>BDDA01000055.1:100461-136092 GCA_001662385.1 Chlamydomonas asymmetrica
CCCCACACACTTCATCTCCGTTGTAATCAGTCCCCGGTTTCATCGACAGCCATGCCACCTGTCAGATGCTCCAATGCTGCACTTCATCTCAAACGTTACACTTCATCTCCACGTTACGCTTCAGTCACATTTCCCGCCTCGCTCACCTGCTTGTATTTGTACGCCTCCGAATGCCAGTGCTCATGCATGCCCATGCATGCCCATGCATGCTCAAGTGCTCATGCATTCCATCAATTCCCCCCTTCACAACTTCCGTAGCCCTCACCTGCTTGTATTGGTATGCCTCTGTGCGCGGGATGAGGCGCGGCAGCTGCGACAGATATGCCCTGCAGGCCAGCTGCGGCGTGCAGGGGCAGCCCACCGGCGCTGCGTACCGGTCCGGCCCAGAGAAGCCCACCACGCCATCGCCGTCCACGCTGACGCTCTCCAGCGCCTGTATGTGGCCCAAGCACACCGCGTCCGACAAGGACAAGAGGGTCATGTTATGTTATGTTTGTCTAGCGCCTGTGGCTCAACCACACCGAGTGTTATGTTATGTCACACCTGGAGCGTGTCGGCCAAACAGCCCATGCTCCCCCCAGATGGGGACCAGACGACAAGAAGTCGCGAACGCAGGCGTGCAATTGAGGGGCCGGGACTCGGCGTGGCATTATGCCTTTGCATTCCTAACTTACCGCATGCAGTGCGACATGGGGCAGTATTAGTCGGCGTTTCACACACCGAGCATACGGCGTTGCGGGAGTGCCAAGCCGGCCGCCCGCAGCCGGGCACCTGGCTGCTGCCGTGCAACGATGATGTAAGAGGCATGCATGCATGGGAGACACGGGCGCGTGCCATGCCAGTGCTGTTGATTGAATGACGCCGCGTGACCTGCAGTGCGATACTGTCACAGTCTGCACGTGATAGCACGGTCCCACAGGTTTGATGATGACGTAAGCAAAAAGCTCTCTGCTGGTGGATGCGATGCAAGCACAATGTAAATGTGTGCGAGGTGCGCACCTGCTTGCGTATGCGTGCGTGGATGGCTGCCAGGCCAGCTTCTGGGTCGCGCACCCCGGCCCTCGCGGAGCCCTGGCCCGCCCTGGCAGCTTCTGCTGCTGCCACTGCTGCCATTCTACGGCGTCCCTTCACGCCAGTGAGTTCACCATATCCTGCTGTGACGGCCGCGGCCAAGCCTGGCTCTGAAGCCTGTAATATGCTGCGCCAGCTGGCTGGCAGCCACCCGCCTTCAATAGCGCCAACATTGGTATCGGTGTCTTGCGCGATGCTTCCGCCGTGCTCGTCGGCGAAAGCGAGCAGCTGGCGCCGTCCAAGGCTGGAGTCCTGCCGCTGCTGCTGCTGCTGCTGCTGCTGCTGCTGCTGCTCACCGCGCAGGTTGTGTCCTTGGCGTGGCTTACGCACCCGCACAGTCAGGCCCACCGCCAGGCCGGCCCCACCACCAACCGCGGAAGATCCGATTTGGGTCGCTCTTGAATCCAGCTGCGTCCCTTGAGGCACCATGGCCTTGAAGTGGCAGGGCAGGCAGCGAGGCGTGAACCGCGCTGAGAAGAGCTTGTGGACGCGGCTGCAGGCTGTATCGTTGCAGAGGTACATGCTGACGTGGTCGCTGATCGCGTAGGGGAGGGAGGCGTCGTAGGGCGCCATCACACGCGCCAGCGCACGCACGTGGAAGTACGTGTCATCGTCGCCGTACAGCAGCCTGGGGCAGTGGCAGTTGGCAGGTAGCAGTGAGCATGGCGGTGGCAATCAGCATGGCAGTGCATGTGAGAATGTAGATATCAAGGTATGAAAGGTGTCGCTGTACAATGTACAGTCGTACAGCATGCTGCACACACCAGCAGGGGCGGTGGAATGCTGAGGTAGGCCGGATGTTTCCCTGAGAGTGCTCCTCGCATGCGCATGCAAGTGTGAGCCGCTCGGCGTGTGGGTGTGGGTGCGCAGCGCCAGGCGCCCAACCCGCAAGGCTTGGTGAGTCGGTGGCACCGGCTGTGGCATCAGCTGTGGTCAGCTGTGGTGGCACCGTGCACGAGTGCAGTACGGCAGTGGGGCGGGGACAAATACTCACGTCCCCCCTCTTGCAAGCTGCGAAATACAAGTTGCAGCGCTGTCAGGCGGAGAGCAAAGGCGTGCTTGCAGACGAGCAGTTGCCAGCGGGGTGTATGTGCGACGAGGTGGCAGCAGAGCAGGGCCCAAAGCGAGGGTGTTCACCTCCAAGCACGCACACAAGCCTGATGATTATGCCGCTACTATGAGCAGGAAACGCACTGCTTGAGCGCGACGTACCACTGATAAGGGACTCCTGCGCTTTTCAGCAATCGCGCTGCTAGGAATGGCATCATCGCCGCGCGGACGTCACCAGGCAGGTACGAGAACTCCTTCTTGAGCATGTCGGGGTAGTACAGGTAGTGCTCGTTGTGCTGCTTTCCTTCCGCATTCAGCTGGTCCAGCTTCGTGCCGTTCACGTTGACGCCCACGACCGCGTGCATAGCTGCGGGGCGCCACTCACGGTGCACTCGCAGCAGGGCCATCCGTGCTGCGTTGGTGGCATCAGTGAAGGTAACGTGCACAAAGCTGCTTGCTGGCAGCTCTTGCGAGGAGTCTGATGCAAGCGGAAGGTCCAGCGGTTTGAACGGGCTCGGTGCGCTGCGCAAGCTGCTCGGTGCTGTCGTTCGAGCCAAGCACAGCAAGCACAGCAGGAATAGCTCCAAAACTCGCATTCTTAGTCATAGTGTCAACATGAACAGGCGGAGGATGGGCAATTGGCAGGCATTTTCGCGGCGAAGTCCAGCAGGTCACACGTGGTCAAAAGGCGTCAAGGTGTTGAGCTTATGCCCGCAACACAAATCCTGGTTAACTGCCCTATGGCCAGAATATGGTGTTGAATTACGCTCAGCAGAGGATTGCACTGTAATCTAAAGCGCTACGGGTCTACGCCCTGAATGCATGGGCATAGCGTGCTGCAAGCATCCTGCACAGCATACCCACACGTACATGTCACCACAACAAACGATGTGTCCCACACTTCTGTGTCGAAACCCTTGCCCTTGCGAACTGTGGTCGACGTTGCTGATGGAGGGATCACCACGCCTGTTAATGCACCAGGTTTTGCAGATTGACCGTGCCAGCATATGCCACCTTATCACCGTGTTTATCACCTTCACTCATACCTGCTGCCTTTCTAGGTACGGGAGTGCGGGACGCAAGTAGCGCCTGCCCGAGACCGCGTATTTCAAACCGGCAGAAGTATACCAAACCTCAGGCTTGGGGACATACGTCACATCCCGTTGTGCGTTGTGCACAAGTTATATTGCTACAGACTGGCACCCCATACCTGTGCTGCCTACCTGAGAATGCACTTACAACAACATGAAGAAAAAGGCGCAAAACGGGGTTGGTTTTGGGTACTCACGCAGGAACACGCCGCTTAGCAGTTTTTGCATCGAATGTATTACAGTTTTGGTCTCTTGGTACGTTGGTGCTTGAAACGCGTGTCAGTGCTCAACGCTTTCATCATGTCCCCCAGCGTGAAGCTCATGCTCCGCAAGACGCAGTGCCTGCCATCGTGCGACAAGGCATGTGCCCATGGCTGAAGAAACGTTGCTTGCGATGCGATATAGTACGGTGGGGAGCCACCTGCTAGGGCAAGACCTTGTGTTGCGCATCATTTGCCGTGCACGCGGAAGCCCGCCTGCAGGTGGGCTTGACTCAGGCTGATCTACATCAACATCCACTGCGATGCACAATACATAAGGCTCCCCGTCCAAGGCTCTGCACAAGACACAAACACACCGTTGCACCTATCAACCAAAGCAACAAACCTACCAAAGCCCTCTTCTGCATCTCGACGAACGACCTCTAGCAACGATGGCAAGCGCTTTCAAGGAGGTCCGCAAGTCCTGCCCGACCTGCGCCTATTCCTGGCTGGACAAGTATGGCAAGAACGAGTGCCCAAAGTGTTGCAACCCACTAGCAGGCGGTGGCGCAGCCCCACGCAGAGCGCCTGGAGAGGCCTCGACGTTCAAGGTGTGTGGCAGGCCCGCACATGCGCGCTCCTGACAGTCCCTGTTCAGGACCTGCGCATGCCTCTGAACCACCAGCTTTACTGCTACGCAGCCCGAGCTGTGTGTGTGATTCAGGCTGGTCTGGTGGCACAGCACATGTGGCTGCCCGAAGCCGATGACATGTCGTCGTGCCCCACATGCGAAACCATGGGCTGTTGCAGCATGTGCTTCACTGGCTCTTGCTATGGGGCCACAAACTACTGCACCGTTGCAAGGGTCTCTCTAGCCAAACGTTCGCTTCTCACTGTCACCTGTTCATGTCCAGTGCCACCCTTAATCACTTGTCCTTCACCACTGGTTTCCACGCGCTGGTCCCAGCTGAACTCGTGCTTGCATGCCCTGACCATGTTGTACAGGCTGCTGCAGGCAGTGCCTGTGAGTCTCAGAGTGGCGCTTGCTCCATGGTGGGTGCCCGGACAGTGCTTCCCGTCCGTGCCGCTGCGTGGGGGGCTGAACTGTAGCCGGCATGCCAGCAGTGTTCCAAGGTCCCTGCCTAATCCTGAAGGTTGATGAAACAGTGCAGCTATCTTGTAGCAGCATTATGCTGTGTGCTGTCAGGACAGGGTAGGGCTTCGGCCCTGTACACGCTCCCTTCGCCTGCATGCCCGCCTGCCTCCGCATGTTGCTAACTTTCCTTTCTCTGGCTGCAACACAGGGGGGCCCCCACACGTGGAAATATGGCAAGTGCAACAAGTGTGGCCTGTCCGAGGGCTATGGCAAAGAGGCGGCTGCTCCGCGCACCAAAATTCCTGGAGGCGCCTGCACTGACGGACGCATGCACGTGTACAAGTGAGTGTGGCACACCCGCCGAAAGGGGACACGGCAACACAAGTATTCTGTGTGCAATTGATTTAGATAGCCTCCTGATTGGCACTATAAATTCAACCTGCTTTATGTTGGTTTCGCATCGTTACGCATGCCGACAACGTTTTGCTGCGTGCTGGTGCACTGGCGCAGGTTCAGCAAGTGCACAAAGTGCGGCGCAAGGGAGTTCTAGGCCTACAATCCAAGCCCGAAGGTGTATACTGGTATATGTCCCTCCCTGCTCTGCTGAGCCAACGCCGACATGCTTCGCAAACATGATGAGCTCCCGCCCGCCATTTACCCAGCCCGCCGTTTGCCCCACCGAAGGGTAACGCATGGCTGACCAAGAACTCAAGCTGGCCTGATGCCATGTCAACCTGCAGCAACATACCCACTTGCATGCAGCGTTCCTTTCATCCATGATAATCTGTTGAGCTGGTGACATATGTATCCGTTTGGCAACTGGCGCATGCCCTTGCCCATATCTGTTTGTTTCCATTTCCTACCTCCATGCTATAACATGCTATATCGCCCACCCTGCAAGCTCTCAAAGCAGCTCTTATAACAGCTGCCACTTGCCAGGCGCATGCCCACATTCGGTGAAACATATCCGAAACCCTCCAGCTCTGCGGGCGCTTGCTGTGCTGCCACATGCACACCTTGGCACAATAAGCCCTCTGCAACAATGCCCGACGACGGCGTGCTCGTAGGTCCCCTCCCAATGGCTAATTCATCCAAAAACCGTGCACAAGGCGAGTGCAAGTAGGAACCCCGCACGACTGGCTGGATCCACCTGTAACTTTCTGTAAACCAATCTGCTGCTTCCTTCACCACATAAACTAGCATGGCCCGAAGCCTCCTAACCAGAATCGTCCAGGTAGGACCAGGGTTGAGGGACATGGCACATCACCTGCTCGCCAGAGCACAAGCAATTGCGGTTGCAGGTGGTGTGGTGGCGGTCCTACACGCCATACATGTGGTTGATAAGTGCTTTGCTGCCCGGCGTGCTTGTGCGACCAGCCATGAAGGGCATGATGTACAGGCCCTGTACAGCACCTACCACCATGCATCACACGCCCTCACCTTGTCTTCATGCATGTGCACCGCCAAAGAGCTGCGTCGCATCGGTGGTGGGCTGGCGCCCGTTGGACAGCATGCAATGGGATACTGGCTTGCATCAATACGACGTATGTGCGCTGCCATGCTCCGCGAGCACCAGTGGAAACTGTACTACTACTGCACCAAGCAAGCACGCTGCGTTGTACTGCCAGCACCATACCAGGCCGCCATGCTTCATCACTTAACGCCAGAGCACTCCCTGGTGCAGTCCCGGCAACGCCCTGGTGTGTGTGATGATGAATAGCCGCGGAGCTGGCAGACAAAGTGGCTGATTGACAACGTGGCATCGCAGAGCAACGTGGAGCGTGCCACATCAGACTGCACTGGCACCGCACTCCCCTGCATCACACTGCATGGTCCCATCACATGGGAGCGCCCTCCTGACACCCCTGCATGTGACCCTGGTCCTGACCCAGGACGCGAAGCACGCTCGCACGCACGCTAGCGCGTCATGCAGCATGTCACTCAAGCATGCCGCCGCCGCCGCCGCCGCACGCCGCCGCTGCTGCTGGCTATTCATAATCTGCTGGCCTGTCATAAATTTACAGCCCAAGGAGTTCATGCAGCAAGCATTGTTGTGTAATGCGCATGCAGCGTTCCACTGCACGGTTCCACTGCCATAGGCGCGTTGCGGGCATGATTACATCCAGTCCCATACACCGCAGTGTACACCAGTTACATCCGTAATGTGCAGTGTGTGTGCGAGCACGTTGGTGCAACAGCTGCCAGGCCAGCGCACTAGAGCAGGCGTCAACAACGTAAGGGTTGCAGCTTGTGGTAACACCACAAAAAGTCTTACATGTCACATGTGTCCTGCATGTGTCATTGTTAATCATCACCCACGCCCTGCGCGTGTGAAGCCACGACTACCATAGCTGCACCAAATTACGTGCACGCCCGGTGCAGGCGGAGGGGCTGTCATGTACTCATGTGTCAATGGTGTGGTCGCATCAAGACTATCAACACATCTCCGGGTGGTAGCTGAAGCGATCCAGCTTCACCGGCGGCTTCTCCGCCGCTGCACTTTCAGCCTCTGCGCCCTGGCCGGCGGCCAGCTGCTGCTGCTGCTGCTGCTGCAAATGCCGTCTGCAGCCGAGGCCCTGGCCTGTGCCGTCGGCAGCGGCGCATCCGCTTTCGTCGGTAGCTGCCATGCTACGCCGACCAACCAACGAGCTCCAAAGAAACGGGGAGCTGAGCAATCGTCGACTGCTGCTGCTGCTTGCATCCGCCTTGCCCCTGCCTTGGGTCCTCCTCCCTCGCTGCTGCCACTTCTGGCCTGCTTTGGCGCCCTTGGCCTTGCCGCCCGGCCTGCCGCTGCCGCCGCCGCCAACGACGACCGCAGGCGACGCCGACGGCGGCACGCGGGCAAGCACCGTGAAGTTATACGCGCCGCAAAACCCGCACGTGCCGAAGCAGTAGCCAAGGCCGCTGTCCCTGGTCGCGATGTCGGCGGTGCTGGGGCTGCCGCTGCTCACGTTTCTGCCGCCGTACGCATCCCGGGTTGTCACTCCGAAGGCCTCCGCCCAAGTCTTGGCGACGAGCGCGTGCAGGTGCATGATGTGTACCGCCGCCTCCCTCAGCGCCGCCGCCGGCGCGCCCTTGTTGGCCAGCATGCGGCGGGCCTCCGCCTCGCCCGTCGTGATTACCGCTCCGAAACCGCCCCCGGCCACTCCGAAACCAGCGTCCTCGTCCTCCAGCAGTGTCACGCTGTCAAAGTCAGCATCATCAGATGGTAGTGGTGAGGCGGCAGTAGCAGCCAGTCGCCGCGCTGGTGTGGACCCCGGCGTGATTGACGATGCAGACGGCGTTGATGGGGCGGGCACAGTCTCCTTCTTCCAGCTGACATGTGTGGTGAGCGTGTGCAGGAACATGTACTGACAGAGGTAGGCGGTACACGACCTGTCGAGCAGCTTCCGCGCCCACACCTCCAGGCCGTGCTGCGAACCATGGAAACCCGCCGCCAAGCCGTACTTGTTCCGCAGGAAAAGCTTGGAGGCCCGACCCCAGCCACCGCCGCCACCGCCGCTGTTGCTTCCGCCGTTATCGCTGCCCGCAGCACCTCCTGTAGCGCTCCTGCCGGTAGTACTGCGGTTAGTAGCGCCTGTGCCACCGGGATCCTTTCCAGCCTCTGAGCTGCTTTCGAGCAGCTTCCGGCTGTGCAGTGTACTTGCGGCGAGCGCTGCCTGCCCGGCCGGGTCATCGACCGTCCCGCCTGCGCCGGCGTCGGGACTGTTGGCTGGTGGTGGCAGCTGCGGTGGTGGGGATTGGGGTGTGCCGGGTATCGGCGTGTGCCACCAATAGAGCCCGGGGTCTGTGAACGCGACGCCGGCCTTCCATAGGATCTGTGAGAGCACTTTGTCGCCTGAGGACGGCATGTGCAGCGAGTGCCTGTGCAGGAGTAGAGCGGCAGCGGAAGCGACGCGAGTAAGCCACTTCAGCGCAGCCTTGGACAGCGACACTTGCATGACGGACTTTGTGCATCATCCAGATTGATTGTGATAAAATCGCGATGCATTCACGCAGCAAGCACGGGTAGGCGCACTTTCTTCCACGCTTATCTCCGCAGCCCATGCATCCCCATGGAGTCTCATGGAGTTGTGCTGCCAGTCAGCGCCCGACTCGCCAGCATGCCAACACATCAAATCCCCCCCCTTGCCCCTCCGCCCCCACAGGGGGGAGGGCCCGCCCCGCTCCCTCACCATTTCTTGAGCGCCCACTTCTCCACCGCGTCAGGGTCGCCCAGGAACGGGTGATCAAACAGCGCGCGCGAAAACACGATGCCGCTGCCGCCGTGCGCGAAGAGCGCAAAGCTGCTCCGAAACCCGTTCTCCGTACCGCCGTCCTTCAGAGCCTCCTCACACACCGCGCGAGCGCGCTTGTGCGCGTAGTCGCCGCTCGCAGCATCCGCCGCCGGTGAGGGGGACGATGAGGGGGGGGATGACGAGGGGAAAGGGGAATGGGCGCGGGGGTCGAACCTTGCCGGCGGGTTCGCGAGGAACGCCTGGCATGCCAGCTGCACGGTGCATGGACAGCCCAGGGGCGCTGCGTAGCCGGAATGCCCCAGCAGCAGCACGTTCCCACTGCCGTCGATCTGCACTGTGCGTGGCAGCGCGCCGCCATGTGCATGCAGGGTCCGCGGATCCAGCGGCGGGGCTGAGATACCGCTGCTGCTGCTACCGCCGCTGCTGCTGGTGGCCTCGGTACGCAGAGGAGGTGCTGACTGAGCGCTGGCGTGTGGGAGCAGCTGAGAAGCTTCCGCTGATGTGAGCTGCGCTGCATCCGCGCTACCATCCCCAGGCGTGCCGGCAGCAGCAACCACGTCACCGGCAGGCATGCTTGCAAGCGCGTTATCTGCAGGCTGCTGCTGAAGCGCACGCGCAGGCGTCTCTCTGCCAGGTGCACCGTTGCGCGATGAGGAATGCTCATGGTTGGATGCTGGTTGCGCTTGCCCCCGCAAGCCCTGGAGCACCCTCGCGCCTCCATTGACCCCACCGGCAGCACCTGCTGCTGCTGCTGCTTGATCCAGACCCCTAGGCCTCCCCTGCCGAAGCTCCCTCCCGTCGCCGCCGCTACCCGCCCCAGGATCTGTTGCTGCGGCTTGGTCGCCAGTCTGCGGTTCGGGTTTGGAAGGGGTGTTGGCAGCTGCTGCGGGGGCCGGGTCGTGCGGCGCCTCGCCACCAATCGTCTGTGCGTGCTGCAGCGCGCCTGGCGGCAGCATGGTCTTGAAGTGGCATGGCAGGCAGCGCGGCGAGACGCGCGTGTTGTCCACCTGCGTTCCACGGCAGGCCCCAAGGTGGAGCGGAGTCGCAGCGCGATGCGTGTCTGTCAATTTGTCACCTCCCGAAACCTGGATGAGCATTGTGGGCCACTCTGATGGTGATGGTGGTGGTGGTGGTGGCAGAGGGAAGCGGAGACAATGCGTTCGACGTGAAGGTTTGACCATGGGGCCATGGACATATGCAGGCCAAGAGTAGTGAAAGCCACCGGTTCTCGCACAGGCAGTCACAGCGGGCACGGACCACGCTACACAGCGATCACCGCCTTCCATGCACACCCAGCCATATCAGCAGCCTTGGCCGAGGCGGAGTGCGATACTCAACATGTGCGGGGGCAACTCACAAAATGCAAAATGAAAAGCTGCCCAACATTTTTGTATGCCCGAGCACGTGAAGGTGTTTGTGCAGCATGACAAGCACGGCAGGCAACACGCGCACAGCAGGCAGGCAACAGACGCGCACCTTGTGTATGCGTGTGCAGTTGGCGTCGTCGCAGTGGAAGGTGGAGACGTGGTCGCTGAGTGCGTAGGGGAGGGCGGCGTCGTAGGGCGCCATCACACGCGCCAGCGCACGCACGTGGAAGTACGTGTCATCGTCGCCGTACAGCAGCCTGCGCAGTGGCGGTTGGCAAGGGTCAGCAGGTAGCACAGCCAAGCTTGGCTTCATTCACTTCATCATCTGGCTGGTCAGGCAGTTATTGGAGGAGCACGGCAGTGTGTGTGAGGATGTGGGTGTCAAGGTATACCTACACAGAGGGCGCGCACGCAAGGGCGCACATCCGCGCGCACGTCGCCAACCGTTTCAAGTTGAGGACGGAGGCGCCGCAAAAATGCAGCACCCGGTCATGAGACCGCCGCAATTGGGCGGAGTCGGCAGTATCCAGTGCTTTCTCATTAGTGATACCTCTCAGGGAATGCTGCTGTACGACCCAAATTCGACCCAAATTTGTCATCTGCGATGCTGTTTTGCTGGCTAACACGGATGAAGCCCGCATGAACCCCAGGCTGACCGCAGGTGGTCAAGCAACTAACGAACCAACCACCAAGGCCATGAACGGTAAAGGTAAGTGGTATCTGACACCCTATGGTGCATGTGCGCAAGGCAGTCAAGCTTGGGGCAACAAGGCCCAGGTTGCAGGACTGACAGTTGGTATTCAGGTCGGGCTTAGCCACGAACAAGTGTGCGCACAGCATTCGCATCGCACAGCTGTGGAGGCCATCGGCAACACCCACCAGTCATAGCGGACGCCGTTGCGTTGCAGCAGGGCATGCGTGAGGAAAGGCATCAGCGCCGCACGAATGTCCCCTGCACGGTCGAGAAGCACGTGTGAAAGGTCGCAAAACACTGAGTGTGTCAGCAGGTAACCCTCTTAGGCACGCGCTGTCACTTGCGCCTGTCAACGTGTTTGCAAGCGAAACCAGCAGCTGGCGATGCACGAAACTCACCAGGCAGATACATATGCGAGCCCTTGACTTTGTCAGGGTAGTAGATGAACTCTTCGTTGTGTTCTTTCCCGGCTTTATTCAGCTGGTCAAGCTTTTGCCCCTTCACGTTCACGCCTATTACCGCACGCATGGCAGCGGGGCGCCACTGGCGGTGCGCGCGCAGGAGGTCCATCCGAGCTGGGTTGGTCGCATCAGTGAAAGTAACGTGCACGAAGCTGCTCATATCCAGCTCCCATTCTGAGTGCGATGCTATCGGGACTGGAAACGCTACTGAAGGATTTGCCGCCAAGGTGCGCGCAGCCCTGCTACGGCCAGAGAGTGGCACTGCCAGTAGAAGGAGCAGCAGCAGTGCTATCTCCTGGCGTATCATGGCTGTGCTGTGTCCTGCCTGCAGGTGTTGTCCATGCGCAAGTGATAGAGCTGCTCACATCATTGCTGGCAGTTCAAACTCTGGCTTCCAGGCTGTCCTGACTGGGCTGAACCTTCCACAAAAGGTCGCACGCAAAAGGGAACACGAGCAGGTAACATTTGAGTGCCTGTTGCCATCAAGCCTGGTATCATTTCATACGTTGCTTCCTGTCAGACGTGGTGCCGGTTTGCCAAGTGACAACATAGCGCCGTGCTTGGCGTTCAGCATACGACAAAACGGTGACCTTTGAACAAACAACGGTTGTGATGTTGAGGTGCCGCTCCGGAAACATTAAGGTTCGAACACCAAGGCGTAGTAACCGCAGGCCCTTGGCGTCATTGTGAACATGGCCGTAGCAAATGCAAAACAGCGGAAACCAAATCGCAAGCATGCCAAACCTGCAGCTTGATGCATGATGATACAGTTGCACTTCCCGCAGTAATGAGGTCAAAGTCATGTGTTTGCGGCATACACCCATACACGCTTTGCGCGGTCTCGTCCGTTACATGCATGTGCAGCTGGCAGCCTGTCGTCAGTCAGCTCTATGCTAGTGATATAACGCGGGTGATATAACTAACACCAACTATGCTACCTAAATGCTCTGAACAGCACAGGAATGGCACTGTGAGTGGGGGTGGGCCACGCTGCTTTATTCACGTGCGCACACAACAGTGCACCCGCCGCCGCGACGGCGGACACGCCCTCAGCAAGGCACCCAATCCGACCCAGATGGCTTATCCGCAACTGCACTATATGACAACTGTAAGCTCAATAAGGATGGTCCGTGTCATCAAAGTCATCGCCCACCACCATAGTCGCAGGCATGTACGAGCCATAGGGGTTGTCGTTCGCACCCCTCCCCCTGTGGGGGTCGTCGTCCGCGCCATGCGCCGCATCCCCTCCCTGACCCCCATCCGCTGCCGCCGTCTCCCCGCCTTCCTGCGCCGCTGCGGTCCCTTCCGCGTTGGTGGTGGTAGTGGTCGGTGCCGGCAGGGCGGCGGGCGGCGGCGTGGCAGTGGCGCGCTCTTTCTCTTCTGCGGCCCGGGTGCGTTCGATGGTTTTTCGCATAAACGCGACCATCGCCGCCACCGTGAGCTCGTCCGCGCTCAGCAGCTCGGCAGGGGTCATGTCGCTGAAGCGCACGACGGGCTCTTCCTCGGCCTGCGGCTGTGGCGGTTGTGCCGCCGCAGGCGCAGCAGCATCGCCATCAGCTGGCGCCGGTGCCGGTGCTGCCGCGCCCGCTTCCGCGGGCGGCAATGCAGCGGCGCTGGCAGCATCGGCACCGTCTGCGGCAGCTGGTGCGGCAGCTGCTGCCGCCTCGCCTGGCTCAGCTTCTGTTGCAGCGTGAGGCTCATCCAGTGCCCCTGCAGCGGGCTTCGCTGCCTCTGCCGCTGGTGCGGCCGCAGCACCCGGTTCTGCTGCCACCGCGGCCGCAGGCGCGGCCCCGCCTCCGGCTGCGGCGGTACCAGCGGCAGGCCCTTCCAGCAGCGCCGGCTGCTGCGGCTGCGCCAGGGCAAAGCGGCGGCGGCCCGTGGTGCCCCCCGCGGTGATGAGCCCCGTTCGCGCCATGCCGTCCAGCAGCGCCTTGGCCTTGGCGCCGCCCTCCACGAGCGTGTGGATGCGCTCGGGCTGATCGCGAAGCTCCCTTAAGTACTTGTTCTTGATGTGGCGCCGGTCCTGTTCACGCGAGATGCGTACCGCAGGCGAGCAAAAGCGGTAACGTGTTTAACAGGTCAAGCGACTCAGAAACTCAGCACACTGCACAGCATGAGCTGGCCCAGGATCAGCACAACTTAGGGTGAGTAGACCTTGAAAGCAGTGCAGGGGCTGGTTAGGTCATTTGTCCCCTCCTCCAGCCTCGGACCAGCAATTGGCTGGCATATTGGCATGGGTTGCTTGTAAAGCATGGGGAGGCCGCTTGCGAATCAGCCCTGGCTCCCCGAGCATGAGAGGATGCACGTGCTGCATGCATCCATCACTTATACCCCCACACGCTATATCCACCCTCCATCCATGCAAAATTGCAGCGACATTCCCGAGCCGTCAAACACGCATATTCTCAAGCTCGCTGAAACACGCAAACGAAATGGACAGCAACGATCGTGAGGCCATACGGTGTTGAAATTTCAACAAGCACGCACTCTCCCTTCACCCCACGCCACCATGCGGTCAGACTGAGACTCACCCTGCCAGGAAACAGCTGCGAGATGAGCGTGAAGTCGGTGCCGAAGTTGGCGAGCGCGCGGAAAAACAGCGCCGTGTCGGCGTCGCTCCACGTGGGCCCCTTCGCGGCCGCCGAGCTCTTGCCGTACGTAGCGTAGTTGACCAGCCTCGCGCCCTCCTCCACGCGCACGTACTGGTCCACCTCGCTGCGCTGCGCCTGCATCGTCAGCGTCGTCTCGTCGATCACCAGCCGCCCGTCCACGAAGCGCACCTGCGGCGCGGCGGCTCCGCCGACGCCGCCTTCCGGCGGCGGCGCCGCGGCAGCGGCAGCGGGCGCGGCGAGCGCGCGGGTGTTGTCGGCGCCGGCGCCGTCCGCGCCGGCGTTATTGTCGGCATTGTCTGCGTCGGGGTTGTCGGCGGCGGCCTGCAACGCGAGGGCGGCGGCGCGCTTCCGCTCCTCTTCCTCTCGCGCCTTCTGCTCTGCGAGCTGCTTGCGGTCCCAGGCCTGGATGTGCGCGATGCGCTTCGCCATCGGCCAGTCGTCGCTCGGGGTTTCCAGCAGGTCAGCCTTCGGCAGCACCTGTTGTCCAGGCAGGCAGGCAGGCAGGTATTGGATATTGGGATGCCCGCCGCTTGCACAGTATTTATGTTCTATTACATGGGAGCGTGTCTCAGCCATGCCCAGTGCTCCAGCGGTATACCCAACAGATCGGATCCAATACCTTCACCCGAGTGCGCATCGCATACCAGCACCTCCCCCAGATGGAAACCAGACCTGTATGATAGGTTGATAGTACAATAGAACACACTGCAAAGCACGCTGGAGCGTCTTGCATCTTCGCTTCGCGAGTGCCAGTGCTCAGCCAAGCAGCTTGGGCAGTCGAGGCGCGACTGCCTTTATGCCAGGATTTTAGTTTGCCCAAACAGTGCAGCAACCCATGCAATCAACTTAGCGGATGTGCACTGAGCGCGCTGATCGATTGACTGATTGACTGTGTATCCGGTGGCCTCATGGGACAGCAGGGCTAGGGGTGCCACGTGCAGCAGGTGTGCTTGCGCTGCGCAGTGCGAATAAGCCATGCCATGCGCATATGGGCAGCGCTTCACGGCGCCAGTACCGCATCAATGATTCAACGCGCATGGGCCACATGCAGATGCCGAGCATCCCAGTGAAGAGGCTTGCATGGCCTGCATCGAAGGCGGTTGCAAGCATCAGCGCTGCAGACAAATGCAGATAATGAGATAACTGCAGAAAAAGGTGCAGACAAACATGCAGACAACCTCCTCAGCTCACCTGCATCTGCAGGCCATGAGCCCGCAGCACCTCCCGCGTACGCTGCGCGATCGCTGCGTGGAGCGCCAGATGCCCTGCCTGCTGCTGCCGCACCACCATGAGCTCCTGGCTAGCTCCGGAATCACCCGCGTCCATGTCAGCATCCGTCCCGTACGCACCGACGTACGCACGGCCGTGCAAGGGACGGTCCGGACGTACCGCTTGGCCTGCCTGCAGCGTGCCGTCGTCCTCCCGAGCGGCGGCGCCGGCGCCGGCTCCGCGGCCAGCCCGTCCCCCGGTGCGGCGTGCAGTGGTACGCGGCAGCGGCTGTACTGGAAAGGGCGGCGGAACGGTCGTACGGCCTGCCAGGAACGCGAGCTTGTGGCGGGTCGCCAGTACGAGCGTGCGCCACGCGTCGTCTGCCGTGGACTCGGCGGGCGGCCAACCGCCGGGCGGGCGGTACACCAGGGAGACCGGCGCGCGCCGGGCTGGGGAGGACGGCGCAGCGCCAGCAGCAGCACCCGCTTCCTGATCTTCCCCTGCGCCCTCACCCTCCACTTCCGGCGCCCAACGCAGCTGCTTGCCCTTCGGCTTCGGCGCGGCTGCCCCCGTGCGTTTGCGCTTGGAGGGCGGTGCTTTCCCTCCCTCGACCGCTTCATCCGCCTGCTCTGCTGCTGTTGATGGTCCTGCTGCTGCTCCTAACGCCTCGGGCTTGCTTGGTGGGCCCAACACCTTGCGCTGCTTCTTGCTCGGGGGCCCCAACGCGTCTCGCGCAGCTGCATGACCCGCTGTGCGCTTGCCGCCGGCGGCTTGAGCGCCTTCAGCGGGAGGTGCGGGCCGCGCGGCGAGCGCGGCGAGTGTGGCAGCGGCAGCGGCAGCGGCTGCTGGCACAGGCGCCGGTGCCGGCCGCTGCCCGACTCCAACAGCACCGGCAGCACCCGCAGCGCCGAGCTGCTTCAGCGCTAGCACCGCCAGCACCTCCGCGGACGGCCAGCTGCTCTGGAGCGCCGCCGCAATCGCGGCATTCTGGAGCGCCAGCTGGCCCGCTGCTGCTGCTGCTGCTGCCGCCGCTGCTGCATCTGTGCTGGGTCCTGCAGCAGCTGCCTGCCCATGAACGGGGCCGACAGGCAGCGGCACTGACGGCGTCGGCACGGCTGCTGCGATCGCGGCAGCACCACTTGTGGCTGCCGGCACCGTCAAAGTCGTGGCACTGATGGCGTGTGGCGGTAGCAGCGGCTCAGGTGAGGCCTGAGGGAGCTGCTGCATGTGCGGCGGGGCGGTGCCAACCAGTGCTTGGGCGGGCCCCGGAACCTGCAGCGCGCCGTCGCCGCCTGCTGAAACGGGGGGGATGGCAGCGGGGGTTGGCGCGGCTCGCGCCGCGGGCGCGCCCGACCCACGACGTGCTGCGGCCGCACCAGGTGCGAACCGGCGCTGTTTTTTCGCGAGCCCCTGAAGCTCCTGCGCTGCGTCCGCCGCATCGCTGGAAGCAGCGGCTGGCGCTGCTTGCACTACTGTGTGCTCCTGCGTCTGCGCCTGTTCCTGCTGCTGATGCTGATGCTGCTGCTGGTCCAGCTCCTGCGGTCCTGCTTGCTCCAGCTCCGCTGCAGGCCTCGCTTCCGGTGGGACAACAGGCGCGGGGGAGGGCTGCCCTGCGGGGGTCCCTTCGCTGCCATCCGTGGAGCTGTCACGCTCAGCAGCTGTATCGCCGCCTTGCTGCTGACCTTGTTGCTGTCCTTGAGGATCCTTCAGGGGTGGACCGTCTGGCGTGGGGCTCGGGGCAACTGGGGCGCTCGGCGATGGAGCGTCCGCTTGCCCCTGACCGCTCACATCGGGAAGGCACTGCACAGGCGGCTGCAAGGGTGCAGCAGCAGCTTGCTGGGGAGGCTGAGAAGCCGCTGTAGCTGGCACAGGCGTTGCCTTTCGAGCGCCCGCTGGCGCAAACTTGCGCTGCCGTGGCGCCACACCCGCGAGGTCAAAGAGTCCGTCCGTTGCGCCTGGCTGCGCAAGAGCAGTGCTCGCAGCTTGCTCCTGCACAATGGCTGTTTGGACTGCAGGCTGCGACGGCCCAGGTGGCGAAGGAGCGTGTAGTGCAGGCGGTGTGCCAGCCTGCGATTCCCCTGCCAGCGCTTGGTGCGCGCTTCCCGCCTTCCTTAGATCAGCCTCCTGGTTGAAGGGGGCAGTGCTGGGTTGGGAGGGCTGAGTTTCCGGCAAGTGGCCAGCGCTGCTAGGCACTTGTGATGCCGGCACCACGGGTTCTTGGGGATGCTGTTCAGGTTGCAACGCATTCCGCAACTGGGGCACGACGCGCTGAGGTAATCGCTGTGGCTGCTCTGGAGGTGCTTGTGAGGTGCCTGTCAGTGGCCCGGCTGTGTGTGCGGCTGGACGAACATCAGGTTGAATTGTGGAAGGCCGATGCAGGTCAGGGGGGACCGCTGGGTTGGGCCGCGGTTGCTCGTGCGTTGCTGCAACCACAGCGATGCCCGGAACACCCAAAGGCGCAAGAGACGTGGGGCCGGAGCGAGCAAGCGCCAGCGTTGGTGCATTGGGAACACCAACATTCCGGGCCACCTCACGAACTGCTGTAAGGGCAGAAGGGCCAGCTCCCGCGGCTTGTGGTCCAGCTTGTGCAGGCAGTGGCGCCTGAGCTGATTGAGGTTTTGCAGCGTGACTCGCCGCTGCATCCTTGGTCTGCCCTGGTCTCGCTTGGCGCGGACCTGCGGCTGGCCTGAACGAGGAAACGCGAGGTTTCTGCGCCTTCAGTCGGTCAAGCTCATCCAAGTCAAAGTCCATATTTGCGCGCCGTGGCAGAGTCTGCTCCGCTATGCACAGGCGCCAGTAGTGTCGTCACGGTGCAGATGCGCCATCCGGCAGAGCCGCGCCATACCCACCAGTATTGTCCGTTACCACACGTTTTGTCTTTCAGGCGAGCCTGGGCAAGGATTATCAAGGACGAGCATTTGCCTACGGCCCGCACAAGAACACGCAGACGACACGAACGCTCGACCGGTGCAGTTGCAGCTGCAGGATGTGAGAAGCGGTAAATTTCGCCAAACGTAGGATCAGTAACAGGGAGGAGAAGCCACAAGCAGTTGAGGCCTCGCATTCATCACCGACGGCGCAGAGTCAACGCATCCAAACTGGTCAACCCGTTGGCTGCAGAACCCCACGCCGTGACTTGCAAAGCCAGGACTTGTGTCACTTTCCCTGCTGTCACAACGGCTCTTTTGGCATAGTGTACACACCCACCGGTCTCTCCTACTTCCTGGCATTCCCTGCTGTTCAAAGCACCCTAATGCCGCGCCTGCTGACAGCAACAGCTTCCTTCTTTAGCGCTGCGCGGTCCTGAACGTGACCGGGTTGTCGCAGCTGGGCTTCGCCGTCCCTATGAATAACCAAAGCGCCTTCTTTGGCTTCGGCGAAGCCCACAACGAAGGCAGTTCTGGCGCATCGCTGGGAGCTGATGTTGGTGGGGCGGACAGGCACGACGATGGGGACCACCACCACCTCGTCGGGCAGGGGGGAGCCGTGCAGCAGCTGAACTCCTCGGGGTTTGCGGGCGCTTCAGAGCTTCCAGCAACCAGCTCAGGGCGCAAGCGAAAGGCCCCCGTGCGGCACATAGAAGAGGACGAACCGCCCAGCCACGCCCGTCCAGCAAGGTTTGTTACGTGTGCGGCGTAGTGGTTGAAGTTTTGGCTTTGGCAGGCGCGAGTCGTGGGACATGCGCGCCTCCTGCAAGTCCGGACGGCACAGGATCCCTTACCTAGGAGCAACCACCAGGGTACACAGGGGGAGAGGCTGACCAAGACGGTCTTGGGTTGCTAGCAGGCTCAAGCCGGAGTTGATCCAGCTTGTGCTTCTGTCCCGGCCCTGCATGACGTTGGTGTTGGTTAAGAAAGAGTGCAGACTTGGGGGTTTTCCTGAGTACGTGCCACACGTACGTGTTAGCATGCCACCCGTTTGTGTCTGAGCAGGTCAACAAGTGCGTTGGATATGTCTACGGTGCAGGGGGAAGAAGAAGCCCCAGGGGCAGGAAGGGGATCAGTTGCAGCAGGGAGTTAACCACGCGCCCCAGCCAGGCGAGCAGCAGCAGCAACAACAGCAGCAGCAGCAGCCCACGATACGGTTAACTGGCGACGCGCGAGCTGCGCAGCTTGAACAGGTGCTTAAGGAGCGGGAGTTGGAGCTTGCAAGGCTCCGACAAGCTCTGGTTCAGAAGTCCAACGGTGAGTCGGCAATGCACGCCATATGGCACGCTTCACCTGCTGCGTGGGTTTCGCGCAGACGTGTCGTGAGCAATCTGCAACTTATGCCGGTTGTGCAGACTTCGGGAGTGGTAACAGCTCTACCATAACAGAACAGGAGCTGAAACAGGCTTACTGCTCGTCAGTCCAGGCCCTAAAGGACTACATCGCTGCGTCTCAACTCACAAGCTACGACATCTCAGGTTTGCCCTGGTTTGAGTCACGAGCTCTGCCGTTGGGTTCCTCACTCACAGTGTAGTTCTGGCGCTGAGGGCGTTGCTGTTGCGCTGTGCAGGCAAGAACCTGCCAGAGAAAATTACTGGCGACATAAAAACGCTGGTCCACACCATCAGCAAGGTCTGCCTGCAGATTTTAAAGCCTGAGACACCATATGTGTTGGAAACAGTCAGCAAGGACATCCACTCCACGACACAGGCAGATTGGGAGCTTGACAAAAGCCACTGGTGCAGCGTTATCTCCCAGCTGCACCTCTCCAACCTGCAGGTAGGCACGAGTGCAGGGACACCTGCATAGCTAGCCTGTCTCTTGCCCGCCACTTCGACTTTGGGCCTGAGCTATGCGGTGTTGCTGCTGGGTGCGCTTGCAGATCCTCTCGATCCTCAAGGCACGCGAGCAGCACCTGACCAAAATGTCTATGCTGCTGCAAGAGCGTGCAACAATTGCACGCCAGGCAGCTGAGCTGACGGTTGCAGCTGCTAGCCAGACGCCCGGGCTTTTGGAGGACGTGTCAAACGTCACAGTGCTGGTGCAGCATGGCTACTTGTACTTTGCACGCAACGCGCTGCTCCTGCACAAAATGACCGAGCTTATCAAGGTGCGGCAAGAGGGCATGGAAGGCCACCGTTGAAAGCCCTGAGTTTTCAGGCCCCTTTCGAGCCCGCGTGCCTGCCCGTGCAGTGTCTCACACGCTGACACAGCGCTAGCTGATGCCCCTGTGGTTCCTGCCGCTTGTGCAGGAGAGCCTGCTGCGCGAGCAAAAGACGGTGATGGAGCTCTTTCTCAAGGTGCTATACCAAGTGCTCAGCCCTGTGCAGGCGGCCGTCTTTGTGGTGGAGGCATTCCCTTACCACTGCGACGTGCTGGCGATCGCTAACGTGCTCTTCCTAGCGTTCAAGGAGCCCTCCATGAGCGGTGGCGGGCCTGGCTCTAGCAATGCAGGGTACGTTCCATGTGCCCTTTTGTCATGTCGTGCATCGGCAGTATGTTCTTGCAGAAGAACCTGAACGGTGCAGTGGTGTCCGGCAGAACTGGCGGCCTGCGGCCGTTCAACGTGCAGCTCAAGCATAAGTTGATGTGTTTAAACCACCTATGCCTTGCAAGCCAAACAAGTGCTTACACGGTCCTCAAGGCGCCTGGGCTGAAACCCTGCGCCTCTGCTGCAACTCTGCGCCTGCAGAATGGGGATGGATGGCTTGGATGCGCTCGGCAGCATGTTCACCAACAACCCGCTGCTGGGCGGCAGCGGCGGTAGCGGCAGCGGCCTCAACGAGGCGCTGCTTATGCAGCAGCAGCAACAGCAGCAGCAGCAGCTCGGGGGCCCAGACCCGGTGCGGCTGAACCCCTTTGGCGCCACCGCCGCTATGGCGGAGCAGCAATCGCTGCAGCAGCAGCACCACCAGCAGGACCTTGGCGGCATGCTGGGCCTGGGCGGAGGGCCTCCGGGCCGCGGGGGGCCCCCGGGCGGAGGCGGACCCGGCTCGCAGCAGCGTATGCAGTCCGACGCGATGCTCGGGCGCAGCAGTCCTGGCCTCGTGGGCCCTGGCGGCCCGCTCGGTGACAACGGCTTACGAGGCTCTACGTCAGGCATGACCGGAATGGGCATGGGCCCTATGGGTATGGGTGGCATGGGCGGCCCTTTTGACGGCGGCCCGGGCCACGGAGGCGGCATGGGCGACCTCAAGCAGCTGCAGGGAGGGCCCGGAGGCGGCCCCGGCAAGCTCGGGGGCTTCGGCGGCATGCCCGGCATGGGCGGTGGCCCGGGGCCGGGCATGGGCCGCGGCGGCAAAATGAACGCGTTTGGGCTCGGCGGGATGAACGGCGGTGGGCAGGGCCCGGGTGGGCCCGGCGGGCTCGACCTAGGCGGCATGCAGGGCCGCAACATGGGGCAAGGCATGGGCCCGGGGCCGCTCGGCGGTGGAAACGGAAACGGCGGCGGCATGGGGCTGGGCGGCATGCAGCGCGGGCACGACGGGCTGGTAGGCGGCATGCAGCAGCAGCAACAGATGGGCGGCATGGGCCGCTTCCCTGGGCGGCCGGGCGGCCAGATGGACATGGGCAACAACGTTGGAGGGCCGTCGCTCAACCTGCAGGGCCGCACCCGCAGCTTGCAAGACCTGTAAACGCGGAAACGCCACCAGCGCACCCAAGGATGCTTCTAGTGGAGGTCGCTAGGCCACAGGACGGCACGCAGCAGTGTGGGATTTGCAGTCTGCTGTGGTTCAAGTCGTGGCTGCGGCCTCAGCTGCCATGTTTTCTTGCTGTGCCTAAATGAGTTCCCTCGCAGACCGCGTGGACGTCTGAGGTAGGGCCTGACCGCCGCCTGACCATGCGGCGAACATGTTTTCATCAGCAGCCTCACAACACCCTGCACTCCCCCTGTATGCTACGCTCGGTGTGTCGAGGTTCCGCGTCGAGGTGCCTGGCGGCACTCCTGCATCGGGCTACAGCTTCACCTATTCGTACCCATCTGTGTTGGGACCACCCGCGACATGTCCACGGGCCCCGCGCACAACACGCGCGCCGAACCTCTCGACCAGTATAACTTCACCCGCATTGCTTGGCTGTGGAGATGGTGGTGGCGCGTGTGTGTCAGTGTGTGTGTGTGGGTTTTGTTTCCACGCACCGCTGTTGTCCGTCGGATTGCGTTTGCGCGCGCCTCAGTGACTTGTCATAAACCCCATCAGCCCCGCCATCCACCTTGCCGGCATGCCCCGCACGCCCCCGTGCTGGCCTGTTGCAACATCTGAGGTCAAAATGCACTGCTGGCGCAAACATTGTTGTGTGTGGACACTGGCGAGACGCGGCTGCCGGTGGACACGTGGGTACGACGCATCGCTGTGAAATCTGGCCATGATGCGCATCAAGTATAACACGATAGCGGATGGCCTGTTTGAGCCCTGGCGGTACTGTTTCTTTGCCTTGCCGCCGTTTGACGACCCGCTCCTTGTTGAACTGATACGTTTCGTCGTGGTCGGGGCTTTTCGCGGCAGGGTGTGCTACGAGTGCTCACTGACTCGTTGGAGGCGATGCAAACGCAAATCAGGATTGTTGTTCTTGTCCTTCCTCATGCAATTTTGGCGGGCGGGTCTGCCCCTACACCATACATGTGCATGCATGGTAAAATGGTACTGTACTCGCGTTCCTGGCGCTCCCCGGCACCTGCTGTGCAGCCCACCAGCGTTGTAACCGCCGCGCCTGCCTTGAGCCGTGATTTGTTGAGGCTAGGCGCGCGTGTTGCTGTGCGCGCTGCGGTGAGAGCGGTCAAGCAGAGGGTGAAGCAGGGGCGGGCCCACCGCCAGCACGCACCAGCGACCGCCCGCCAGGCAATGCTCACTGTTCCTATCTAAGCCCTCTGCTGCTTTGGCCTGTTCCCCCTGCGCAATGAACGGCTCACCGATTAGCTAACCAGTGCCCTTGACCCAACCATGAACTGCTCACAGTACCCATTGCGGTCAGTGTCTGCTTCAATCGCTTAGCCAACCGCTGGTGTGCGTGTGCGCGTGGCTCACCGTGAGGCGGAATGCCACCCTGTCTGCTCTCCCATATGGCATGGCAGCATTCCATGCCTTCATGCCGTCCCAAGCGTTTGGTTACAGTATGTGCGTTTAGGTTGCTGTGTGCCGTGGAGCATGCTAGCTAGTGAGCTGCCCTGGTGCGGGGCATGCAGGTGCGGTATGTGCACATGCACATGCCTATCTGGGTTTTGCATGGGTTGTGACCTGGAGAACGCGTTACGTGGGAGTGTGTGCATGGGATCCCTGAAATGTTTGCTATCGTGTAAGTCCCAAGCACGCCGCTGTCCTGGCGGTTGCGCTGCCACAGCGCTCAGCAGCCGTCGCCACTGATCGCGTGGTGCCACTTTGGTGGTGCTGCCATCCCCGCACGCATCATGCACTGTGCGCTGTGCTGCAATCTATCCTCGCCTTTGCGATGCGCTGTGAGGCAACACCGTATGACCGTGCCATCATTGCAGGAGGGTGTGTGCTGACTGAGGACATACCTGCTGGAGTGCCTGCCTCACACATGTTCTGCGTGGCCCCACGGAAAGCACACTGCATGGCCCCACAAAAAGTAAACAACTGGATCACACATGTCAACCGCTGCCTCCCTGACTGCTGCTCCCGAGCCACGTTGGCAACCCCTCCCGTCCTGACAGCTAGCATGACTGTTGCACTCACTGGGGTGCTGTCCGGTTGGCCATTAACCACATTGCTCGCTTGCGTTCCGCCTTTGCCGTGCGCATACCGACTCATTTAAAAAGCGTTTTACCGGTACTCGGTATGCCCGTACCTGTGCTGTGCTGGTTGGCACTCAGTCCGGCTGGTGCATACCGGTATTGCTTGCTATTACAGCAACTCCTGCAATGTACGCTGGATGTATGTAAGCTATGGCTTGAGGCAGATGTAATAAGTGCGGCGGCTATTGAATGCGGGCGTGTGGGATTGCGTGGGCGTGGATGCAAACGTGCCCGGCGGGGGAGGATGGGCGTCCGGCCGGTGCCTGGCGCATGGCAGGATGCTTGCAAGCTAAGGTTGGCGGAGTGTGATGTGGGACAGGGACACAATTGTGCCTACTGTCATGGCCATGGCCGGCCACAGCAGAGCCAGTAGGTAGCCCAGTTGCCTCTGGCCAGACTGCCACACCAACATCAGCACACAGCACGCGAGACCGAGGTGGTCATTGAACCGACGTGACGAACTCAGGGAGGCGTGACAGCCTGCTGCCATACATGCCATAGACAAGAGCTTTCAGCTTATTAAGGTTGCCAACACTCTACTGCTATGCACCAGTGAAGTTCTGCGGTCAGTTGGACACTCCAAAGCGTGCGTCTGCACACTCTGCGCCCAAAACACTTGCTGGCCCTTGCCTTCACATAGGTACTTGAAATACTTCTGGAAAGCGTTCTGCTGTTCAAGTCCATTGTTGGCTGTACAACCCGCACTGTGAGGCGTGACCTTGTCAGGTCCAGGTCACAGGTTCCCAGTGGCGATGAGACGAGCGTTGTGCGGGCACGCGTGGGAGGCAGTGAGCACATCCACGTCGCTCTTGCGTGCCTCTGTTAGCGGAGCAGTATCATCGCTTGCCGGGGAGGGCGTTGCAGGGTCGCTATGCGGGAGCAGGCCCTCACCCCTGGTCACCAACCACCACCATCAGAGCTACACAAACAAGAACCAACAAGAGCCAACGGAGGCTGAATGGCGATCCCTTGCGAACGCAACAAATTTGAACCCTTGCAACTCCCCACTTCATCCAGCCGCGGTCCTCGGTGTCATTAAAGCAACTCCTGAACAAATTCTCTCCGTGCAAGAAGCGTACACTCCAGGAAGCATCTGCTTTGGGTAAGGCCCGCTGTATTATTTGTTCCTTCTCTACCAATGCTGAGCTTGTAGACCTTGGGTGGCGTGACACACATTAGTGCAACACGGCTGCTGCAGGTGCGGGCAGTCGCATCCGGCGGGACTGAAGCTCAAAAGCAAGCGCATTGATGGAGGCCTGGAGGTGAGCCTTTGTGTGGGGTATCAGGTATGCAGCCGTGTCTCTTGGCTTGCACCGTTGCACTGAATGTCACGCTAAACGCTTGCTTGCATATGGTTCGTTGCCTTCTTTGCAGGCACGTATAAATATTCCTTCCACATACTGCGCATTCCCAGGTATGGTTCCAGGGGTCACAAGTTGTTGTTCCTGTGTTGATGGCACAATGTGACTAGCACAAGCAGCGTCGCGCCGCAACGCAACCTTGGTTTCGGGCGTGCTCATGCCTGGCCTTATGAACGCACCGTTTGTGCGCTCCTTAAAAGCGCTCTCTGCCGTGCTGCTGCACAGGCATTGTGAACGGGGGCATTGTTTCAACGTACATGGACTGCCACAGGTGCGTGGCTTATCCGTGGGGGGCGTGTGTGCGTACACACGGTGTGCTTTGCGATCGTGGGCAGTCCCTAGCACACAGGCGCATCACCACACATGTGTGCTTGGGCCTTTCTGTGAAACGTCGCGGGAGCTTTGAGCGTCGCTTGTGCACCTCTACCACCCTTGCCAAGTCAATACTGACCCACACCATCACAAGGCGCACGAACACAACCTGCACTGTGCATTCTTGAGTATGGTGCAGAGGAGCCAACTGCAAACTCAAAAATGCAGACAACAGTGAAAGCATGAGGCTGGCAAGGCACGCGGCCCATGCTGCCCGCTGCACCATTCGTTGTCAACATGCTGGAATGATTTGGGTCGCTGTTGCATTCCTGCCACGCCGCTCCTCCTGCCTTGATGCAGCAACTGGACTGCAGCAATCGCCCTCATGGACCGCTCCTGCCTGCACATGCCAGTGCTGACACTCACCAAGAGCATGCTGGTGAGCTACCCCGCCGCAAACCCGCGGACCCACACACCCCTGCCAGCACTTGCCCGCTGCTACCGCCATGCAGCGCTGTGCATGCTTGCACGGGACGTCCCCTGCCGCTGGCTGGTCCCCTGGTTCGTCCAGCAGCTGCGCAGTTGCATGCATTTGTGTTTCGCAATCGCTGTGTGTGCTTTTGTCATCGAGCATATGCCGGAGGAAGGAGAAGACTCCTGTTCCCCAGCTCCGGCACTGTGTAGGCGCGTCCAGCTGCAGCAGCAGAATGATGCGCTTCTGACTGGGGGTCGGTTGATGTGTGCATCAGGGTGGAGGGGCGTGGTGCGGGGGTTCCAATTTACAACTGTGTGCCGATGTCTGGCAACGCTGGTGCGCTTGCATACGCATGCACGTCCGTGCACAAGCAAGCAAGCACACAAGGAATCAAGCATGATTCTCACTGCGCGCTGTCCTACCGAACAGCTCCTCCTCTTGACCCACGTCGCTAACACGCTAGGCATGCATGGGCTTGGCGTGGCTTCATCGGTGATATTGTGTGTCGCCTGGACGCGTGCATACCCTGCCCGGCCTGCTATCGCACCTCCAAGCAGCCCTACGACCGCCGTGTCATGCCCTGGCTGCTGGGTGTACCGTATACGGTACCAACGACGATGCTGCTGCTGCGTGTTGTGCGCTTGGCGCTGCAGGTCGTGTTCAAGGACCCGGTGCCACCCGACACCAACCTCATACTACGCAGGTGAGTGCGTGCCGCCAGCATGCCCACACCCCGCACCGCACACACACACAAAAGCATACTGCATGGCCCCATGGGAAGTAAATAACTTGAACACACTATGCATGCAACCTCCTGTGTTGCTGGCTGTATGCATGCAGCAAGCGATAAAAGTGCAACTGCCGACCTGCAGGGTGGATGTGCTGTGCGTGCTTCACATTCATGCACCCCCTGTGCCCCCCGTATTGTTTGTGGGGAGCCATGCTGGACTGCACTGGGTGCAACGCTTATCACAGCCTCTTGTCAACCAACAGTGCTCAACACACACCACTACACTGAGTATATGAGTGTGAAAGCAACATGCAAGACCCAATGCTCTGGTGCTGGTGCCTATTGTGATCGCGGTGGCGACTTCTGTACCGCAGCAAGGTGATCGAGATCCGGGAGGGATCTGCGGACGGCAAGGAGAAGACCACGGTGGAGGTGGACTGCACGCTGGTGCAGCCGATGTTCGGAGGCCAAGACAAGGTGCTGGCGGCGGGAACAGGCGTCCACAAGCGCCAAGGCGCGCTGCGGGCGATGTAAGATAACAAACGTGATGCAGGCGCGAGGACGGCCACAGCTCGCCAGTCGGGCCCCCTTGGACTTCTGCCCCGCAGTGTGCCTCTAGCGTTCAAGGCCTCTGTTTGGTGGAATGTGGGGGGTGTGGTAGTTCGCGTCAGGCAACCGCCCGCACCACACCAAACGCATGGTGGGCAAGGCCGCCTGCATGCCTCGGTGGTTTTGCCTTCCGCGCCTGTCCTGATTGCTGTGCCGGCCTGCAGGCTGTCGTGCGCGGGTTGGGCGGGGTGTGCTTAAGCAGCGTGCAGGGCGTGTATCACAGTGCGCGCAGTTCTGTGTGTTGCGTGGGCGCCTGTGACCGCCGCACTATCCCGTTTGTAAACCTTTTGTTTGAGGTTTCTCACGACACAGCAGCGCCCATAATCTCACGTGATTTCATGTGGGTCCCCACTGGCACTTGCGGCAGGAGCTTGCTTCATGCGTGTTGTGTTTACCATGAGCATTTGGTTTACCTGGCCTTCAAGGACTGGTACAGTACGTCGGCGTTGTGGTTCAAGATTAACTGGTTGGAACAGCACGTGCTGCCGCTGCTGCTACTCGGAGCTTCATTGCGCGGCAGCATGTTTCATGTCATGTGTGGGATGCAACGCGCTCCGCCTAACGTAGTAGGCTGTGAGCAGGCTGCAAGCGTGCAGGCAGGGATGTGGAATGAGAGAGGCTGGTTGATACATGCAAACAGCGCGTGTGTGCAGGCACGCTCTATGTCGATCGCCGCCGTTGCCTCCCCATCGTGCTCCTTAAAAAGCTTTTGGTTTATTTCATGGGCACCTGCACCTGCACAGGCACTGCTCACGGCTTATCATCGCAATAATGTTCTCATGGGGGCCATGCATTCGGCGGGAGAGCGAACGACTCGAAATGTGTAAGCTGCAAGTCGAGTGATTTTGCCCCCTCGTATCCATTCCCCCCTCTCCTCCCACCCCACCCCACCCCAAACACACACAAATTGGTCTGCCTATAGCCATACCATCATGCGTGCGCACAACCGAGGCCGAAACACTGCGGCCAACGCCAGCGGGGGGTACCCTGAAGCAGACCGCCACCAAGCCAGCACCAGTCAATGAGAGGGCTCTTACAGCAACGCAGCCAAACACCACACCACACACACCGCAGCCACGCTCACAACAGAATCGGGCCATCAGGAACCGAGTAGGACCAATTAGGAAACGAGCATCCCACACGGATGGGGGCCAGCAAAGACGACGCGTACATAGGCCAGCAGGGCCGCCGGGTGCAGGCTGCTCAAAGCAGCAACAGGCACCTCCAGGATACATGCATGTGCCCTTCGAACATCCGCATAACACCTTGCGCGCAGCAATGTAGGAGCACCTGCAGCGGCAGCTGTAAAGGGGGGTCCGTGACGGCGGCTTTGAGCTTTCACTCAGCCGCCTCTGCAGGTGCTGCAGACGCGCCGGAAGCGCTTGCTGCACTGGCTATGCGGATGCAGCCTGACGCGCTGACGCTGAGCGCGTCAACAGATCCCGCAGCGCCCCTGCTGCCTTGCAATGCGAAAATGCAAAGTCATCAGGTCACAGTCGCGGGAACACACAGGCAGCAACAACGTCAGCCCAGACAGCTCGCCCGCCAGCGTCAGGTGCAGTCCCTATCGTTATGCATATGCACACTGCATAGCTCCACAGAGATGGCGGCAGTTGGCAGCATCGTGGGAGCTTGCTGTTAGTGCCATGCTGCAGCCGCACCGCTGTGCTTGGACCGCAATTGGCCAAGCAGCAGCAGCAGCAGCGGTGTACCTCTGCGACGGAATGTGGACATACGGTAGACGCCGCGCAATGCAAAATTGCCAGGGCGCTCTGAGCTTCGGACAACGAGCTTGCAATTACGCGGTCATCCACGGGGCTAGCGATAACGTGGTCACTGACGTGTGTCACCTTTACTCTTTGGCATGCCAACCTCGACGAGCACAGTGCACGCACGCTGATCGTTGGTGGTGGAGTCTCTGCTCCCTGTTGCATGCACACACACACGCACATTCATTCCACTCGTCAAACACGGCGTTGGATCCCTATACGGCAGGGGAACACCGTCGGAGGGCACGGCATTCACCAATCCCGATGCTAATTATCCGTTGTCCTCACAGGCCATTAGGGATGGGGTTAGGTTGGCAGCGTACAACAACACCCACTTCTGCAGAGTGCATAATGCGTCCACCAGCGTGTGTGCTATGCCATCATGAATTCATTATGCATGCTGTGCTACGCCCCTACCGGCGGTGCACGTGCAGGCCAACACTGCCCCTTCTACCACCCCAGAACCATTGTCAGTCAGGCTCAGACGTACCCATGACCGTGATGGTGGGGCATGTGACGGTGAGGCTGCGGCGGCAGGCCGTGTCATTGCCGGCTGCAGGCCCCCACACGTCCCGCTCCTCGGCTGCAGAATCCACGAAGGTGACGGTCACGGACAGGTGGAAAATGCCTGCAGGCGGATGGGCTGTGAAAAATGGACCAGCATGAAGGCAGCACGAGGCCTGAGAGGTGCACACAGACGGCATGCAATGTGGTGTGTGGGAGGACCGGTTGCCCGCGCCTGGCACGCACCATCCTGGTTCTGGGGCCACATACAGCAAATGAAGATGGCATAATTACTCCGGCCAGCGTGCCAGCCACGCACCTAACTCTATGTTTATGAGACCTACAAACTCAACTCAGAATTGTCATGGATTCTGGTTGTTCTAGCAGTTGTAGCACACTCCCTCACAGCTGTGGCCCTCCCCCTGGGCATCCTACTTGCGGTTTGTGACCTAGGGAAGTATGTCAGAATGTCAGAATGCAGATGGCTAATGAGCGGGACAAACTGAGAATCTTACCGAGGGAAGGACAAACATCGACAGGCGTCCTAAAAGCGAACTTCTGTGCATTATTTCCGTTCACCGCCAGATCTGCAGCTTTGCGCCATTGCGGGTGGCGCAACCGTCGACATCCCACACCAATTCAGGTGCGTGGCGAGGGTGGATTTCAAACCACTCCTGATCATCTTTACCGCCCCTGCAGGCAAGTGTGAACCCTGTGCAAATGTGCAAAGAGACACAACAGGCACATGAATGGCTGCATCACTGCATGGGCTGCGTGGCAAGCGTGGTTCAGGCTGGAGCATGTGTTTCTGGGCAAGGGGGGAGCCTGCAGTTTCCCTTCTCACGCATATGCAAAGTATACGGTGCCACGGGAAGCACACAGCCCGGCCCAATGGGAATCACACCACATGTCCCCTGGGAACACACTTAAAACACACGCACACACGCGCAAACCTGCTGCCGGTGCTCAAAAACCGGAAGTGCTGGTCCTCGGAGCCACTGATGCAGTCCCACAGTATAATGCTGGTGGCGGGTGCAGTGCTGCTGGACGGCACAGCCACGCACAGGCCACCCATCCACAGCTGATAGTAGCCACCACCTGCACACCAGCCAGCATCAAAAGGGCAGGAGTGAAGGCAGCCTCGCCCTCCCCTGATCACGTAGGCGCATGAATGCATGACGGTGCGTGAGCGTCTGGCTCTAGGACCGTCCGTGGAGCACAACTTCAAATCCGCATGGGCAGCCCGTACTGCGGCTGCATGCTTGCCTATCTGCCAAACCGGCTTGGCATCAACAAGGCCATGCAACTGCACATGATAGCAGGTCTGGTCGTGCCAGATGTGCTTGCCCGCTGCCTCGCCTTCAACAATGCCAGTGTCAGGCCTTGTGCAAGCACATGTGACGGGAGATTTGCCCCCGAATGCATTAGTCTAAGGCAGATCAGGAGTGCGTGAAAATCAACTGTGTTTTAGAGCTACGAGGGACAGGGTCCGCAGGCATGCTAAAGTTGAGGGCTTTACTTAGCGGCCCTAAAACCCTAAAGGGCCGGTGATACTTAGCCAACTCACCGACGCTGACAGAGCCGTTCCTGTCCCACTGCTGTAGCCGCTTGTCTTTACCGGCGCCGCCAGGGCTGTCCACACACTTGGCTTCCGCCCATGGCAGCGTGCCGGTCACCAGGTAGAAAAGCCCGGTGGGCGGGGTGAGCACAGTACCTGCTGGCACTGTACAGAGCACACACACCACTCTGGTTGCCAAGGCTTGGGATAGGGGCAGTAGAATGGATTAGGGTTAGTAACATAGCACACACCAGTGAGGGTGGACGCTGCCTACAACCTTGCCTGGCATTGAGACGCACGCGCACAAGCTCCTGAGCCCTGATGACTGTTGCCGTGCGAGGGCGAGCTGGCCTTCCGCAGGTAGCTTGTCGCTAATGCAGCTCCTTTGCTGTTCACCTGGCACTCACCGGCCCTGCGTTATCAGCTCAGTGTTTGGATTTCCACGTGATGTGGAACAGCACGGGTTGACCTGTCGCCCGTGTGTCACCCGTGAAATGGCACGGTTGCTAGGGTTTATTTGTCAAATAATTACGTATTGCAAGGATTGCGACTCGGTATGATAGTAATTAAGCTGCCACCAGTTCAGCAGCGCCTATGGCTACTATGGCCCCATCAGGAGGCAGCGCTAACAGCGCTGATCGTTGCTCGTCATGGCTCATGAAGTGACCTGAGCCCGTGTGGCATTAATGTTGGCATACACTCAATTCAGCAGCTTTTGCAGAAAACAGCAGCAATGATTCATGGTTTTAGGGCTTAGGATTGGGGTTTAGGGTTTAGGGTTTAGGCGCATGCATGAGCGGCATTCCTCCTGGTTTCCTATTAGCTATTCCATTTGGCACGTGTCATACCACCGTGCAGCATGCTATAGGTTGAAGCAACTTCTGGACCTCCATGCATGCATTGTTTCAGACTCTACCCTGGGTTGCCACGCTGATTGCCCCGGCCTGCCACGCAACAGGCAGCCTTATTGTGGGCGACCCTGCAACTGATGCAGCGTTATGGGGTGCGATCGTGGGCGCTTACCAATCACTGCCAAGGGCAGACAGATGCATCCATAAGCCCTTGATCCGGTCCAAACCATTCATCAACACGAATGGCGTAGGTATGGGCGGGCTTAGCAAGCGCATGTTGGTTAACAGGTCATGAATTAGGCACATGGTAGGTTCGATGCCTGCCATGTTCAGCATCTCGCATCACTGCACGCACCACATGAAAATCAGTGGCTTGGCGGTTGGTGCAGGAATGCAGGTGGTGTGGAGCGGATGCAGGTCAATCCGCATGCGCATGGAGGGACACCGGCAGGCTGCGCAGCCGCAGGCATGCGGGGCATATGCGCCGTCCGCTCCAGTCAGTCTCCACCTCGCGTGCTGCCCCCTTGCTTGCCTCCCTCGCGGCTCACACAGCACTGCACAGTGCGTGTACTATGTACGAATGTGTCAGAAAGAGCGCCCAAGGGGCATGCCATGTGATTCCCGTGGGGCCATGCAGTGTGTATACGAGTGCGAATGCGCGTGCTGTACTGCTGTGTACCATAATGGTGTTTAGGAGGGAAGGCAGCGTCAGAATGTGGCCGGGTGGGTCCGAGGCCCCCTGAGCCAGCCGACGTGAGGTTCCCCTTAGGTTACTTTGAGTGAGGTTGGCTTGGGTGGGTTGACCCATCCAGGGTACCCTCGCAGCGGGTGGCCCTACCTGAAGAACAGGGTGGGTCCAGGACCCCTTAGCCAACCCACCCAGTTTTCCACAATTCCCACCCACCTCAGCTAACCCACTAGCGCCACCTAAGGCAACTCACACAATGTGATTTGGCCACACCTACCCACGGTGACCCACCCACCTGCACCTGAGCAAACCCCACTGCCCAACCCACTTGAGCTAACCCACCGGCGTCACGTGAGGCAACTCACGCTGACTGGCTTGGGCCACACCCACCCACGGTGGCCCACGCGACTGCACCTGAGCAAACCCCACTGCCCAATGTACCTGAGTCAACCCACCAAGGTCAGGTAGGGCCACTGAGGGGGGTGTTCGTGGCCTGGGCCACACTTGACCAGACTTACCCCACCAACCAACTTTAACAACTGCAGGGTCCTACCTCCGCTTGTGTCAGCGCTGCTGCTTGTGCCCGTCACAAGCCCCCTCTGGCAGGCCTTCTGCGCGCTGTTCATGAACTAAGAGCTAAGGAGCGAGGGAGGCTGGGATCATGTTGATCCGTTGGACTCACTACGGCCCACACGCCTCACCCACCTGAATCATCTGATACTGCATTCGTGCACCAGAGCTGGCACCAAATGTATGTAACTGACACCGTCAACAGGATGGGGTTTGCATTCTAGCTATGCAAACCGTAACCGTTGCCACTGTAAGCTTGTGTGACAATCAGCTGGATCAGCTGACATTCAACCTGACGCACGGGAAGTGAATTCTGGTACACATTCAGGTGTATGTGTGTTGCACTCGATAATATTGTTTACACACTGCAGGTTGTGCGTGGCATCACGGTTACAAGCAAAGTCCCTATTGTGGCCATGAATCATGCAACGTGCGGGTGTCATTTTCTTGGTGTGGAAGCTTGCATGCGGGCGCCCCCTGCTCCATCCGCCACAGCTGCGCTAAACCACACCAGGACAAGCCCCCGGGATTGACGGTCCCTAAGGGCACTGGAAACACGCGCTCCCGCTCCCGTGGCGCGGGGTTGGGGTGCCCCGCACCACAGGAAATCCATGTAGCGTGCGGGTGTAACTTGCGCATCAGCATGCATGAACCTTCACTGCTTCACTGTGCATGGCACACTCATAGCAATTGCAGTCAGTGTACGCAATGAAGCCAGCAACATGCAAAAGCGGCGTTCGCAGCGTCAAGTCTCGGGATAGGGTACTGCATGACAAGCCCCCCCACACACAACACGTTGACACGCTGGCTGAACTGGCGAGCCCACCCGCAGGCAAGAAAGGGCACCGAACCAGGGCAAGCAGCGCACCGGCAACATCAACTGCAGCAGGGAAGGGGGCGGCCAAGGCGAGCCGCACACACACTGACAAAACGGCACGCCAAGGCAGCCGTGGCAGGCATGCCTGCAAGCGCACAAGCAAGGCCGGAACAGCCCACCTAGCATCCAGCGCAAGGTACACTCAGCAGGCGAGCTTGAGGTAAGCCCAAAAAGTCAGCAGCCACCAAGCCAGCACAAGCGTACGGGCACTCACAACAGCCCTGGAGGGTAATTCTAATGTACATAACAAAAAGCGGACACCCAAATATTCCGTTCTGTATGTCCATGGTCGCTGCCTTGTCACTCTGCTTAGGGGATGGTATGCATCACGGGTCCGGGCGGGGGCACCACCAGCTCCGGGCCCATAAGCTCGGCAAGCATGCCCTGGCGCATCCATTTCACCGATTTCTGTGCAGAAAACAGGGATTTAGGGTTTTGGGTTTCAGGGTTTAAGCCGATGAGAGAGATATCATATCTACGGGACCGAGGCAACAAATGCAGACGTATTGCGGACGCAGCGCACCTCGTTTGGGGGGGGAAAGTACTTGCGGCCGCAAGCCAGTATCTCGGCCCAGGCACAGAGACCCACCCCGTGAGGGTCAGCGTTTGTGGGAGCGCGCTGCAGCATGAGTGATGAAGCATATGCAGGCAGTGTATACACTTTACGTGTGCTTGTTCGTGCAACCCAATCATCGCAGAAACGACAACGATTTGGTCACGCAAGTGCCACGCCAACACCAACCTTAATTGTCAGCTCCATGCCGTCGCAATTCCCTTGCACAGCAGGGTGGCGGGCAAAGTAATGCGGCCGGCATGCTGCCAACCATAGCATCACTGCCTTCCCAATCTTGATGGCGTCGCCTGCGGGCAAAACAGCGGATGATCGACAAATGGTTGCTAGAAACATGCCATGCAAGTCATGCACACCACTCGTACAACAGCCATAGGAGAGTGCATTACAGTTGTGACTGAGGTGAGGTAGCCAGGTTTAGGTATAGCAAAGTGGGTCAGGCAAGCTGGCAAAGGTCCAGGTGAGGCAGCCAGGTTGAGGTGGGCCAACGTGGGTATGACAGCCTTACATTGACTGAGGTGAGGTAGCCAGGTTTAGGTATGGCAAAGTGGGTCAGGCAAGCTGGCAAAGGTCCAGGCGAGGCAGCCAGGTTGAGGTGGGCCAAGGTGTGTTGAACAGCCTTAGATTGGCTCAGGTGAGGCAGCCAGGTTGAGGTGGGCCAGGGTGGGTTGGACAGCCTTACATGGACTAAGGTGAGGCAGCCAGGTTGAGGTGTGTCGAGGTGTGTTGAACAGCCTTAGAGTGACGCAGGTGAGGCAGCCAGGTTAAGGCAACCATGGGTGGGTTGGACAGCCTTAGATAGACTGAGGTTGGGCAGCCAGGTTGAGGTGGGCCAGGGTGGGTTGGACAGCCTTACATGGACTGAGGTTGGGCAGCCAGGTTGAGGCCACCATGGGTGGGTTGGACAGCCTTAGATTGGCTCAGGTGTGGCAGCCATGTTGAGGTGGGCAAGGGTGGGTTGGATAGCCTTACATTGACTGAGGTGAGC
>BDDA01000055.1:142864-174355 GCA_001662385.1 Chlamydomonas asymmetrica
CCGGCGCCGTGGTCCAGCGGGGAGGTGGGCGATGAGGTGCGGCTGGTGGTGCCGGCGGAGGCCGAGGCGGAGATCAAGCAGGCCAAGGGCAAGGTGGTGGAGATGTGCGAGGACCCGTTCTGGTGAGTGATGGTGGTTGAGCGGTGATTGTGCTGCTGCCGCCGCTGCCTGGTGGAGATGTGGGAATCTCTCTATCCCTCATGAGGTCAGGACTCATGAAGCATGGGCGGGGAGGTCGGGATGCTGGCGTGCTTGGGAGCTTCTTGCCCCCAGCAGGAGGAAATGCTGGGTGTTGGTTCGCAAGTTGCAAAGTCAGGACAGCTACGCGTGCAGGATGCATTTTCCTGCGCTTACATGTATGCGAATGCACTAGCGCCACTGTGCGTAACCCTTGACTGACCTGCGTCATTATGATTCACTCAATATGTGGGTGTTGAATTGCAAGCGACACGCCCATAACGTGCCAGTGCAGATCCATAGATAACTACAAGGCACACGGCATGTTCTGATGTGCACATGCAGTTAGCATGCAACATGCTCTTCTCCATCACCTGGGCATGCAGGGACTATGACCCGCTGACCAAGGAGTGGGGCTTTGCCAAGCCCGCACCCGCCAGCCAGAAGACGCAGGGAGCCGGGCGTGGGCCTGCTGACCCCACCAAGCGGGTCAAGAAGGCGGTAAGAGCTGCATAGCCGACCGATTCGGATTTGTCATGGGGCGGGGCAGGTTACATCAGCGCATTACCAACACCCACCGGCCACCGCCATGGCAAACTGTGTTGGCGGGCGCGTGTTGCAGTCATGCTGGACAGCCGGTTAGGGATACCTGCTGCGTAGGCGTGCTGCGCCTGACCATCGCTCTGATTGTGGACTCATCCGCTTGTGCATGCGGCCCTCCCTTGCCCTTGTTTACGCATGACCATACCCTTGCGCATGAACTTTGAAACACGTGAGATTGCTCGCCCACCGACCTGTGTATGCCTATGTGGCGTTCCGCTAATCGGTCCATGCTCTTCCCTGGTGTATGTGTGCGTGCCCTCCCGCTGATCGACGTCGTCATCGTCTCCCGGACGCCCACAGCTGTCCCAGCAGCAGAAGCTGCTCAAGGAGTTCCGCTGCGGGCTGTGCCATGACGTGCTGATGGAGCCGCTGTCCACGCCCTGCGGCCACAACTTCTGCCGCGGCTGCCTGCAGAAGAAGTTTGCCGGCATCGACGACACGCAGGTGCGCGTGACGAGCGGCGTGCCTGTGCCAAGTGCGCTTGTGTAGCAGGGGGTAGCTACATGTACCCTGTATCTCCAGTAAACTGGCAGCCTTAATGCGCGGAGTGTTTGTCCGCCTATAGCTTGGCCAGTCGGCTGGCAAGGCGACCACTACAGGGGAAGGTGCATTGCGTCCATCGTATGAGTGATGAGAGCATGCACGCACACGCATGTGTGCATCGGAAGGAGGAGGGGGAGCAACTTGTGCGCTTTGTGTGTGTGTGCGTGCGTGTGCCTTGACAGGTGGTGGCGGGGCGCGAGAACATGCGCGTGCGCAAGATCCAGAAGCCCTGCCCTGCATGCAAGGCGGACATCTGCGAATTCCTCAGGACCGCTCAGATCAACAGGTGCGGCGCTGTGCCGACCGCCCCGACTAAAGCACGTGCATTCGTGCACGGCGGCGCGTATCGAGCTCGTAGCGAGGGCACACAGGCATGCGCACAGCTGTGTGTCGCATGGATTGCAGGGTGTGGCCATCCAGCATGCTGTCCTGCTGGGCTGCCTACAGCTCTTAGGTTCATCCTGGGTTCATACCTGCGTTCATACCTGCCGCGGCAATATCGACTGCCGCATCCCGAACATGTGTTCCACCGTCTGGCATGCTGTTGTACTGCACCCTGTTGTACACCTGTACTGCTGCAGGGAGATGGCTGCCATCATCGAGAAGCTGCAGGTGTCTGTGGCCAAGGCTAAGGAGGACGCGGACAAGCTGGCGCGCGGCGAGGCGGTGGCGGTGCCAGACGCAGAGGACGACGCGGAAGATGCCGAGGGAGAGGGCGAGGAGGCGGAGGCGGAGGTGAGGGGCGCGCAGAGGTTGATGGTGTTGGGGTGAAGAGTCACGTGCCGGGCTGCGTGTCAGGGACGGCGCTGAGACGCACACGCTGCAGCGCTGTAAATTCATGGTCCTGCTTCAGCGTTCCTGTGTTCCTCTCCTGACATGTGTTGCATTATTTGCATGAGGAACGTGTCGGCCGACCGTCCCATGCTTCCCCCAGATGGGGATTAGGAGACAAATGGTGGTTCTCCACATAATGGTGGTTGGCCAACCTGGGCAGCGAGGGAGAGCAAGCGGGCTACAAGGGCGCAGTGCTGAGCGAGCGAGCTCTGCAGAGTTACATGATGCAGGTCATTGATGTATGGCAGCCCAAGTACTCATCCGGGTGGCTCAGCATCCCTGCATTGCATCGTTTCTCCCGACATGATATACATACGGTACATGCGCGTCCGCTCCGCAGGATGACGCCGATGCTGACGAGGACGAGGGCGGTGAGGAGGAGGAGGACGCGGACGTCAAGCCCGCAGCCAAGCGCCAGCGCAAAGCTCCCGCAGCCAAGCCCGCAGCCGCAGCGCCTGCGCCCGCCGCTCCTGCAGCTGCACCGGCAGCCGCTGACCCTGCCGCAGCAGCGAGCGCACCCGCCGCGGCTGCGCCTCTCGCCGCAGAGCCGCCGACCATCGCAGCAGCAGCAGCAGCTGAGAACGGCAGTGGCGCAGCCGCAGCGGCAGCGTCGTCACGCTGGCCCAACGAGTCCGCGCAGCTTGCGGCGGTGTTTCCTGACTTTGACATCTCGCTCATCAACGGCATGCTGGAGGACCAGGGAGGGGACGTGGAGGAGGTCCGCGCCTGCCTCAAGGTGTGTGCGCCGTAAGGCATGCTGGGAATCAACTGGTGGTTATGCGTGCGATTGTGTTGGATTGTTCATTCCGTGGGGCCGTGCAGTGTGCGTACGCGTGCGTGCGTGTGTGTGTGGGGGGGGGGAGAGTGAGTTTGAGTGGGAGTGTATGCACGGGTGGTGCCATGGGGCGAGCGGATCAAGTGCGGATGGGGAGGGGCGGGTGATGGATCAGGGTCTATGCCTGAGCGCTAATCACTTGGCATCAAAGCACGAGCCTCTACAAAGCATCCCTGTTGCAGGTTGTTGGCTTGGAGCAAGTGAATTGGTGCTGTTTCGCCCTGCATGTATGACCCACGCTTGGATGCGCATCACAAGTTGTACTCGGTGCATCAGGAAATCCTGCATGGCGTATTGTAAGATTGCAATGCATGCATTCTGTGTGCATTTCCCGGCGGATGTCATGTTGTTGAGGGCTTGCTCCGATCCGCTTCCTGACGCGGCATTGGTGTGCCTGCTCTGCTGCGTGCACAGCGCATGAGCCGCCAGGCAAAGGCCGCGACGTCACCCTCCATGCCCAAGCCCGCGCGCAAGCCGGCCGCCAAGCGTGCCGGCGGCGGCGGGGCCGGCCGCAAGCGCAAGCAGCCTGCGGACGAGGATGAGTGCGAGGAGGCGGCAGAGGCGGGCCCGCAAGAACCCGGAGCTGCTGACGATGACGCGGATGTGGACGTGGCACCGCCGCCGAAAGCACGGAGCAAGCCGGCGGCACAGCCCAAGAAGCCGGCGGGCGGCGGCCGCGCCAAGAAGCCCTCCGCCAAGGCGGCAGCTGCGGCGGCGGCAGATGCGGAGGAGGACGACGAGGAGGAGGACGCGCAGCCGGCTGCGGCGGCGCCTGTGCAGGAGAAGCTGCTGCAGCAGCAGAACGGCGCGGGGGGCTCGGGGGCGGCGGCGGAAGAGGAGGAGAGTGAGGAGGAGGCAGCGGGGGGCAACAACGACGACGATGACGACTTTGTGGACGAGGATGACGACGCGCCGAAGAAGAAGAAGGCGGCAGCGGGCAAGAAGAAGGCGGCTCCGGCCAAGCGTCAGAAGAAATAGGACTGCGGGTAGATGGCCCTGCCTTAGCCTGGCTAGCTGCTGCAGTGCGTAGGGGCGTTTGCCCTGAGCCCTGACGCAGCAGCGATCACCCCACAACACAGCCCGTGACGACCACAATGCACTGGTTTGTGCTCACCAACCTGATTCATGCATACATCCTCACTCCTCATTGTGGTTACTGCTGTGTTGGCGCTACGCATTTTTGGTGGTTGTGCTGCTGACTCCCGTTTTGCCGCCGCCGGCATGTTTTGGCGATCGAACGAATTACGTGTACCCAGTCGGCGCACCTGACCGCCACGCACTGTGGCGCGTGACACATCGTTGATGCCCGCCGTAGCGCACTGCAGCACCTGCCTTATGTGTTTCAAGTTTATATGGCCGTTCATCCGAGCTGGCCACTACCCGTTGCAAGCGGGCCATACATGCCGCCGCTCACCGCACACTTACACTGCAGGCGCATGTACGCACACATGTCACTTGCACTGCACGCAGCGCCAATCTTTGCACGACCTGTCATGCCACTGCAGGACGCTACGCAGGGGCCGAGCCCAGGCCAGATGTGTTTGACGATGGTGATTGGGCCTGCTGATGCTGGCAGCCTACTGGCCGCAGACCTGCCAGCGGTCCATCCTGCCTTGTCCAGAAGCATGTTTCCTCCCTTGCGTGCCTGACACATCAATACTTGAACTGTGGGACACGGCCTTTCCTGCCCTTTCCACTGCCTGTCGGCACTTGTCCGCAGTGTGGACTCTTTTTGCTTGGCGCTTGGGCGTTTTTGGCGTTGTCGTCTGGGGCAACCTGCTGACGCAAGCCTTTGCAAGTGCAACTGCAAGGATGTAACACGGTTACACAGGCAAGCTTGGTCAACGTGGTTTTCAACCTGTTATGGCCGTGGTAAGGTTGGGATTGACCTGTACGAACCAAACATCGGCAGCACCAGCGGTGATTGAACGTTGCCTGGACTGCAAACGTCAGGAAGCTCACCTAAGCACTGCTAAGGCAAACCTTGTATGTCTTTCATAGGGTTGCACTGGTTTTACACATCCCAGTCAGCTTGCGGGATTATTGAAGGCAGCCTTGAGCGAAGGCAATACAGTGCGGTACGCACAAGTGTGCTCGACGCTGCAGCGAGCCTCGTCAAGGGCCCACAGTAGCTTGATACAACTATTTCTTTAGCATAGCGTACAGTTGTGAACCACGAGCCATCAGCCACGCTTTGCAAATATTGATACACACAATTTGCTTTACACGTGCTTCAAGCGCATAAGAGAATTGGATGGAGCCAGTCGTCAGTCTCAGTTTACCCCTTGCCATACCTTAGGTTTGGTTCACATGGCCCTTGCATTGGATACCCAGAGCAGGGCCGACCACACAGAACCGTCACGCCAGGTAACGTGACGTGCTTGCAGACACAGCGTGCAGGCAGTGTTCTTCTAGCTTCGTGTAAGGGGTGAGATGTCATAGGGTCTGCCGCTTGCACTTGCTGTCACCTCCCGTGTGGTGACTCGCATGCCGTTCCTTTAACCTAGGATGGTTTCGTCTCAACGCTTATGTTACACACAGGTTATTTCAGTGTTTCAGCACTGAACTGTTAGCCAAGCAACATGCTGCAGTCCCCAGTCTTGCCTCCCTCACGAAGTGCGGGCTTCGGACCTCTCGCTTCGTTGGATGGTATCTCGCGACAGCCTACCATGCTCCCCAGCTTAGCAGATGGATCAATACACAGCAGAGCTGCAACAGCGGTCAGCCGCTCTGGTAGCTCCATGGGAACAGCCACAGCTTCGCAGACGACACGGCCGCACATGATGACCGCCACATCGCGGACAACGGTTCAGGAGGTGACAACAAACGTGAGGACCGGTCAGGCCATCCCAAGGTCCTAGGCTAAGTGCAGCGACTTGTTATGTAGCTCCTATCCAATCAGCTTCAACAACGGTGTATGTGAGATTCAGTGGTACACTTTCTTCCTGCCACATGAAAATATACTCAGCGCTGGTTTGCTGCTCTCCACCCCTACTGTTTTGCAGTTGAGCGAGTCAGACAACATCAAAGTAGCTGTGCGCGTACGACCCTTGAACCAAACCGAGAATGAGAAGGGGTCGCACAATATTGTGCAAGTGCCGACAAACGTTACGCTCAAGGTAAGGACGAGTGCGTTGCAGCAGTGTTCCTCTACCACTTGACGCGCTCGCTCCCCTGGGCATCCCGCCACATGGAGCACCATGCTGTACTGGCACGAACCTGCCAGCTGAAAGTGAGTTGCCATCCCCTGTGGTATGTCCGCAGGTAGTCGTTCCGGGACCGGCAGGCAGCAGCATGCACCGCGATTTCGCCTTCCACGCGTGCTTGGGTCCTGACGTCAGCCAGGGAGACGTGCTGCACCTGTGCGGCATCCCTCAGCTGCTGGATGCCGCGCTGCAGGGCTACAACGTGACCATTTTCGCTTACGGCCAAACGGGTGAGCGGAGAGCGGCGCCTGCGCAGCAGCCCAGAAAGCAAGCGTGCGGTTTGCAGCCACACAGCGTTGTGAGGTGTGGCCTGCCTGAGGCTTCCCCCTCTGCTCTCCCACCAGTCCACCAGCCATGCAGCGTCACACATGCACACACACGCATTCACGCACCTTGACTCCCGGTCCGCATCCTGGGGAATGGAGCACGGACATGTGGCCGTCTCGCTCCTGATGCTACAAACCATATCCCTACCACATCGGCATATCACGCGTATGCACTGCACTGGGGCTGGCGGTGGCGCCCTCGTGCGTGGAGGTTGTGGCCCACAAGAATGCGGGTGTGGGGGTGGTGGCCCACAAGAATACGGGTGTGGGGGTGGCGTTCAGATGTCAGGCACCTAACACCGCAATGTACGTGGTAGCTGCTATTCACCGGTATTCTGATTTGCTGATGCCGTCCACTGTGACACTCAATATTAGCAATCCGTCACCCACACCTCTCTAATGAACACTGGGCAATGTGTGCACGCGCTTAGTGTTACACTCCTGCTTAAGGCTGCTACCTGCTTGACCCTAAGGCCGCTACCTGCTTGACAGTTGATACTGCCAGTACTCACTAGCTGGTCTCAACGCCTGCACCGTGTTGCGTCACCACCACACCATCCCCGCAGGCTCCGGCAAGACGTTCACCATGTCAGGCAAAGAGGACGTGATCTCACTCGACGACTACAACGGGGACACGCAGGATGGCATCATAACACGCTCGGTGCAGTACCTCTTCCAGCAGGTGCGTGCAAAGCACGTGCACAGCACGCTGCACAAGCAGTGCAGGCAGGACTTGTCCTCAGCTGGAGCGACAGGGTCTGGGTGTGTCGCACCAGCGGCAGATCAGCTGAGCAGCAATCAGAAACTGGAGAGCAGCATGCATTGCTCCATGGGCAAGCAGCAAGCATCCAGTGATGGCATGCGGCCGTGTGGCACACACAGGGCGTGTGGCACGCACTTGCATGTACACAGGGCAGGTGCAAAGCTCCCGGTCGCAACCAGCACAGCATCCGACACCCGCAGGATGCATGAGCATGCAGGCGGCCAGTAAGGCCGATCAGTCCTCACACAGGTTAACGCAGTGTGCGACGTGCGCCCTGTGTAGCCACTTCATTTCACTTTGCCGGCGCAGGGCATCACAGCTTTTGCATGCGCTGTGCTGCCGATGCAACGCAGATTGCGGAGCACCGCGACGCCAAGTTCTCGGTGTCAGCGTCTTACCTGGAGATATACAACGAGGGCATCTACGACCTTTTGAATTTGAAAGCCAGCAACAAGCAGGGCCTCAGCCTGCCCGTCAAGTGGGATGCCAACATGGGGTTCTACGTGCCGGGGCTCAAGCAGACGTCGTGCAGCAATCGGGACGCAATCATGGAGGTGCGGAACAGTTCGGGGCGGTCATCATGCAGTACGCAGTGCAGCAGTACATCGTACAGCAGTGCCCTGCGTGCACCGCGCTGCGTGGGATAGTGAGCACGACGAGCCACCATGCATGCTGTCAGTGCTTGCATTGTGCCACCATGCAGCGAGGAGCACTTGGCGTGTTGTGTTTGCCGCGGGACGCGACGCAGGATCGGCTTACGACTGTGGTTGCACGGAATGTGCACAGCGGTTGTTGGAGAGTTGAATCCAGTAGGACAGCAAGCAACGCGCGTGGCTAAGCGAAGCGAAGTGTACATGTGGGGCTCAGCCAGCATTCAGCCGTCGCGGCATGGCGGCCCCCTGCTGTAGGCAGAGTGGCGGACGCGTACCTGCCTGCAGCGGTACATGGCAAGGTACCTTGGACGCGTACCGGCACACGGTACCGGCACACCACACCACCGCCACATATGCGCTGTTGTTGTCGCTGCTGCTGCTGCTCCCGCTGCCGCGCTGCAGGTCATTCGCACCGGCATGAAGCACCGCCACGTGGGCAGCCACGAGCTCAACATAGAGTCTAGTCGCAGCCACAGCATTATGACCGTGCACGTGACGGTGAGCGGCTGAGCGCTATATTGCATCCCACACCATCCTTATGATGTCCATGAATGCTTGGATGCTGCCTGCGCCTTTCCTCAGCTGCAGCTGATGACCTCCAGCTGGCGCCCTGGCCATGATGCACGGCTTGCAAATCACGCTGCTGGGAAATTGGCAATGCACAGCACAATGATTTGTGGCGCTGGTCCTGCCGCTGCCTCGGGGCCCGCGGGTATGCTGCAACGCGGCTAGCTGCGTTTCATGCTGGTGGCCTGCTCGGTGTGAATCGCTTGTACGCATACCGATATGCACGCATGGGCTAATGCATACTTGCTTTTGCCTCCATTTGCAACCCCGATGTGTTCATCCGCTCTCATGCGTGGGCGGGGGGCGCAGGCGGTTTCAACCGACCCCAACGCGGCCGATTTCGGCACGCCGCGCATGGGCAAGATCTCGTTCGTGGACCTGGCGGGCAGCGAGCGGCTGAAGGACAGCAAGAGCGAGGGCGCGATGCTCAAGGAGACCACCAACATAAACAAGAGCCTGTTTGTGCTCGGCAAGGTGCGAGGCGGTGTGTGGCTGTTTTAGGCGACTAGGCGAGGCCGGGTGCGGGACCAGGCTGCGTGCCAAGGCATAGGGGTTTAGGTTTAGCTGTTCAGGCTCAGGGCAAAGCTTAAACGCATGCGACTATCTAGCCGAGGACACAGTTCTGCTGTAGATGAGGACAATCGAAGGTGTGCGTAACGAACTGAGCTGGGCCCATGACAAGTGCGCACTGACAGGGTTCTGCAGCAGCAGCAGCAGATGCAGGGCTGCCCGAAGCACTTGCAATGAACCTCCACTGCCCCTTTAAATGACCTCTAAATGATCCTCTCATGGCCCTGTAATCACTCTCTAATGACCCTCTAATCACTTTCTAATCACTCTCTAATCACTGTCTTCTCACTCATCAATCACTTTCTACATGACCTCCGCCGCCCTACAGGTGATCTCCGCGCTAGCGGACCGCGACTCCCAGGGCACCTCGGCGCACATCCCCTACCGCGACTCAAAGCTCACCAAGCTGCTCATGGACTCGCTCGGGGGATCCGCACTCGCGCTCATGATCGCCTGCTGCTCGCCCTCCTCGCTGCACGTTGAGGAGACGCTGTCCACGCTCACGTACGCCACACGCGCCAAGAACATCCAGAATCGTCCCACGGTGCAGTACGATCCCAAGGAGGCCCAGATCGCGAACCTGCGGAGGGAGATCGAGCTGCTGCGGCAGGAGAACGTGTACCTCAGGGAGCAGATCCGCTCCGGAACCGCCTCCATGGGTCTCGGGTTCGGTTCCGGAGCCAGCATGACGAACGGGTCGCCGGCCATGGAGACGCCGCAGCTGCAGCAGCAGCAGATGCAGGGGGGCCAGGGAGGGGGGCAGCAGCAGCAGGAGCAGCAGCAGTTCAGGTACCAGCTAAGGGAACCTGGGGAGCATCACTGGCCGGGACTTACGACACAGGGATCCGCACGCCTTATGTCGCCGAGAGTGGCAGCACTCACCGGCGGAGACCTTCCCGGCACCGCCAGCGTACGAACCTCCATGAACTCTGCACACGGGCTGTTGGAACCGCTGCGGATCAGCGCCGATTTCTTTGGCGGGGGGAACGGGCACGGCGGCAGCGGCAGCAGCGGCGGTGGCGGGGCGGTGACCGTCCAGCGGCGCGTGTCGATCCAGCACGACGCCAACGCGGCCGGAAGCCCGCAGCGCGGGCGCCACTCCGACGGCGGCGCGGCTCAGGGCGGTGCAGTTGCGGATTTCGACCCGGGGGCACACCTCGACGTGAGGCTGAAAGAGACGCAGGCGCTGCTGAATCGCTTTGCGGAGGAGAACGGGCGGCTCGCCAAGGAAAACGACCGGCTGCGGGGCGCGCGGCAGATCCTGTCCGCGGAGCACGCGGACGTGTTGGACGAGATAGAGAGCCTGAGGAGCAAGCTGGTGGGGCTGGAGGCGGCAGTTATCAGCGGCAGCCAGACGCCGAGCGCGGCGCGGGCCGCGCTGGGCGGCATGCGCGCCGAGCCAGCGTCCGCTGGCGGGATGGGGATCGGCGGCTCTCCGCTCGGGCTTAGCCTCAACCTCCAAGCTGCGGCCGGGCAGCCGCCCGGCACCGCCTTCCTCAACGCGTACTCTCCCTCCCCGCTTGGTGGGAACATACGTTACGCGGCCGCGCCCGCCGCCACGCCGCAGTCAGCCAACGGCAACAACCAGGGGGTGGTCAGCGCGGGGGGCGTGCTGTATCCCCCGAGCACGGGGGGATCCTACGGCACCCCGCAAATGCCGGGGTCGAGAGACACCTCCAGCGGAAGCGCCAGCGACGGCGGCAGTGCGTATCAGCAGCGCGCGAATGCGAACAGCAACGGCAACAGCAACGGCAACGTGGCGGCGATGCTGGCGCAGATCCCGCCGTCGTTCTCTCTGGCGCAGCAGCAGGCGCAGATGGCGGCCCAGGTGCAGCAGCAGCAGGGCCTGGCGCTGATGTCGCCGCAGCACTTTGCACCGCAGCCGCCGAACCCGGGCAACGGGATGATGAGCCCGGGGCCCGGGCCGGCGATCGCGAACGTCATGGCGGTCGGCGGGGCAAACTCTCCTGGCGCCAACATGCGCACACGCGCCAACACGCGGGGCGGATTGTATGCTGGTGGCGGGGGAGGGGTTGGGGCGGGCGCTGGGTCGCAGCAGAGAGGCGGCGGCGGGGGCGGCGGCGGGCACATCGACGAGGCCGACAGCATTATTGTAGCGGATCGAGCCAAGCTCTCTCTGCTGCTTGGTGAGTGAAGTACTGAAGTGCATATGGGCAGCGCCAGTTGTGTGCTGGCGTTGGCGAGCATGCATGAAGCACTTATCCATACAGCCACAAACCTGCTTCACCTGCATGCGGGCAGCACATGCTTACTCAAACGCGGTCTCATGCACTCATACTTCTGGGTGAGTATCGCATGGCATGCTATCGGCAGTTGGCATCCGTTGCTTGCCGATCCAGTCCACACAGCAGGTTGCGCCAGGTGATCTGTACTGTGAGCGCAAGTCGTGTGCATTACGGTTGCTGCTGCCGTGGCTGCAGATGACTCGCCCCCGGAGCCAGCCGTGCCGTTGAGACCCGTGCCCATCAAATCGGATGTCAAGTAAGCAGGCTCTCACTCATTCACTGCGTGAGAGACACACAGCTTGACTCCACACAATCCACCCACATGGAGGCCTCGGCTGGCATAGCCTGTAGCACGTGCAAAATGTGCATGCGAGCCGTACAGGCTGGAGATGCGTCAATGCGTCCTCGAATACTGCAAAGCTCATGCGGCAAGCTTCATGCATCCATGCATCTATGCAGCCCTGCCAATTTCATCGTGACGCTGAGTCATACTGTGTACCATATCCAAGACGATCACTCGCTAGAATTGAAGTGCATTTGGTTGATTACTGCTTGGTCGCTTTGCAGGTACGCCAACCCGTCAAAGGAGCACCACGTGCGGTCGATAGAAAAGCGGCTGAACAACCCCTCCACCACGTCCCCTCGTAGCTCGCCCACAGTGCACTGACACTGCCATGCATGTGCTGAATCGCAATGATATCAGCATGTTATGCGCCGCGCCGCTGCCCAAACGGGGAAGGACATGCATGGCTTAGGGGGGCAGCGGTTTACCGTTGACGCTGCTTGACATTGATGGGAAAGCTGCGCGGGGAAACGCTGAGGGGCTGGTTTAGTGAAGACGCTGTGATCATGGAAAGGCCTTTGATTTCTGCTAGGCACGCAATGACTGAGTACTGGACCTCTCTTGAGCCCATGTTGTACCGGGTGACATGTGCTGCTGCAGCTTGGTGGGCCCGTTAACGCACAAACGTGAACTAGTGTGACCACCATGGTGCCCTGTCCCGGCATGTGCTCCTTACGTGCACTGCACTAAACGCAAGTACAGATGACGCCTCTGCACTGCATGTGAATCTTTAGCACCATGCGTACCATTGCAGCAGCGCATTCAGCCGGTGTACCGCCACTCGAACGTACTGCAGTTTGAATGGGCCCACCTTTGGCCGTGTCGACTGGAACACACGTTATCAAGACATAGGTTGGACCTTTGGTATCTGTGCAACCGGCTGTATAGTGGGGCTGCGTTGATCTGCAAGGTGCAAGTTGTGCCAACCTTTTTTGACGTACTTCACGTGACTCGTCTTGTTTTGATTGGGCCACTGCCCTAGGCTCTACCGTCTACCTCATTTCACCAGGCCAACCTAGGGTTTGTGCCCAGCTCACTAGCGCACATACAAGGTGCATACTCTTACTTGGAAGACCAGGGCCAGTTTGAAGACTTCTTGAAACAGCCGGGCCAGATGGAGGAGCCGCACGCCAAGCGTGCTAAGGTTGAGGACGGTGGCCCTCGCCCGGCGTTTACTTGCAGCGCCAACGACGTTTTCGAGTTCCGCCTGGTGTGCTCGCGCGACCGGGAGGAGCTGCAACAGGAAATCGCAAATGGGGGCCAATCGTTCAAAGCTGAGTTTTTGCATCAGCACTTTGGCGATGACGAGGAGATAAAGGGATACCAGGGCCTCAGTATAGTTGTTTGGGTGCACGCACAGACCTACAACTTGTGGGTGGACATGAAGTGGAAGGTTAAGCGCCCAGGTGCCGACAAACTCGCCAAAGTATTCGACGAGGCCTTTGCCTCAGGGTACAGCACCAACCAGGACGACTTTGTCAAGGCTGTTATGGATACAGTTTTGACTCTGCCCAACTTGTGTGAGGTTGGAGAGACGGTGGGAACCGTGAGCGCCAAGGATGGCAGCGACGACAACATCCTCATAAAAAGGCACAACATCGCCAAAACGGACCCCGCTGTCAAGGTATGGTTGACTGCGCACGTTCATTTGGCACCTCATTCACGCATGCATGCCAGCGTATGGGCAGGTTGCGAGGCACAGTGCAGCGCCGCAGCAATCTCAACGTGCAGCACGTGCTGTGCTGCCAGCCACGGGACGCACAGCATGTTAACCCTGCATCATAGCTGTTTTTGTTACCGTTTATGTCAAACTGGTGCCACCTCTGGTGTTGCTTTACTCCTTGCATGCATTCGTAGCAGCACTGCAAGCGACGAACTGTCGCTCAGGTTGCTGGTTGGCCATGCACATGGACTGAACAACGCTGCAACACGACTGGCGAGTGGTGGCTTCACTCAGCATTCCTCCAGCACCCCTATAGGAACGATGTGTTCACGCATGCACCTCATGCATATGGTACACGCGTGCATGCAGCGGTGCCGGTCGGGCGGCCCTGAGGACATCCCCGACACACGCACGCACAACGGCATCGCGCTGCTCGGCAATAGCTCTGCAGAGCAGCGCACGTAGTGCAAGCGCCTTGGCCTGACCGCCGTCTACAATGCTCCGCCTGACCGCCGTGCTCTTTCAACGCCTCCCAGCTCACGCCTGCCGTGTGATGCGCCGCACACCCTGCCACCATACAAGCCCCTGTCTGCTCTGCTCTTCACTTCCCCCGATATTTTTAATCATCATATATGCATCATAACTGTGACGTGTGTGCACACACTTGCAGGCGCTGCACGCGCGCATGGAGCCGCTGCTGCTGTTCTTCGTGGACGGCGCGAGCGCCATCGACACCGACGACCCCGACTGGGAGGTGCTGCTGGCGGTGCTGCCGTACAGCAAGGGCAGCGCGGGGGGGCAGCTCGTGGTGGGTCAGCATGGCGGTAGTTGTTTTTGCTTTGAAAGGGAACGGTTACAGGCTTGGGAACCGATGATGCCTCGTTGTGTTCTGTGGTGCAGCGGGGTGTGCTGCGCCGCCAACACACAGCCAGCCACCAATCAGGCCATTCATTATCACTTTATATCATTATATGCCGCCCACACAGCCGGCCGCCGATCAGGCCATTCATTGCATTATGCCAGCTGCACAAGGGACGCTGAAATGAACAGCCCCCCCCCGGCATCCCCAACTTGTATACCGCATGATGGTGTGTCGATGTAGGTTGCCTTGGCGACTTGATCACTTATCCCCGCTGGATAAGTGATAACCCTTCCTTGATGTGTGTGCGCCTTGCGCCCTGTGCAGCCGCTTTCCTTGACTGAGGCAGAGGTGTTGCTGTATGTTGAAACCTTGAATGCTGTGCATGCTGCCACTGCTGCCGCTGCCGTCGCCGCTGCAGATGGGCGTTCAGACGCTTCACAACTTCTGGGCGTACTACGGCACACGCCTGCGCCTGAGCCAGGTGTGGGTGCTGGAGGCCTGGCAGGGGCGCGGCCTGGGCAAGGCGCTGCTGGCGGCCGCGTACACCATGGCGCGCGACAAGCGCTGCGTGGACCTCACGGTGGGTGAGGCGCTGAGTCAGCAGCCAGCAGTCACACGCGCTGAGTCACGCGCTGAGTCACGGAGCGGCGTCATTCATGGAGCGGTGATTCATGGCTGGAGCTGATTGCCGCACCAGGCTAACACCACATGCGAAGTGAGGCAGTACATCGGCTACACAGGGCGCAAGGTGCACACAGCGTGCAATCAGGGAAGCGGCCGCATGAGAGGCTGCATGAGAGGCACAGGGTGTGTATGCATGCGGCTTACACCAAGTGGTCCATTGCTTCCACGTGCCGACGTACTTGCATGCCAAACGCGTGTGTGCGTGTTGATGAGTATCATGGACCTCGCAATGAGGCACACACACGCACGCACGCACGGCACGCACGCACGCACCGCCTGACGCTCCGCCACATACTCATGCGCTTTTCTTCTCGTCTGTCAGGTGGAGGACCCCAACCCCAACCTGCAGCGCGTGCGTGAGAAGCTGGAGGTGGAGATGCTGGCGGCGCTGCCGTGGGTCACAGCTCAGGCGCGCAAGGTACGGTAGGGAGGAGAGGGCATGGGGGACAAGGAGGGGGGGTTGTTGCGGTGCTCGGAGGTGCGAGGTACGCAGTGAGAGAGAGGCGCAAACAGAGAGAGGAACGCATCATCGAGACCAGACTGGTGAATGCTGAGTGCATCCTGAATGCATGCTTGAGGCTCAGAGCAGATTCAGAATGCCGGTAGCGATGTTCGCAGCTCGCCACTGTTGATTGTACAACCACAGCGACACACCGTTGCCTTGCCGGCGCATTCGTTGAGGGCTGCGGCAACAACCTGTTATGAACACATGTGCGCGGTATATCTGTGTGGACGATTGGACACCCCCAAACAGCAATTGCAAACCACCACGGTACCTCTCTGTTGAAACTCTCTGAAATGTCCCCGACCATGCCTGCCTGCCTCCAGTTACCTAGCTAGGGCTGATTTTGGCTTGGCTCGAGCTTACTGTTTGGTGGTATGGCCCGTGCACGTGTGCAGTGCATCGAGGCGGCTGGGAGGGGCGAGCAGGCGTGGCCCGCGCTGCCGTTGCCGCCGCTCCCTCCACAGCCCGCCGTGCAACAGCTGCCGCCGCCAGCACCCCCACACGCTGCCACGGACCACCCTGCACCCTCGACGGACGCCGAGCAGGCACAGCCAGAACAGGACCAGCAACCGCCTGCCGCAGGCGCTGCCGCCACGACGCAGCCCGGCGAGCCTGCAGCGGCGGCGGCGGCGGCGGCAGCAGCGTCGAGCGGCGGGGCGGCGGGGGGGTGCAGCAAGGAGCCGTCGCCCTCGCTCGGGGCCGACGCGGCGGTCGAGCTGCGCCTAACGGCGGCGCCTGCTGTGTCAGGCGCGGCGCCGGACACAGCTGCTGCAGGCGGTGCCGGCAACACGGCAGGCGGCAGCGGTGGCGGCGGTAGCAGCAGCGGGGGAGTCGCGGGGCCGTTGTCTCCGCCGGGCGCGTTCATCAGCCGCATCACCGCAGAGACCAAAATCAACAAGAACCAGGTGTGTGTGTGCAGGCCGGTGCGGGATCGCCTAATCGTCTGAGGTGCAGGGCAGGTTCGTCTCCTTCAATAGTTGATGCACACATGCATGCGCAGAGCACAGATATGTGTGGGGTGCAGGGGTGTGTGTTGGCAGAGCGTGGTCATTTGGTTAGCCAGCGGACAGCACGGTAATTATGCCTTGAGGGCTGCAGGGAGGCGTGGTAGGGACGTCAGGCCCTGCTTGACATGTCGCAAGACAACTGGCCCGTGGTGGGGCACTCTGGCCTGCATGTGTGTCGAGAACAGATTCCGATGGGCAATGCAGTGTGCGCGTGTGTATAGGTGGAGACTGCACTTGAGGGCGTGTGCACCGTGTGTGCACGTGCGCGTGCATGTGTGTGCGTGTGCAGGCGCGTGTGGTGTGGGAGGCGCTGCTGTGGGTCACGCCCGGCACGGCGGAGAGCGCGGCGGCGCGCGGCGCGCTGCACGGCCTCATCAAGCGGCGGCTGGAGGCGGCGCACCTGCAGACAGTGGGGCGCTCCGCAGCCGCCAAGAAGATCGTCACGCTCAAGGTACGGGGGCTGGGGGGAGGGCGACGAGCACCGGTAGTAGAAGCTTTAGAATTCCGTCTCATGCTCTGTTGCGTCAGGAGCGTGTCGGCTAAACGCCCCATGCTCTCCCCAGCCGGGTTACAGGAAACCAGATCCAGGGAAGTCTCATGTGTAGGCGTGGCCAAATTGTGTACCAGCCTCCTGCATGCTGTTCGCAGGGCGCAGGGCCTGCTTACCCATTTTTGCTTACTGTATCATGCCACGCTGATGTGAACTGAGCCCCTGTGGCTCTTCGGCATGCCATGCGCCTAGGCTGTTAAGCCGATTCCTTGTCTTCTGGTCCTCATGTGGGGGGAGCATGGGCCTTTTGGCCGACACGCTCCTGATGTAACATCACTTACCATACCTGCTTACCCATTTGTGTCTTGGCGCCAAGGAGGCATGCTTCTGCTCACTGGCGCATGTTGAGTCACTGGTGTGTGAAGATAACGTGTCTGTGGGGCCATGCACTGTGCATACACGGATGTGCCATACGTAAAGACTGCATCTGGCGGTGGCAAGGGAGTGTCATGTTGTGTGTATTACTGTATTGTTGTGCTCACGCGTGCAGAGCCAGGAGTTCTTCATGTACAGGCCAGCAGCGCTGCAGAGGCAGCGGGGCGCCGCCGGCGGCAGCGGTGGGTCATCTCGCTGCTTGCATCAGATCGCACGTCGCACTGGGTATCGCCAACGCGACCCCGTGCCCGCCTCCTGGCCTGCATTGAGCGTGCCTGGCGAATTGCACAGCTTGGACCGGTTTGCACGAGCAAGATATGTGTATTCATGCACCTAAGCTGCGTAAGAAGGCCAAGCCGCTGTCCAGCCCGATGCACTGCAGTGTAATCGTTTGTTTGCAGCGCCATCGGTATTAATGTTTGTGCAGCCCGGTTCAAGGTTTCAGGTTGTAGGGTTCTACACTTACCGTGTACGCAATTACTTTAGCGACACAGGCAGCGCTTGGCGGCCGCATTGCAGTTGTCTCCTGGCACGTTGCGCTAGCTGTCACAGCTCAAACAGGCTCTCACACACACGTTCTTGTGTTCCTGCAGGCTCTGACAGCGACGTGGTGATGGACGTCGCCGGCCCGTCCGCCGCGTCCGACCCTCACGCCCAGCAGCAGCAGCCGCAGAACGATGCTGATGAGCAGCAGGAGGCGATCGGCCGCCTTAACCTCATCACCGTTACGCCCGAGGAGAAGGCGGCGAAGCTGTCTGCCGTGTTTGAGGAGCGCGTGGGCCAGCTCGACACGCTGCGCTCGCTGCTGCGGCAGCAGGCGGCGCGCGCCGCACGCGCGGCCGCCGGAGGCGCCGCGGCCACCGCAGCAGCAACTCCCGCGGTGCGGCGTGTGACGCTCGTCCCGACGCCCGCCGCGCCCGCTGCCGGCGGCGGCAAGGGGGTGGTCGAGGCTAACGGCAAGGCGAACGGCTACGCCATGGCTGGGTTGGGGGAGGGCGCCGGTGTTCATGCCGCGGCTGCCATGGATGTGGAGGTGGAGGTGGTGAAGCCATTACCGGCTGCGTTGGCGGCTGTGCCACCCGCGCCTGCTGCAGCTCCTAGCGAGGTCTAAGCATGCCAGCCCTGGCATGTCAAATGTGTATTGATGGTGGCCGCAAACTGAAAGTATTGTGCAATCCCCGCCGCAACCGTCAGCTTCCCCGTCCCCTTTGCCCCCCCCCCCACCAACAACACCCTGCTTCCAAATCTCAAACCAGTGGCGGCTAAACCAGTGGCACCCATCAATTCGGAAATCTCCACTTCTTGTGATCACTGCTGGTCTGTGGTCGCTGCAAGGGCTGTGTCGTGCCCATTTTGTGCGGATGCTGCAGCTGCCCAACACCTGACCGTAGCGTAGGGCCTCCTTTGGACTAGCAGCTCCTAATTGCTGAAGTGGCATGCCGCTAATGCAGGTGTACTGCTGCACTGCAGCAGCTGAGCCACATCTGTCATAGCGCAATGTTGGGGGCGATGGCACCAGCTCATACCTCATACCTGCCCTATCCCTGATCGCTGATGTGCAGCCTTCATACACGCTCCCAACTCGGGCTCTTTCTTACACTGTACAGCCTGCATGACAAAGCGCGTCCATGCGGCTCTGAACCATGTCACACACATGTTGCCTAGTGACTGCAGGGCCCGCAGCCTGCTGGCAGGGAAGCGGCGTCTGCTACCCCTCTGCCCTCCTAGCCTAATCTCGTGCGGCACGCTACTCTTATTCTTCAGCGACAGCGATAGCTGTGCAAAGGATTATCAGACATTGAGGGTCAACAGTAGTAAGCGCACACACATATGCGAATCAAGTCAAGGTCATCGAATGCTGGCCTATGCCGAGCCTCGGGGGAGGCATGACAGGCACCTAGGAGTGTGTTGTAATGCCTTGAAAGACACAGCCGTTGGTAGGACGCGACAGGAATGTGGAGGGGGCAGTGATGCACCAAAACTCCAAGCGCAAACGCAACAAGACCATGTGCTCAGTTCAGCCCCACGTACTGTTCACAATCCAGGTTTCAGAACAGCACTGGCAGGCGGGGAGCGGGGACCCATCTCAGGAGCAGGACGCGAAGCAGCTTCGATGCACGGTGCATGTTCAGGAGAGGGCGCACCCTCACTGGCTCTGTGGCCACGTAGCGTGGGGGAAGCTCACCAGGTTGTCTTGGCGCATGAAAAGCGTTGTTGTCTTGTCGAGAAATGTGCTGGTGTGCTGAGGGAACACGCATGGCGCGACATTGCGCTACCAGGCTCGCACTCTGGGCGTTTAATTGGTGGAACATGTACAAGCGGGCGGAGCTACAAGGTTGATGATTGATGCGTGTATGTGTTATTGTGTTAGGCCCTAAATAAGGAGTGCAAATGCTTGCCGCGCTTTGAAGTTCTGTGGCGTGGTTGCCATGTTGCAGGCAGGATGTTTATTGGTGCACCCGCTTGCACTGCAGACGAGCCCAAGCGGGTGCGTCTATTGCAGTGAAAATCGCAAATCTGATCGCGACGGGTCCATGAAGTCATGCAGTAGGCGCGATGCGGAAAAGGGCAGGCAGCTGCCGCCAAGCCAGAGCATACATTGGTATGTGGCGGGCTATGGCAGGTAAGCAGCACACATGGCAGCGCGATGGCGATTCCACCCCCTGCGGTACTGACCGAGAGGGGATGAGGATGCAGGAAGCAAGCAGGGCGATTTGCCCCGTGCGGCATGTGCCAGGATCCACATATGGAAATAATGGAATGAGTCGCAGCAGTTTCCAGCAGCCGACGACCGTCTGAGTCTCCTGGATGGCTTTGATGGGGCACCAAGCTTGGGGGCTCGGAATGCAGTCCGGTGTATGCGTTAGTATCGCACGTTAGCGCGAACTCAGTATACCGCTAACACCCAGGGACATGAATGCACACTCAGGGCTGCGGGCGGACCAGAGGTTAGTACGCGGAATGCATGGGAGAAGCGCTCTCAGCACAGGCACAAATTGGACGTTTTGCGGCACGGTCCTGATTTAACAGATAAACAAACTGCATGGGGTACGCACACAGCACGTAAATGATGCGGGGAATGGTGTCGTATTAGATGTAGGAGTGCATCAGTCAGGTGGCCAAGCAATGGCCAAACCAGCTGTCAAGCGCACAGAGCTGGTTTGCCTGGTCTACACCATATCAGTGCAATGCGGCAGAAATGCAGAGGCGGGGGATGGGGGGGCAGGGGGGTGAATGCCTAGGGACACAGCAAGATCAGTCGATCACAGCACATGCACGCTGCACAGAGAGATACGGTAATCAGATAAGCACACGTGAATGCGTTCATGCCACAGTGATAGACCGCAGCGGCCTAGGTGGACGGCGCTGACTGGTCGTTCGTTATTCTGTCATGGACATGGGCCATCACGGCCTGATCGCAGCACCACCGCTCACGGATGCGTGGGAACATTCAAGGAAAAACTGTGGTGCGTGAGTGTCGCAAATGCACACGAAGAAGCAGTGGGGGATTGCAGGAGCAGTCAGTGGGCGCGTGATAGGGATGCATGAAGCTTCAGCAAGCACATGGCTGCATGTGCATTTTGGATTTGTTGGCTTGAGACCGGCGCAAATCCACACCCCATCCTGCACTGGAGACGAGCATGCTCCTGGACACGGGTGGGCGAATGGATTGTATGGTAGGAAAAGGCTTGATTGATGTCACGAAGCAGGTAGGTACCATCACTGGCTGCATGATACACAAATGGCGCATAGGTGGCACAGCATCCTGCAGCGACACGCTTTACGGCACAGCTCACCAGGTGGCATGCGAGCAGGCCTGGCAGTGGCCGACCGCGTTGCCCTGCTGACTGTGCATGTAGGCGGCGTTGCTGGCTGAGCTGGCGCCGCTGGCCTGAGGGGATGTTAAGCTGGGGCTGGGGCTCAGCCCGCCCGCGGATGCAGACGCAGACGCTGCTGAGGTGAGCGTGCTGACGCCTGCGCTGGACGCAGCGGGGAGCAGCCGCTGTGACGCGGCCATCGCGAATGGGCTAAGGCGGATGTCGATGCTGCTGCGGCTGGAGGCCGGCGCCGCTGCGCTGGCGGCGGCAGCAGCAGCCGCCAGGTGCACGCTGGCGAGCGCGAGCGTGTCGTGGTCGCCGCCGCACGCAGCCACCACGCGCTGCGCCGCCGCCGCCGCCGCGCCCGCCACCGCGGACGCCGCCGCGGCGACCGCCGTCGCCGCCGCAGAGGCAGCGGTTCCGGAGCCCACGCTCGAGCGCGCCGGCGTGCTCGCCCCCGAAGGCGTCCCCGTCGCCGTCGTCGAGGCGGTCCTGGCGGTCCCCCCAGCGGCGGGCGTCGCACGCATGGCGTCGCTGATGCGTTCCAGCGCGTGTGCGGGCGTGAGGTACTGCAGGTGTACGTCGCAGTCCGCAGCGGTAGGGCGGCGCGCTGCGCGCCACCAGTCGAATCGCATGTAGTCCAGGCCGTCCATGACCTTGCGCAGGTGCTTGGAGCGCAGGCCTGCGGCGCGGCCACACACGTGAATGTGCAACAAAGCAGGCCTCATACCGAATACCGTTACAGATCAAGCACTGCTACGAGCACAATGATTCAGGTCTTTGAAAACTGTGGAGAGATTGGTTTGATTACAAGTAGCGTAATCCAGAACGTAATCAGTTTGCATAGTTTGCTTAGGTAATGGTACATGGTGTGCAGGTGACAGCGCGCTTTGCCATGATCAAGCGGATGCAAAAGCTGTGCTGCTCACGGTGCATGTTGGCGAGCATGAAAGCCAGCTGGTGGGGCGTGCGGGCGCGCATGATGTGATCCTCCCCGCAGTGGTTGATGCAGCCCGCCAGGAAGGCGCCCAGCACCTCGTCCCAGCGCCCGCCGCTGCGCAGCAGCACCATGATGAGCCTGCAAGGAGGGAGCCGGAAGATCAGTTAAGTCGGTTTTGGTGTACCTTATGTTGGGCTGTATGGCGTAAGCAGGCCGCAGGGACAAGCGCGTGGCGATGAGGCGGTATGCCGTCGGAATGGATCAAGGTGCTGGATGGAACTTGGCATTCGTTCGGAATTTCAGATGGGATCCAATCGCATGCATGCTTCAGGGAGGGAGCACGGCAGACGACCCCCACCGAGGGCATCCGGTTACTGGCACCGGCACCGACGCCATTGCGCTTCCACACAGCTGGTTTGAAAGGCTCTGTCCAGGATTCGTCCGCTTGCTCACCAGTTCTTGCAGAAGGGCGGCAGGTTGCCTCCCAGGCACGCCACCTGGATGAGCGGCGCCAGCGCCTCGCGCAGCAGGTCGCTGCCGGCGCTGTCGTCGTGCGCCTGGATCTTGAGCAACAGGTCGGGCTGCAGCTCGCGGCGCACACACGCCAGCACAGCAGACACCTGCATGATGAATTGATCATGGCGGCCGGCTGAGTAAGCATGGGCTGGAGAGTACCAGCACAGCAGACACCTGCGTGGCGAGCGCATGCCACACGCAGTTAGCCATGTTTGGCAGTGCATCAGTACTGCAGTAGCCTTGGTGCCAGGCAGTTTCAAGGGTGACCCACATCGCAGGAGCCAGCAAACATCACGCACTTGCACACAGCTTGCGGCGTCATCGAAGCAGAGGGACCGCAGGCAGTTGGCAAACGCGTGTGAGGTCCAAAGCGGGACACCGAAAGAGTTGGCGGCTTGACCCACATCGCTGCACTCCTGGATGTTGAATGGCGGCCTTACGAGCAACGACCAACATCTCTCAACCAGCGCAAGGCGGATCAAAGCCATCCAGTTTTGCAGGCAATCACCTGTAATCACTGAACTAAAGCTAGTGGGTGCGTCCAGGGCACATTGTGTAAGCCACATGGAGCGCTGCAAGCGACATGGGAACATGCCCTTGGTCGCTCAACTCTGACGCGTTGCATTTACTGATGCGTTTGGTTCACCTTATCTTGGCGAGACCGCTCGAGGAACAGCTGCCTCAAGCCGCAGCCGTTGCGCAGCATCAGGCAGAGCAGCGCCGCGTTGACTGCAAACGCCTTCTTGTAGTGCCTCAGCAGCGCTCGCAGGACGAGCAGCACGCGGGGGTCCGCGCCCACGGCGGGGTCCATGGCTGCGTAATTGTGGAGGATGCGCAGCTCGATGTCAGTGCAGTGCTGGTCGTTGCCCCTCAGTCCTCGAGGGCTGAGGTCCGAGCTGCGTGCGTCAGGGTCGCGCTCAGCGCAGCACTTGGCCAGCAAGAAGTCGCCGGCGTCGCAGCTGCCGGGGTGGATGCACTCGTAGGCTCCGACGCTGTGGGTCAGCTTGTGGGCAGCGTACTGCTCGCACGAAGCTCTCAGCTGCATCGCGCGGTAAGCCAGGCGGTGCTGGTCCTGCAAGAGGGAAGGTGGAAGCTGCAGTGCGCAGGCACCCCATGGCAACCAGCAGCGGGAAAGCGGTCAGCGTGAGGCCAGCCAGGTGTAAGGCGCTAAGAAGGTGAATATTGGCTGGCAACCTGCAGAACATACCAGCCCTGACTGAGCTGTCCTGACCAGCCAGGGTTGCAAACGAGCAGTGCACCTGTTTTGAGCATTTGGCGTCACGCCTGTTCTACAGTCAGCGCCTCACTGGTGGGTGGGTGGTCAGGTTAACCCAGAGAGCCCTCCACTCCAAAGCCTGGTTGGATGCACATATTGCAAGCTCAGACGCGGGCAAGACATCTTTAGCATGCTTGAAGGCGCGTGCTGTGGCCCTGACGAGCAAGCGCATCCTCCTGCGCAAGCGTCAGTCACGAACAGACCGTCAGGGATATCGCGTGGGTACGTGGTAGATGCTGATGGATTGGCTTACATGATCGACATGCCAGTGGCCAGAGCAACGCAGCTCTGGCAAGCTGTGCCAGTAGTACACAAGCACCAGTGCGTACTCACAGTCGCACCACAGCGCCGGTCGTACGCTCCTTCATGTTGGCAACGAGCAGTGAAAGATATGCATGCTGCAAGGACAAGCCAGCACAGAGATTTCAGATGTAGAAGACCAAAGTGGTTTACCATAGGAGCAGCACAAGCAGCTCTCCACGGTACGTCACCCGCACAGGCAGCAAGTAGTGCAGCACCAAGAGGAAGCCCTACGAGGCGGAACAGCGCCACACATCAGCTCACCTGCTTGGTGTTCCTTGCCTGCATACCGGGGTGCAGACCCGAAGCTTCGTGTCCTACCCCTCAGCGCTCGAAGCGCACCAATCACGGTCTGTCACGCAGCCCAGTTTAAAAGCCACTGCAGTCTGATATGCTCTTGTTCACCTTGCAAGTCTGTTGTCAGGTGCTTACAGGTGCTTACCATAGCTGGAAGTGTCCAGAATTGGTTTGCAGGCTTGAAGTGTCTGTGAAGTCCTAGAACTGAAAACTGAGCGTGTCAGTCCAGTGCGGGAGCGGTACGGGCAGTACAGCTCCTGCACTTGGGTCAGCGCGACGTGCATGTTTGCACAGGAAACGTACTTGAACGTTTGCACAGGAAACGTACTTACAGTTGAAGCCTTGTTTCCACAGTCGCAGGCTCTTGTTGCTCACCAGGTCAAGGCGCATGTGGGGTCATCAACCACGCAAGTCTTCATGCAAGTGTGCCTTTGGGGTGTTCAAGCTCACACAACAGAGAGCAGTCAGCACACCGGATGCCCACTGTGTCGTGCAGCTAACTTGTTCCATTTTTACTTGGACATGCTCATTGTGCTGATCGTGGTTGACTGCGCGTGTTGGTGGGCCTCGCGGAGCGTGGCCCTGCACCAGCACGCCCACGGGCAGCCCCGCCGGGACTGCCGCCCCCGTCCTTGTCAGCACCACCCACACCAGCACCGCCAACGCTGCTGCCGCCGCTGCTGCTGCTGCTTTTATCGCTGCTGCCTGCGCTGCTAGCAGGGCGGGTTGCGCTGCCCGCGGCACGCCCGTAAACGACTTGCTGAGGCCTGCTCGGCGGCACCACGCGTGGCGCGACCATGTTCATTTTGCCTGCCACACGCCGCACGCCGCCTTGCGCACGTGCACTCGTCGCGCCAGCGCTGGTCGCTCCTTGCGCTGCACCTCCGTCAGCACCTGCCACAGTGGGGCCCGCTGTTTGCCGGGTTGGGGCGTTTGCGCTAGCACCCCGTCGATTAGCGTAAGGGACGGCCGCAACGCTTTGCGAAGCCCCACTCTCCTGACGTCCGCCCCCGCCGTGCTGCTGTCTGGTTGAAGCTGCAGCGCTGGGCGCGCCGACAAGGCGGCCCTGGCTGACTGCTGCAGCGCCCCTACCTGCCACGCCCACTCGCCTCGCCTCGCCGTCGTTTGCCCCGTTGGCACGGATGCTGGCAGCGGCTGCAGCCGCTGCCATACGCTTGGCAACGCCGTTCGGCAGAGCCTGCACGCTGCCCGGTTGCTGCTGGCTGTCGAGCGTCTGTGAGCGCTCATCGCCGTGCTGTCTGTCTGGTCCCTGCTGCCCTGCCACTCGTGCGTGCTGCTGCTGCTCTTGCACATGCAACCGCGACTGCGGCGACGCTCGGCTCGTCGCCTCCCCATGTGGCGCTGCTGCCGGCTGCCTCTCCGGCCCTCCAGCGATGTGGGTCACGCCTGCAACGGTATCCCCACCATCCCCATCACCTGCCAGGGTAGTATCAAATGCGCGCTGGGAGGCTGGGCGGTTACGGGTTGAGGCTGGGGGAGCACGCGCTGTTGTCCGCTTCGCTGCGGGTGCCGGGGCGGGTTTGGGCGGCGGCGGCACGCTGGGTGGCGGCAGGCGCAGCAGCAGCTGGAAGCTGGCGGTCTCGCCCCTGCCCTGGGCCAACATGTACTGCAGCGTTTGTACTGCTTGCGTAGTACGTACTTCCGGGGGCTCCTTCTGTCCGGCGTGCCCTGCTGTTGCCCCCACCGTGGCAGCTTGTGCTACTTGTTTGCCCTGTGGGTCAGGGGGTGGTTGGTTGGCAGGGTGAGGCTCCAGGGGGCCCTGGGTGGGGTGGGGAGGCAGGGCGTACTGCCTGAGCAGTGCCAGTAGCGTTGCAGGGTCGTCGGCAGCGAGGCGGCGGTACTCTGACGTCCACAAGCGGCTGCGGTGGATCACCTGCCACAACACAAATTGACATTGCAACAGATTGCAACGGTGTGTTATGCGTGATTGCATGAACAAACACGTTATACCAGCCACAGTCGAACCATGGATTCAGAATCATCATACCTTACTGTTAGGGTACCGTCGTCTAATTCTGAGTGATGCACAATACCGGTAATGCGGTACAGTATCGGCACTGATTCACCGTTACGAGTACTAGCGTGGAGTACATGCCAAGCCGGGTTGTCCGGTGCAAATGCATCGTTCAGTGCGGTTGTTCAGTAATACAGGGTAAAGCCTGCGATGACAAGGATGGATGTGGGTCAGTGCGCTCGACAGCCCGTTTGCTGCTGCTCACCTCAACAAAGTCCTGCACGCTCCTCACAAGCCTGACGCGCTGCTCGCGGGAGGCTGCAGCGTCTTCCGCGTCGTCCGCGTCAACTTGCACGTCCACGCCGTCGATGCGCACGCTCCGCCCGCCCGCTGCCGCATCACCCTCCCCGGCAGGCGGCTCCAAGAGCTCCAGGGCCGCCCCGTCCGTCGACAGCAGCATCTCCAGCGCAGCCATGGGGCCACTCAGCCGCAAGCCCCGTGCCAAAGCGGCCAGCACCGCTCCGAAACCACCCCCTGACAAGCTGATGAACCCGCCCCAGGCGGCTGCGACTGCCCCGTCGGCTGTACTGGATTGCGTGGACACCGTACTGGATGTACGGGTCTGGGATGCTGCTGATGAGGGGGCAGGAGGGGGGTCGGTGGGTGCGGTCGGCGGCGGCGCCAACCCGACGAGGGCGTCCAGCCAGGCGCTGCCCACTGCTGTGGGGTGGCGCACGCACGCGCCTACCGCCTGCTGCTTCAAAGCCGCCTGCGTCTCCGCATCCACGCCGCCTCCAAGCCGCTCGGACTGCTCTTCCGTCAGCGCCTCCGTGATGCACGCGATCGTGTGGACCCACCAGGAGGGCGCGGAGGCGTCGTGCAGCAGCCACGGCGCCGCGCGCAGCGCGGCCGCGAGCTGCGCAGGCGCGGCGCCCGCCATCGCGCCCCACAGCGCGCCGACATGCAGCGAGAGCTCCCCGGGCGCCATAGCGAGCGCGAGCAGGCCGTGGCGGGACGGCGGTACAATCCACGGATCCGGCGGTACGGCCCGTACCGCCCCGGACCAAGATCCAGATCCAGACCCGTCAGGTGCACCTGATGCGGCTTCTGAAGCCTCCGCTGGTGTAGTCTTCGATGCGGCTTCACTCGAAGCCGTACTGGCTCTGGATTTGAAGGAGGATGGCTTTGATTGGTTAGCTTGTGCAGTGCAGGCGGCTACGACGTGTGGCGGCAGCAGCAGCGGCAGCAAGAGGTCCGGGGTGGTCGCCAGCGCCGACGCGAGGAACTGCGCGGAAGCACGCAATGTTTCTGCTGGCACCAGCAGCAGCTGCGGCGCGACGCAAGCCGCCTGCCAGCAGTCCGTCAGCGTCGGGCCGGCCGCTGATGCTGGCGGCGACGGGGGCGCATCGCCGCCGCCGTCGCCGCCCTCGCGGTTGCTTGGCTGCATGGACAGCACCGAAGCATCCGCTTGCCGAAACGCGGCTTGCAGGTTCTGGAGAGATCCGGCAAGATCCAGGAGATCCAGCTCCAGGGATAGGGCAGATGCGTACTGCATGGGGTGTGGTAATGATGACCCTGACGCACTTTCGACGTCATGGTCAGTATCGCTGTCGGGTGCACCGTTTGTCGATGGGAGACCCAGCACGCGGCACGCAAGGATGCGTGGCTCTGACAACAGCATGCGGGCAGCTGCACGGCGCGCAGCCGTGCCAGCCACGTCAGCGGGCGAGCTGGTGGAGAGCAGCGAGTGAGCGTTGGCGAGCGCCCTCAGCAGGGGCGAGCTGCGGCGCTGGGACACGAGCAGCGCGTGCGGTCGCAGGCAAACGTACGCCGCCGCGATCTGGGTCATGTGGGTCATGTGGGCCATTTGGGTCACGTGCGTGTTGCGGGCTGAAGCGCTGGTACCCGCCTTCGATGAGTCATTAATGGCCGGTCCTACCCGCACAGGCGCTGCTGCTACACCCTCTGCATGCTTGGTCGCAGGCAAATCGATTGGAGCCGCCTCTTCCCCAGCACCAGCGCCAGCGCTGTTGGACGGGGGGTGCGAGGTGTTGGTGTGAATGGTGGCGACGACATCAGCGGCGGCTCCAGTGTTCTTCTCGCTCGCCCCTGCGCCTGGGTGTGTATTTGCGTTTGCAGAGGCATTCGATGCGGTGGCATCGCTCAGGGGTGCGGTTGCGCTCGCCCCCCCGGCAGCAGCAGCAGGAGCGAGCGCGGGCTGTCGCCCAGCAGCTGCCAGCAGGCCTCGCGCGGTGCTGGGCTGCAGCTGCGCGACTTGCAGGAGGCCGCTGACGGCGGACAGCGCTGCGCGCAGCTGCGCCGGCGAGCGCGTGGCGAGGTCGGGGCAGGCGACGAGCAGCAGCGCGGCGGTGCGGCGCGGGACGTCCAGCAGGCGCTGGAGCTCGGCTATGGTGGCGGAGAGCTGCAAGGACGCCAAGCAGCATATAAGCATACGATATATAAGAATTCAATGAGCGGCAGGGTAGGCAGCGCTTTGTACGAGCAGTAACCAAGCGTGGCACCTGCCATTACAAGGCTTTTGTTATCCATAGACAAATAATGACTTCGTACCGTAGGTGCATCATTCAGAGGCAACAGGCAAAGCCAGGGTTGAAAACGTCCTGGGCTGGAAAAACAGCTTCGCTTTTAACTGCTTGAACCAGTGGCATAATTAATTGTCTTCATAGCCGATATCATGCACAGGCAATCCGAGCGCATCGTCTCTCACCGTGTTGGTGGGGAAGGCCAGTAGCGTCGGTGGGAAGGGGCACGCGCCCCAGCTGTGCCGCCGCTGGCGCTGCAGCTCTGCGTAAAGCCCCCCGCCCGTCAGCAGCTGCTGCTGCTGCTGCTGCTCACGCACATGCTCCCACGCCGCCCCTCCCCCTCCCCCTCCACTAGCAGCGTTATCGACATCCCAGGCCCATCCAGCGCCATCAAAACGTGCAGCTCCCGCAATGCCCTGAACGAATCCGCTGCGCGAGGAGCCAGCCGAGGCGGGCATGCGTGGAGGGGGAGGTGTGGGGGAGGCGTTGGGGTCGGGGACAGCAGGGGGTGGGGCCGGGGGGCGGCGCAGCTTGGAGAGCAATGCGAGCACGCCGTTGACGCGCGCGGCGAGGTCGTTGCGGGGCAGCAGCGCGGCCGCCGGCGCTGCCATGAGCACGCCCAGCGCGGCTGAGCGGTCGAGCGCTAGCGTGTCACACAAGGCCTTGCAGCTGCAGGCAACACAATGGCAGCACCACAGCGCACGCACACACAACACACGTTTCCATCTGCGGGACATTTCACATTTGGAAACAGCTCTACCTGGTCTCGTTTCAGCGCAAGAGCGATAAGCCCAAATTCCCAAAACCAAGATGTTTGTAGGGATTGCCGCAGTCAATGGCTGTTACAATGCTGCCCACTCACTCATGATGTCATGCGCCTTGGCGCCTTGGCGCATCACGCCACCACTGGACTAACATATGCTGACCTGCATGTTCATGTCTTCAATGAAAGGTGGACATGCATCCAAAAATAGACGCTGCTATCAACACGCCCGCACCTGCGCACCAGGTGCGGGCCGGGCACGCTGAGCAGCGCCGGCGCCGCCGCAAGGCGCAGCGCGGCCGCCGTGAGGCGTTCCCCCAGGAACGCCGCGACCTCTGCGAGAGAGGCCTCCACGCTGCTGGCCTTGATGGAGGCAAGCGCAGGGTTCGCTGCGATCTGCAATGGAGCCATTTGGGTTTGATACAATGATAAACACTGGATACACATGCGTTTGTATGGATATATTATATATACATGAGGTGCGCAGTTGATGCACATTAACAAGCAGCATGGGCGACCGTAATTAAGGCGGCCTTAGTGCATGCAATATGTCTGCTCAGATGTACAACAGTGGTGCAGGATGCGCAGGCAAGCAAGCAACCAATGTTTACCCATACGCACCATCCAGCACATAGACATGGTGTCATTGCGCACGATACGGTACAAGGCATGCAATCTCATCTGCCATCTGGTCGACCCAGTTGGCCAGCTGATAATCACCGCCGCAATCGCACCCCCAGCTGACACCTATCCGAACCCACGCATGCGCACCTACCATCTGTGCAGCGCGCGCCAGCCGCACCCTCATCACCATAGCCAGGCCCTGGATGCTGCGCGCCAGGCTTGCAGAGTCCAGAGCCAGCAGCTGCCCAGGCGCCGCACGCAGCATCGCGGCCGCGTCCTCCTCGCCCAAGCCATCGCCGCCGCCGCCGCCTGAGGCACGCACCCGGCCCCCAGCGAAGTTTCCTCCGCTGCTGTTGCTTCGGCTGCTTCTGTAGGCGCTTCCGCCTTCAGGGTGCAAGGGCGTCGGGTCGTCGGACGCACGGAATGAGTCATGTGATGAGTCACGGAATGCGTCACGCACGGCTCTGGCTGCGTAGGGGGAGGACGCGAGGGCGAAGGGCCGGCTGCTGGGCAGGAGCAGCGCGAGCGTCTCTGCACGTTCTGTCACTGCCAGCAGCCAAGGTGGGGGGGCACACCAAAAACACACATGGCAGCACATTCAGCGTACGTTTCAACGCAAGGCATTTTGTTCTTCGGACGGGAAAGGTGATATAGCCATGGCCCTGCTGCTGAAGCAGACGCGAGCAGGACAGGCAAGCCTGAGCCCCAGCACCCTCAGAAAACCCTGGCAGGACAGGGACAAGGCATGGCTCGTCTGTACGTCTGTGCTCAAGCGACACACACACAGACCCGAGGGCAGTAGGGGTCGTGAGTAGGCTGCCTTACCGCAGCCGGCCGTGCTGTGTGCAATCTTTTTCTGCACCCGGAGAAAAAGATCGCGCACAGCGCGGGGGGCTACGGGAAGGTGGAGCGCAAACAGTGTGAAACTTGAGTGCGGGCGTTGGCGGGTATGGTACGACTTTTGCAAGCCATCTTGGATACAACACATTCAATGAAACATCTGATGTATATAGCTGCATACAGCTATGTACATGCTGCTGCTGCACCATCGCCCTGCCGCCCCACCTGCCCCTCCGCCCCTGGCCCGGCGCGCCACCCGCACGCCCCTCCCCCCCCCCCCCCCCCCC
>BDDA01000055.1:175329-190024 GCA_001662385.1 Chlamydomonas asymmetrica
CATAGCTTGCCTGGTCCCCATCTGGGGGAGCATGGGCCGTGTGGCCAACACGCTCCTGATGTAACATAACTCACATAGCTGCGCCTGCAGCGCGGGGCAGAGCTTGCCGAACGTGGACGGCAGCGGCAGCGCGTCATCCAGCACCAGCCCGCCGCGCCGCCGCAGCCGCCCCTCCTCCATTTTCTCCCTCCGCAGCATCAGCAGCCTCACGTCGGGGTCCCGGTAGTTGGGGCCGTAGCGCGCCACCAGCATGGCGTGCTCCAGCATGCGCGCCTGGCGGTTGGTTGCCGGGGGATGCCGCTCGCCTGTGCGCGTGTGATCCGGAAAGAGCGCCCATGGGGCCATGCAGTGTGATTCGATTGGTGCTGTGCGTGTGCGCATGCCAAGCTCAGCCCTGCGTTTCGGCCTTGCGGGGGCCTTCTCGGCGAGCTGCTGGACGCGCATGTGGCAGGTGGACCACGCAAGTAGGCGTACAAACATGCAGGCTGGGTGCTTATTGGTGCTCTCTGTGTCCTGCTCTGCCTACAGGCTGTGCCGTGCTTCGCCCACAGGCAACCTTACCGCCAACACGCTCCGTGCGCCATGTGCGACACCGATAACAATGCAGTGTGACTACTGCAGTGGGGTGGCTACGCTGAACTGGGCCGACAGTGGGCACGATGAAGGCATGCTCGGCGCAATGCCAGACACACACTCTCACGCACCCAGCCACCCACCCCAGGCTTTCAGCGTCTCCAGCTGCTGCTCCAGCGGCAACCGCGCATCGACCGCGGGTATCGCATAGCGGGGGTCTGGCACTGCGCTGGGGTGCACGGACGCAGCTTGCTCTGAGTCATCCTTCAGCTCCAGCTGCTGGCGCTTCGCCGCTGGCGAGCCTGCCTGCTGTTTGCGCTTCGCAACGCTTGTCCGCGTCGCGCCGTCGCCGCTGGTGCGAACAGCGCACGGTGCCGGTAGCCGAGGAAAGCGTGGTGGTAATAAACATGGATGCACAAGCCTTGTGTGTAGGCTGTGCCCTCTGAGCTCCTTGATGTGTTTGCCCTGCAGCGGCTGCAGTCCATCAATACAGTTTGGCCACGCCTTCCAAGCACACGAAAGCATCAGTGCTCACAACCCAGTGCCCCGGCGTGGATTGTGCCTCATACCAGCTTCCATATCCAGTTTGGGTTGTGTCAGAAGCTTGCAGGGTGAATTTGCATCTGGCAATCGTTGGGCAGTGCGTGTGCTGCGTCACGGTCGTGCTATGGGAAGTCCGTTTCGGGTCCACATTTTGCCATTCCGTCCACTTATGCATACGTAGCCTGGGGTGCCTCTGAACACCTCAAATGTGCACAAATATATTACCGTACCGCGATTTGCCTTCCAGTGCACCATGCGAAGGCGCCACATGGACGAGGCGCATATAAAGCGAGGTTTCCAAAAGCTATGCCTATATCACGCTGTTCACACTCTCAACTGGTTACACGTGCACTCTCTCTTCTGTTTAGCACGCAACACTCGAGGGCAACCGTAACCTCTTTGCTCACGTGGTCAAACCCCAACGCTTGGCCCGCCATGTTCAAGCCTGCCTTTGGCCTGCGTTTGAGACAGGCAAGTTCCATATGATTATGACACAAGCATTGTCCTGCACACAGCAGCATATCATGGCCCTTTGCCACCAGGTAACTTTGAACGGTGCATGTGTGTCAGCACGGGTGCAACCCCTTGCACTGAGTAAATGCGAAAGACAGTGGTCTATTGTTTCTTGGAAGAACAACGTGTGACCTTGAAACTGGACGGTCTGTGTGTTGGTGTGACGCGGGTCACAGGAGCGATGCGCCACCGTGCCTCGCGCCGTTCCGTTTTTCAAGAGCGTGTTCTCAGCCCTGGCAACGCCTGTGGCACCGACAGCAGTGGCCAAGCCTAAGCCAGTGCCTGTAACCCCGGCTGAGTCCACAGGTGGGTTCGCCATACACACATACGTGCCTGGCCTGATGGCCTCATGCCCCATGACTTCGGCGTAGTGGAACTTAGGGCTTGCATGTTTCCTGCTTGCCTCCTAATCACTTTCAACGCGCGCTGGCCTGTATGTGCAGAAGAAGATACTGCAGCCCCGAAGCCCAACCCTGAGATGGCGCTGCGGCATCTGTCAAAGACGTTGCGGCTGAACGAGACGGGTGGACGCCATATATTCTTGTGCTCAGATCAGACAAAGCCAAAGTGCTGCAGCCGAGAGCTTGGGAACCAGAGCTGGGACTACCTTAAGAAGCGCTGCAAAGTAGGTGCACTGGCTTGGCTTGCTGCGGGGGGCGAGCGGTGAACGCACCGGGGCATGTACGTGGTGGGCTTGTGGAGATCGCTGTCAACGCTGGTCCAGTCAGCATCGTTGCTTGACAGGCCTTGAACAGTCTCACGGCAAGACCAAGCAGCCAGCCAAGCGTCCTGGCTCTCTGGAAAACTAAGAAAACAACTGTGATTTGCGTGGGGGGTTCATGTGCGCAGGACTTGAAGCTAGAGAGTGCGGAGGCCCCGCTATGGCGTTCCAAGGTCAACTGCTTGAGGGTGTGCATCGCCGGGCCTATCGCAGTCGTGTTCGACATGAGGACGATGCAGCAGGTGTACTATCACTCATGCACGCCCCCGGTGATAGAGCGCATCCTGCAGGAGCACATCATCGGCGGCCAGGTCGTGGAGGAGTACGTGGTGAAGAGCGACTGAAAAGCTCTTGGGCAAGCCCGCAACGCACACAGCACTTGTACAGCCTAGGTACTGCGCCATGTGCGCCCCCTTTCCCCGGCCTTGGTTGGGCGTGACACCCACGCCATACATTTCGTTGATTTCTGTTCATCGTGCGCATCGCATTTTTGAGGCTGCAGTACGGTCATTTGATTCGCGTTGCATCATGTGTCAAGCGCAACTGCGCTCCCCGCCAATTGAAAAATAAACGATTCATCTGCACTCAAAATGCATTCCGGCGCTGCCGTTGGGCTATTTGCCGTTGGCCACCCGACGCTCCCGCGGCAGCCGTGCGCACCTTGCACTCGGCTTGCCCGTGTCCATTTCACCTCACGCCCGACCCAGCCTCTGAGCCACTTCATCCCCCTGTGAATGGTTTGCTACTGCCTGCCTTGTGAGCTCATCACCATACAAAGCTCGTTGAGGAACCTGCCTGGTGTTGTGCCGGTCATGTGCCTGTCCGCACTCCAGCACGCTCGGCGTTGATGCCTCCAAAACGTGCAAGCCTGCATGCCCCCTGCATTCTTGCACGAAGCGCTGCTCAGCTGCAGCAGCAAGTGCGCAGTTGCGCCATTCCTGCTGCTATATCGTACCTCATGGGAAGGATGTCGCGGATTGCTGTGCCTTGTCCGAGCAGTGGTGCGCCCGCTGTTGCTCCCCACACACCTTGCACGCATGGTGGTGCGCGTGCCAGCATGGCTGACGCAGCATCGCGTGGCGCATGTAGGATTGATGATGCGCCTTGCATGAATGCACACGACACGCATGCACGTCCACGTGAGGGTTGGAGCGTTTGGCGTGTGTCATGTGTCTGATGCACTGCCTTGCGAGCCGTTTGGTGTTGTTTTCTGCAACTTTCATATTTATCCAGCTTCCGTGCCCTTACAACATACAACTGCATTTCACTTCTCCACCCAGCCACATAAATGTTCATTCACACGCTGTCATATCGAGACCAGAACCGTAACTACCCCAAGCGTGCCGGCTTGACGCGCCAACGTCCTTATGAGGTCAGGCCTGTAACAAAAGCACCGACCGAACGCAGTCAAACTGGGCTCAGGGCGCAATCGTGATCCGGCTGGGTGCAAGCCACACGCATGAGCTGGGCTTGGCAAGGCTTGTATACATATGTGTGGTGTTTTTCACGGACGCAACTTGGATGTAGATAATGTAGATGCTGCGATCCGGCGGTCACATTTAAAGGAGCCAGTCCTACAGCAGCGAACTGCCCCCTTCCTCCTCAACCTCGGTCCTGTAGGGTGGTTGTAGGCGGTTGCGCCCTTTGCGTTGATTGCTCGTGGTGCGTGGCTTTAACCATGCACCTTTATGCAGGCGATACACTTGCACCGCATGGGCGTGTTGTGGCATGGATAGGTACTGCGCACCCCAAAGCCATCCTGAATGCCATCCAAATGATCCAATGCATTCAGTGTTGCAGGCAGCGCTACATCAACAGAGCGATGCTTCCAACGTCGTCTCATGCCCGTTTGCCAGCCCTCACCTGCTCACCTGCGGCCGCTCAACTGGATTGCTGGTGCAGTGCCCCGGGCTGGTCACCAACTTAACTTAAATAACCATTCGACCATTCGACAGACGCTGAACCTGAGCAATATGCGTGTAAGGCTGAGAGTGTAGCATGAGCCCGTAGGCACATCGACGCCGCAGAGCAAACTGAAGTGGCGTTCATAGTATGTTAGTATATTACATGGTGGCATGTAGGTGGTGTTTTGTGCAGCAGCGTTGCTGCATAGCGCGTGTGGCTGTATGTGGCAACAACCCCGAGAGTGGTTGTGTAGAGCAGACTGCACCGGAATCCCTCTTCAAACAGAGGACCTCGACGCCCCATGCGCCACGTTCAAACAGCAGCACCCAGCAGAGAATTGCCGCGGTGGCTGGAAACTCAAAAAGTCCGAATGCATGCACCATTGCACCCTTCAGCAGCACGAGGCAACACGCAAGGCAAAACATCGTGGCTGCACCCCACCCAAAACCAAAGCGTCGCGTCTGGGTTGAGCAGTACCAACGGTCCAGCACACTGCCCACCCACCGCACACGCAGCGACATACCACCACGAACACCGCTGGGTGCATCGCAAAGGAGTTTTTACCCACAGCAAAACGTCAAGTAATATGAATAGCTGACCAACACGCCACCCTCCCCCCGAGGAAAGAGTACCGTGGAGGACGCCAGGAATGCGGTGTGGCAGCGAGCCGTGCGCACACGTTATAGTGCGATGATACACGGTATATTCGTACTAAGCCGCCAGGCTTTCCTGAGAGCCGCCGGAAGGGCAGCAAACGTAGCTGGAGCGTCTGATATGAAGTATAAAACGCGCTATGACCCGCAATTGAACCAGCTGGCTTTGTATGCCAGCTTTTCCACCGCTCCCCATGATAAACACAACCGTGACTGTGCGCGGTGTGAGAAACGGTTTGTCTCGCGCGACCCAAGACACCCATGCGCCTTCGAGTAAATGTGTACATACAAAACAGGCAGTACATGGCAGGAATGGGGCAAGGGCACTTGCCAATCATGGACGTTTTGGTGTCCATGGTGCAGCGACCCGTCAGGAAACGACGCATGTTTAGTCACACCACTGTCCAGCCTGATTTAGCATGCCAGCAGCGCTGCCAGAAACCCATGCAGACAGGTTCAGCGCACCCCACTTCCTCCCCCACAGTGAAAAAGCAATAACCATATTCCACGCATTCATGCATTTTAATGTACATCGTACGGTCAGGAGCAAAGACACCCAGCACGCTGATTCTGAGCCCAGAGAGAGCGGCCCCAGAATCCTCCCTCACCACGGTGGCGAAGTTGATATCGTTTCAGGCGCCACAAATCGCGTTTGTAATTGGCAGCTGTACGCGTTACGCCGGTGCAGAGCCAGTGTTGCGTGCCTGGGACATCGTGCTTTGAGGAGGCAAACTCAGCTTTATGTGCTGGTGTTGCTGTGTCCGCACTTCACGGGTATGACCAGACCTTGAGCAATGAAGGGCAAGGGCTGGCCCCGTCACAGTCGCGCCGCTACGCCACGAGCAACTTGAGCCCGCTGACGCAAAACGTTGGCCAGCTCGCAGCTGTGCGTGATATCTCGCTCCTGCTCATACTCTTGCTCCGCTCAAAAGCAATGTTGCCTCTCCTGACCACGATGAGGAGGGCACGAGCACGGTCCACGCTCGGAGCTTCAAGAGAAGGCCAAGGCGCTTCAATTGGCAGGCGCAAGGTCCTGGGTGGTGAACGCAAGGGCGTAGGCCGGGGCCGCATGAACTGATTTAGGCACACTGGCGGGCGTTGGGCCCTTCTCAAGGGGAATGGACCCTCCCAAGAAACTGGTGGCTCAAGTCGTTTCCTGCTGAGCTATGCACGCCCTCAAAGACTCCACACACAATACCAGAGTGTAAGGGCACACAAGGCGTATTGTGTAGCCGCACCTCATTGCTGTGCTCCAATTCACCGTCCTTCCTTGGGAGTCCTCCACATTGCGTGCACCCTGATGCGCCGTCACTGGTGGTTTTAGGTGAGGTCAGAAAGTGGTGTCAGAAGCAGAGAAAGTGTGTGTGCTGTGTGCAGGGGCCCCAGCAAAACTGAGGCCCCGACACCAACCCGTTCGAACCCCTAACCAACAGTGTAGCCTTTCACAACAACTCCGCAGTGAAGCAGAGGAATCCCAATGGTTATATATGAACAGGATGGTGGTGAGCCTTTGCCAGCCAATTTCAATTGGCGTGCCCCTTTCTCCCGCAACTCATGTGACGGGTTGGGCGCATTGCAAAATGGAGTGGCTGCAGTGCTGGAGAGTCTTGTGCTGCTCTGTCTGTCTACACTGCCTGCACTGACACAGTAACTCAGAGCGCCTGTCTCTTTCACAGCGCTCCGGCGGCAGACCAGAGTGGAGGGGCTCGAGTTACACACATCGGCGGTACGTCTGTGCACAAGGCGTTCTGCATCGCACCAGGGAGGCGTCGCTCGAAACTCAGCGTTCAGACTTCCTAGGTCCCCAGCAGGAGTGAGTCAGGCAAACCCGCGAGTGAGTGGCGGGTTACGCAAACACGGCACAAACAGCCAACAAGGCCAGGTCCGACAGGAGCTGGTCAGCTGTCAAGCCTGCGACCGCGTCAGCTGCGGCCACACTTCCAGTTCCAGAGGCGGCCTGCTGTTTTGCTTGCTTCGTGACCGTGTGCACCAACGTGTCCTGCACACGTGCACGGAACCACAGACGCACGCACTCGTCAAACAGGCGACGTGGCAGGTCATAGGCTTGTACTCAGTCAAGCCACCGTGCTGGCCAGTGTGCTGCACTCTTCGGCATATGCTGGTGCGGTGCATGTCGCGGAAGGGTCTCGACCATTGCAGGACTGCCCAACAAACACTGCAGAAAAGCGCCACGGCAAGAGCACCCCTGGTTCACCTGTGCAGAGAAACTCAGGTCCGCAAAGCTCCACAGCAAGTCTCCATCCAGCAGCCCTCCGCTGGGTGGGGGTTTGCAGAAGTGTTCGCCCCCACCCAGCGCTCGTGGTATGCGGGCGTAGCGCTGCCTGCAGCAAAGAGCAGAAGATTACTCAACTAGCAGGTTTGGGCTTGCACACAGCACAGCGCATGCCTCGAGTGGCGACTGGTCAAGGTGCGCACCGCCAGCCTGGCAGCCTTATTCGAAGGGCACGTACAGCACAGACGTGTAGTACCACCATCAACGAGCAGCTGCCAACTGCGGCAAGTACACAACGGCTGGCGTTGGTGTAGGACACAGCCCAAGCCACGCCTGACATGTACAACTCTGTGACCAGGGCAATTGTTGGCCGCTGGTTCTGGCTGGTTTCTCCCAACAACAACTTATACATTGTGACCTCTGGCTGGTTCCTCCAACATCTTACAACCATACCGTGCAACCATACCCAAAACCAAAACCACACCGAATTGCAGGCAAACGTCTGCACGCAAGGGCAGGTAGCCTTCATGCAGTGTCTCGGGTAGCGAGCACTATCAGGATGGCATGGCGACTCGATTGGTCTGCACGGCCCGCACCTGAACGCACGTGGGTTGAGCCCTCCGACGTGCGGCACGCCGTGCACCATGGCTGCCTGCAGCGCCGCCAGCCGCTGCGCCGCGGCCGCGTCCCACACGGGGGCCACCAGTAGGAAGCCGCCCTCGTGGCTGCCTGCCAGCAGCGCCATCCTGCACGCAAGCGCACGCACCCGTGCGCCACCATGGTGTGACCACCATATGATACACACACACACATTCTTGTTGTTGCTTACGCTTGGCCAGCCAGCCAGAGGCCCAAGGCTGCCCTCGAGAGAGGTTCAGCAAGAAGCCACACATCAAGAGAGAGTGGTGGGGGGAGGATGGACCGCACACATTTCAAGTGTTTCCAACCTGCACAAGCACTCCTCATATGCAACCAAGCCACCCCAGCACGCTCCGCACGTGACATGCGCTGCATCCTAGACCGTCCTAAGCAATGGCAGCATGCATGACGCATCCCTTGCAGACCAACGTGGGCACCCGTCGTCGGTCGGCGATGGTTACTGCCTGACCCTACCCACCACCCTCCACCTCCCCTCTGGCCCTCTCCCATGCATGTGCGGCTGCTCTAACCCCTCTCAGGACTCATGAAGTCATGAGTGGCCCAAGGCCTTTGGCTGACAGGACGCGAGTACACAGCAACAACAACAACAACAACAACAACAACAACTACGGTACACCACCAGGCCACAACACACACGGACGAGCTGCACAATCGAATGCCTGCAACCCATCGAATGCCTGTTGGATTGATTTGGATCGTGTGTGAACCAATATGGGCCCATTTCAGCCACAGCCTGGTGGTTACTTGCTTTGTGGCTTTCGGAGTGGTACGATGGCCCAGCCATGTGCACTTGCATTGGCCCATACAAGTTGGCCCACACAAGTGCACCTCAGTGTTTGCTGTGGGCCAACGCAGCCGCCGCCCTAAGCAATGATCAGTCAAAGCAGAAGCCCATACCAACAGCATCGATGGCATGATAGATGCATGAGATTATGACAGGTTGATGGCTTATGCACCTCCGCGCGTGTGGTTGACCTGGCTGGGGCGTACCGCGTACACGCATACCGCGTACCTATTCTTGCCGTCCGGCGTGGGCATGCGCGTCTGTGCGAACGAGGACGTACGTCGCGCGACGTGCAGCGCGCCCTGGTGCACCAGGCGCGCCCCGCCCCACGACACGGGGCTGCGCGGCGCAAAGTCCAGCATGTGGATTGACCCGCTGGCGTCCGTGCCTGCATGCACACAGCATGCACCCACCATTGCATCTAGCAGGCATCCAGCACGCATCCACCATGCATGCAAGGTGCAAACTTGCGCAAGGCACAAACACTACCAGCTACGCCGGGCTGTGTGCTGTGCTGCGTCAGGAGCATCATCAGCATGCCTTCATGACTGGTTGCATGCTGCCTCCTCCATATGCGGTGAGCCAGACGAGAGCAGTGCTCCGACCCAAGGCGCGAATGCCCGCATGCAAGCAGCATGCATGTGGGTCTGCTAGCCCCGGGCTGAACTTTAGGCAAGCATTCCTGGTGCATCAGCGTACGCATGAGTGAGCATGACAAATGGACGCCCCATGCAGGCGGAATGGTTGCAGCCATGTGGGTGATGTGGGTCATGTGATGGAGGCTCTGCAGGGTATGTGCAGGCCGGCCCAGGGCCCATGGTGCGGCGGAGGCGCCGGTGGCAGCGGCAGCAGTCAGCATTCAGCAGCACAACACAACCCACACTCAAACGGTGCACAAGCAGCAGGCACCCCCACCACCTGGCTCTGTCACGAACTCGCTACACATGCCGTGCAACGATGCATTCATGCATGCGCCGCACCTATGAAGTGCAGCTTGGGCTCTGATATGACCACGGCGCCGGTCAGCACCTCCTTACGCCCAAAGTCCTTCGCCATGAACTCCAGGTTGCCATCAGATGACTTGCAGGAGGGGAATCAATCATAACAGACATTATTCATCACGGTCAATCCTATCTTCAAGGTTGCTTAAGTCAGACGACTTATGGGAGGGCACAGCAACAGCAGTCATAACAGCCAGTGCGGTTTTCATCATGGTCAATTCTATCTCCAAGCTCAGACAGGCATGGCAATGCTAACACACAGTGCAGGAAGAAAAGCAGCACGTTCGTCACACTCTTGTCAGCGGTGTGACGCCTGCCCTAACAACGTACGCAACAGCCATCACACGTCTCATCCGCAGAGTATGACAGCAGTGATTATGAGCTGTTTAGCCACACGCCCATGCTCCCTCCCAATGTACTGTTAACGCAAGTACAGCACAATCCAAGTTAATGTCGAAGCGGCCCAACGCTTGTCAAGCATGGCAAACTCACCGGGGTTCAGCTGCCAGTCAGAGCTTGCTTCCGACTTTGGTAGGGATCTGGTAATGTAAGCAGACACTCTACCAAATGTTCAGCTCCCGATGCGACTGGCAGCTGAACCCCCGTGAGTTTGCCACGCTTGACAAGCGTTGTGGCCCCTGGCCCCGTGCCTGCGCCTGTGCCCGCACCCGTACATAATGGAACACGGGGGTACTGCAATCACCGGTGTGCGCTAGACTCACGTAGCGCAGGAAGTACAGCGCGTCAGCCACGTCCGATGCCAGGAGGTAGTCCTTGACGATGCTGATGCTGCTGCACAGGTAAGGCAGGTCGTAGAAGGCGGTCTTGACCAGGCCGCGCCCCGAACCGACGCCCGGCCCGCCCCACGCGTGCATCTCGATGTGGTGGCCCACCGCCACCAGCAGCTGCGACTTGAAGTCCTGGACACTGCACGCGGTGTACATGAAGATACAGTAGTTAGCGTGTCAAGGCAACGGTGATCAGAGTATCAGACCCTAGAAAGCGTGTGAGGGCCGCGTGTAGCACTGCTTAATTGAGTAATGCGCCACAGATTCGATATGGGCAGCTCAGGACAACATCCAGAGCTGGCAGAGTTGGCAGGTGAGGGAGCGGCGACCACCACCTTAACACCCAACCCAACCCACCCCCCAACCCAACCCCATGCAAACCGCCCCTAACACTGGCACTAAAAGTTGCCATTTCTCTGGCTCGCAAGTGATCAGGTGTGAACGACAGGCCAGTGTAAACACCAAACTCAACATGACACATTTGGGGCATGGAGCGGGACACAGCAGGCCAGCCGAAATGCCAAGCCGTCAGCCCTGGAAAACCAAACGCGCACCTCGTCACCGCGCCCACAAACTCGCGAATGTATACTGTCCGCGCCGACCACCGGCGCCGCTGGATGCCGCCGCTCACCGCGCCGCCGCCACCGCCACCGCTGCGGGTTTCGTGTGCATCAGCCGTCTTGCCAGCAGCAGTGGCAGCAGTGGAGGTACCGGTAGTGGTGGTGGTGGTGGCGGAGGAGATTTCCATCAGCAGGACCCGACCCTGACAGGGGTAGTCCTCGCCTGCGGTGAGGGGGGGGCACGAGCAGCACACGCGACACGCACACGTTTCACTGTTTCAGTCAATGGTCCACGCGCTTGTGTAACATGTGGCCGTGCATTTCACCTGATTCGAAATCTCAGTCTAACATCTGAAATCTAAACCTTTCAGACCCACCGAGGGGCATCGCAGTGCCGACGGCGAGGTACGGCATCACCTCGCCGCTCGCGCCCTGGCGCAGGTACACAAAGCGCATCGCGGTCACCGCCTCGCCCGGCAGCAGCGGCGCGCTGGTCCACAGGCACGCCAGGCCCTGAGGCTCCATCAGCCGCACCTCCCACCCCTCCTCGCGGCGCAGCGCGGCGGCGGCCGCAGCGGCGGCCGCGTAGGCGGCGGCAGCGGCGGGGTCACCCCCCGGCTCCTCCGGCGGACGTGGCCTGCAGTGTGTCGGCGAACAGCAGGCGTCCGTACAAAAGCATGTACCACGTACTGCGCTATTGTACCGCATTGCGCACGTACTTTGCACTGCATCATGTTACGCTGCGCTCCGGTTCTACAGTATCTGAAACCTGAAGTGGCCAGGAGCTAATGCGAAGTAACCGGCAGCTCGCACACACTCGTTCGTCCGTTTGCATTCATTCGCTCGTTCACATACCTGGCCGGCATGGTGCGTGAGACGGCGACCGCCAGCACCCCCGCCTCGCGGTAGTAGGCCAGGTGGTGCGGGGTGGCGCGCAGCGGCAGCTTGCGTGTGGTCCAGTGGCTGTCGAGGCGCGTGTGCGGCGGCAGCTGGCAGACCTTGAGCACGCCGGATGCGGAGGATGCGATGAAACCCTGCGGGGTGGGAGCGCATGTGCACATGCAATCAGCATGCACGCCGCTACAGGCCTCAGGGTGTAGGGTTTGATGCTTAGGGTTTCAGGCTGACAGCTCAGGGCTTAGAATCCAGGGTTGTGAAACCTCGAAACACCGACGAGGCGACGACAACAGGGCCATCCACCCAAAACCTTGATGCTTGCCAGCAAAACACACTTCGGATGATTGAACCTCTGATTGTCAAGGCGACTAGACCACTACAGCGCCCGCCAACCGACCCACCCTAACGTCCGCACATCTCAACAGCCGCACTATGCTCTCTCCCCAGCGGGCATCTGGACCCACGCGCACATCCGCACACCCACACATCTCAACACCCGCACTGCGATCTCTCACCAGCGGGCAGCTGGCGTTGTGGAAAGGCGTGAGCGAGGTGACGGCGCCCTCCGAGACCATGCCGTGCGCCACCAGCCCGCCGCGGCTGGCCACCAGCCACAGCGGCCGCGGCCCGCACACGAACAGGCCGCTATAGCTAGGGCCCTCCACCTGCACGCGGTGGTGGTGGCACCGAAACCGCAGTTTGCAGTCAGCATCCTGAGCCTTACCAGGTACCAGTGACCGCCAGGCAGGGCCCTGCATGTCCCGCGGCCGCTTCACCACCATACGCAGTCGCGCGGTGCGCGCTGGATAACTACCGCGGTAACCACGTACAAGAAGTACAAGCAGCACAAGCAGTACGTGCAGTACAAGCAGTACGCACCTGTGCGGCGAGGTCAGTGAACGCCAAGTGGTCGAAGCGCACGATCTGCTGCTGGCGGAAGGCGGGGGCACGCGCGCCGCCGCCGCCGCTGCTGCCAGTAGCGGGCGCCGCGGCCGCCGCCGCCGCCGCTGAGGGCGGGTTGGAGTGCGCGGTGACGTCGAGCGTGAGACGCTGCCACGCCAGCGCGCCCGGCGCGGGCGTGAACGCCTGCTCGGGAAAAATGACAAACCATCAAAGTGTGTACATCAAGGTGTTTGCCTTGACAGATATCCAGTTGAAACATGGCAAACACCTTAGTGAGCATACGGTACCACTGGACAGGTGGCCAATACCTAGGTGTGCATACCATTGGGTAAGTGGTACGCATCTAGGTGTGTGCCATGACGCCAGCACAGATGGCCATGCAAGTGCACCGTTTTGCGTGGCTTCAGGCTAATGGGCCCCCGCAAATTACAGCACACGTGAGCGAAGCGAGCTCGACCAACAACCGGATGCAAGGCTGCCGGCAAAAAAGCCCATTGTAGCCACGCTACACAGTATATCAAGCCTGTATAGCCTGTATTGTCAAGTGTGAAAGTGTACGCACACAGTCTTGCACTGCCACAGAAGCCGGCAGCAATAACGTATCGAGGCACAAGCCCTGGTGTGTACCGCGCAGGGGCGCCCGCCCAACCCCCGACTGTGCGGCGGCGCACGCAGGGCCGGGCGCTCACCTGATACGCCATGATCGTGCCATTGCCTGTCAGCAGCAGCATGACGGGCCGCTCGCAGTCAGGCACGCCCCCAGGCAAGCCTCCCTGCGTGAAAAACAACAACGATTACATGTGCGTTGTCAGTAATCATCGTGCAACCTCAGGGCTGCTACTCGCTGCACTTTTGTAACACTAGCGCGTTGCCAAGGCGGAGGCTGCTGTACATTGAACGACTCCACCCGCATCTCCGCCACGCCGTGGCCGCTGCGCCGAGCGTCGTGCCTGCCGCCGCCCTCCATGCCTCCCTCCTCTCCAGCGTCTGACGGGAACAAGGAGGCCATGGACTGCACGTGCACACACACACACACGCATGTGTATGTGTTGGGGACCAGTTGTTGTCCAGACGTGCGCAGCACACATTGCGTGTTACGTGTTGCGACAGGTGGACCACGGCACACATCACAAAGCCAGCGGGCAACAGCAACAATGAGAGGAGCTCACACGCCTCTCCGAGCAGCAAACTGATGCAGACATGCTGTGGCTGCAGCGGCTTGCAATCAATCACCTGCTTCTCTCATCCCTTGTGTGAGGGCGGGACAAGGCTGATGCCCGAAAGGCCGAGCGTGTGCAACGGAGAAATGCTAGATGCGGCTGACATGCGCACGCGGGATGTGGCCAGCAGGCTTTTCTCAATGGACCAGGAAGCTGCACCCTTCACCATGCATGCTGCATGCATGGCCAGGCGTGAGTGACAGTGTGACGCTCTCGTTGAACACAGGTAAGTAACAAATGCAATGCGTACAAGTGTACAACTAAATGCTGCAATACGGTAAGGTAATGAATAACACACCCTTACCGCGGGTGTGAGGTGCAGCAGCCGCTCTCCGTCCGTGAGGCTGCCGCTCTGGAACACCAGCGCCATCCCCGGCAGCGCAAACACCTCCAGCCCGCCGGACGCGCGCGCCACAAACAGGTACACGCGCGGCGTGGCGCCACCCTCTTCTCCACCGCCCTCGTCTGCACCGTTCACACCGTCCGCGTCCTCATGAGCAGCTTGATGTGATGTTTCGGGGGCGCCGTTTGCGGGGTCGGAGGATACAGAGGAAGGGGCGGCGGGGAGCGTGTTTGTGTCGGGGTGCGTTGTGGAGGGCGATGGGGAGAGGGCGCGGGAGAGCCAGCCGGTTTCGTCGCTGTAGAGGCAGCAGGCGGCGATGCACAGCTGTGGGTCCTGCGTGCGGCAGGCGAGGAGCGCCGTGGAGCGCACAGGCACCGACAGGCAGCAGGGTCAGCCAA
>BDDA01000055.1:190945-232953 GCA_001662385.1 Chlamydomonas asymmetrica
GCAGGAGCAAGCTCGAGCTCAGCCTGTGCAGGAACAGTGTCATATCTGATATCCCGTTGCTGATTCAGTGATTTACCGCTTCAAGGGTGTAAGGCCGCAACTCGCGAGGAACCAGGCGTAAGCGTGAGGACGCAAGGAAGCACGTGCCCTCACAGCCTCACACAACCACTGGAGTGTGGCTACCGGTACATAGCTTTAAGGCGTTGGCAGAGGGCTTCTTTGGCCTCGTCGCAATCGCGGCAAGCCACCGGTATCCTACGCGTGCGGCCTGGTAAGGAATTACCATCAAGCCCCACCGCCACCCCTTCACGATCGTAGCATGCCAACACGTCGCTATCCCCTTCACGATCGTAGCATGCCAACACGTCTTCACCATCCAAGGCCATCGCCAAAGCCATTGCTGTAGCAAAGGTCTCTGCCCCGCTGTAGTATGAAGCATGAGACGCTCACTCCTCCCTCGCCCTCGCCCACCCACAAACTCACCTGTTGCGGGCGCGCCTGCAGCTGCTCTGCCGCCGGCCCCGGGATCGGCGCAATCTCCATGGTGGTCACGTCGCCCTGCAGCAGCGTGGCCTTACCGTCCTCTAGCACCACCAACACGTATGGATCACACACCTGCACGCACCAGATATTACCACCATATATTTACATGAGATATTTCATGCTCAACAGTGAGCTGTTGCAGCCCTCTTGCACATACAGATCACACACTTTGCACGCGCAAGGTACGAGGTGGTCAGATTCGTTAGTTGTTGTTGGCTATGCCCGGCTGGCCAGCCAGCGGCCCAAGGCTGCCCTCGAGAGGGGTTCAGGGAAGGCATACATGCGTGGGAAGGCATGCATGCATGCGAGGTATTCAGACATCGCATGTATAATGCTGAGCCCTTGTGGCCCTCTATAAAAAGCAATACTTTACTAAGTTACAGCCGTTGGCTTAAAATTATATATATCTATTGGTGATTTTTATTGCACGCACTATGCCTTGGATGGTCAACAGCTGTGGGTCGCCTCGTCTACATCTGGGGGAAGCGTGGGCCGTCCGGCCAACACACTCCTCTCATGCTACAGAATGTAGCATGACACAAAATGTAGCATGACACAAAACCACAGAATGTAGCATGACACAAAACCCAGACCCAGGGCACGGCACCGAACACAGGCTTCCACGCTCACCCTAAGCTTTAACGTGCATGCAGCATGCATGCAGCCAAGCATTGGCATGTGAGGCTCCCCCATTCGCGCGTTACGAAAACTGACGCGCCCATCAGTGCGTTGCGGAGCGTGGTTGCGCAGCGAGCGGGCTGTAAACGGGTGGATGAACGCAGCATGCATGCCATGATGGCGAAACGCACAAAGCGCTAGCAGCAGCGCACCTGCGCGCTGCGGATGCAAGGGACATCTGCCTGCTCGTCCGTCAGTAGATCCGCGTTGATCTCGGGATCCAGCATCATGTCTGCCGGCATATCCTGCAGCAGCATGCGCCACAGGTGCAGGATCCACACTGGGTAAGCGAGGCCAAGGCGATGAGAAACGGGACAGCTACCCACCATCATTTGCACTGGCACCAAAGGGAAGGTGTGCTGTGCCTATGTTGGCCTGTGCGATGCGCACGGCTACAAAGCAGTACGTACAATCAGGCGTGCCTAAGTTAAGCATGGCCACCAACAGTGAACGGTGCTGACAGCCTTGTTCAGCCCCTTGTTTAGCCGTATTCAGCCCCTTGATGTGGCAATACCTGAACGTGCTGCGTGCCCTCCAGTAGTTTGAGCCCCAGCGGGCAGACCTGCACCACCACGGCATTGTGGAACAGGTTGCCCGCCGCCAGCGTCGGTTGGTCCTTCAGGTAATCGCACTGCGGCCTGTATGGGAGAGGATGGCAAAAGAGTGGAAAAGCGTGTGTTGCACCGAGTCACGCAACGCTGAAAATGGATGCGAGTGCCAGCTGTTGTGCTTTGGATTGCAATATGATGCAGCAACACATACCTACAGGTACCCGCGGGACAGCAGCGGTTTCTCTTGCTTGTACTGCCACTGTACAATCATTGTACAACATATCACACTGCGGTACCGTACTTACGAGAGGGTGATGTCGTCGAGTCCATCCCCGCACTGCAGCACCTTGGTCTTGCCCGCGTAAGCGCCCAACGCGCCGCCACCGTCGCCGCCCTCAGCTCCCGTGGGGGCGTCCCCTTGTCCCGCGATGCTGATCAACAGGTAAGCGTGGAGGGGGGGCCCTTTGCGAGATCCCGGGCGCGCCCCCGCCCCCCCTGGATCTTGATCCGGCTGTGGTACGGGCACGATCGCCATGCTCGCATCGCCTGTGGCAGCGCCTGCACCTGCTGTCCCCCCTGGATCTTGATCTGGGTCGATCTGGGTCGTGTGATCTGGGTCAGGCTGTAGCAGGATCTCGTTGTCGTCCTCAAGGGTGCGGTGGAACACCGCGAAGACGCCAGCGACGCCTGAGAGCGGCACCTCCGTGACGACGTCCGGGAGAAGGCCGGGGCGAAGCACAGCGAGCGACCCTGACCGGTCGCCGTTGCCGACCGCCGCCAGCAGCGTCGGCCCGCCCCGCGCCTCAACGCCCGCCGCCAGCGACGCCGCCGCGCCGGCTGTGTCCAGCAGCAACTGGTCCCGCACTGGGCCCAAGCCCAAAAGCGCGTCACAGAGCGTGAACACGAATTTGGCAGGTCCGGACGCGCCCGCCTCGGCGGCAGCTTCCTTTGCCGCTGCGGTGCCCGCTGCGGCGGCAGCGGCGGCCGCCGCGCTGCGGTTCGTGACGCGCGCTGCTGCCTTTTGCCGACGCCGCTCGGCACTATCCCCCGCCGCGTCTGCACCGCCTGCACCGGCTGCCGCCTCGTCATCGTCGTCGTCGTCATCGCTGGATCCCGAGGCGTTGTCGGCGGCGTCACTGGCTGCAGCGGCACCTGCAGTGGCTCCGGAACCGGTGGGGTCGATGCCGCCGCTGTCCAGCCGCCTGCGTTTCGCGGTCGGCGGGGCCGGCAGCGCCAGCAGCGCCTGCGGTTGCTTCTGCACGGGCCGCTTCCGTTCATACCGCACGAGCACAGAATCTCCGCCCCAGCAGCCGATGAAGACGAGATCCGTACCGCCGCCGATGGGCTCGATGCAGGACGCGGTACGGCCGGCGCCGTGCTTGGTGGCGGCGATGCGGTGCTCCAGGGGTCCCTCGTACTTCAGCGTCAGAGTCACCAGCGAGCCCGACTTGAGCCCCAGCAGGCAGGAGGTAGGCGTGATGAAGGCGGCGGCGGCACCCTCCGCGCTCACCTGTTCGGATGCAGGGGGCAGAGGGCAGGGGGCAGGGCAAGGCGTTTAGGGTGAACGCACAGCAGCGTGCGCGGGCATGGAGCAATGCCAACCAACACTCAGCAGACAAAATTGGGTTCGACGTTTAGGGATGACATGTACTCTGTGTACGCAATTGTAGTGTGGGTATCGCATGCGTACTGAATCAGTGGGACCACCACACATACTAGTGCACTGCATCAGTACAACACCACCCCAGCCGCACCTCCAGGTCAGCCAGCAGGGTGGCGGAGCGGCTCATGGCGGGCGCGCAGTCGGGGTGCACGTTGAGTGCAAACTCGGCGCCGGCGCGCGCGGCGGCGGCGCTGGCCGCCACGGGGCCCTGCGCCGCCAGCGCCTCCACATCCAGGCGCGGCGGCATCTCGCCCGGCAGCGCGTTGGAGTTGAGCGCCGCCGCGTAGGTGGAGCCCTGAGGGGCCCCGGGAGGCGACACAAGGAGTGCACACGAGTGAAGATGCGCATATGTGCAATCGCAGTACGGTACATGACAAAAGTACATCATTACTGCAGGGATGGCGAGCCAGGGGGGAAGCCTTAATTGCGCTAGCCGCCCCTGCCACCATGAGGCGCTTCAGGTTACAGCAGTTTGCATGGTCGCCTCAAGGATCCTGAGCGGCGGGCCTGCTTGCCCTCGGCCTGCTCACAGTCAAAGTCATCGTTTTAAGTCAATGTCCAGTCAGCATCGGCATAGCCAGGCTTAACTTGCAGGCTGTCTGACGGATCCGATGCGCCCAGCTGGCTACTTGACTGTTGCACCTCCTTGGCTTGAAGCCAGGCTGTGCGATAACGCCGGCAACTACCGTAGTGGTATGGTTCACACCAATCATATCACACGCGGCCCCGCAGCCCTCGCGCACCTGCGCGGTGTACACGACCAGGTTGGGGCTGAGCACCAGCGCCGCCGGCCGCCCCGGCACCGCCACCAGCCTGAAGCAGTCGTACGGCAGGCCCTTGACCTGCCACAGCAGCGTGTGGCGCTTGCGCCGCAGCGAGATGGACACCGCCGCCACCACGCACGTGTCCTTGCGCTCCCTGCGCCACACAAGCAGGCATTCTTTCCACCAGGCGTCCCTCCATAACTTCCAACAGGCATCCTTTCCAACAGGCGTCGCGCCCACACACACACCACCGCATGAGCCGGTGCTCTTAGGTCTGCGTCATTGCGGCACGCCTGGCGTGCATTTTGCGTGACGTCATGACCTGCACCTTGCAAGACATCCATAACCCCACTCACCACCCCTTCACCCCTCCACTCACTCGTTGAGGTGCTTCACATGTGGATCGGATCCAAGTCGGATCAGGATTCTTTGCAGCGCCGGTCCATACTTTGCATTCACATGTGGATGGACCAGGGGTGTGGGATCAGCCAGAGTGGAGCCGATCCTGGAGCGGCTCAGGTCGGCGTGTATCTAGTGTTGATCCGGGCCGGATCCGACCACACTCGAACCATCCCTCAGGACTTATCCCCGCGGCTCTTGCGCCCCGCTCCGACCCACCTCAGCTTGCCCACCCACGTAGGGTCGGGCTCGTGCAGCAGCAGCAGCACCGGCTCTGTGTAGCCGTGCAGGAAGACGCAGTCGCGCACCTGCCGCAAACACACCGCCGGGTCGGCGCCACAGACAAGCAGGATGGCTGTGCAGTGAGCGAAACACCGCCGGGCCAGCACCACAGCTACAGGTGCGATGGCTGCGCGGTGAGCGGCTGACGGCGTCGAGGCACACCACGTGCTCACATTCACAGACACGACTTCATGCCGATGGGGCATGGGGGGTTCGATCAAGGCACAACGTGCACGATGATGGTCAGACACGTCGCTGTTGGTGTTCGGCTGTTCATGCAAGCAAGATGCAGGAGCGATTCAGGTTGGCATGCGTGTCGATGTGGGCCGTTGCGTGTGTGATCACCAGCACTGACCTCATGCATGCTACTATGTTATACCGTTTTATGTCGCATCAAGAGCGTTCCGGCCAAATGCTGACCTCATGTATGTTCATGATGCGGGCCAGATTCAGCACGTAGCTGTTGCCCACAGCGGCCGCGCCCATGGCGATGCTCTCAGGCTCTGCCAGCGCAGCAGCGCCCCCGCCGGGCGTACCGCCTCCGAGAGATCCGGACTCTGCGGTACGCATGGCAGCTTCCCTCCTCTCCAGGGAGGCAAGCTCATGCAGCTGATCTGCCTGCAGTTACGCGTGTTGAGACCCACACAGGTGTCAGCCAGCACATGCGCATCGCATGCATGCGAATGCGCATGTTGGGCATGTCGCATGCGCATCATGTGCAATAATGCATGTCACGTGCATGTCACCCTCGCTTAAGCACACAAACATCAGTCAGAGCCGCATACAAATGGCATTCACCCTAACGAGATCTGGCGTTGAAATCGGATGGGCAGAGCAGCACACACCACTTGTGACGGGGCAGCGCTGTGTGACCCAGATCGAACACCGCACCCCACACCCCATCTCCGCTTAGTAACAAGGCCTGGCACACAGCATGCTTGCCGCGGCACGCGATGTGCTGCTGCTTGATGTCAAATGGCACTGTGGTGTCAGCGCAGCACATTTGACCAGGTGTTTGACCAGCTCTTTAACTAGGTGTTTCACCGGACGGCACTGTGGCATCGGCGCAGCATGCGCGGGCGCACGCTCACCTCCAGCGCCGGCATCAGTGCCAGCTGGCAGCCGTAGAGCAGCGCGGCGATGCAGCGCCCCGCGGGGTCCGCCACCACACGCGGCGCCTGCGCGTGCACGGCGCGCCCCTCCCTGGACGCCGTATCTGAGGCCTCGTGGTAGTGCATCGAGGTGGTGCGCAGGTCGTGGCGCGACGCGTCCCACTCCAGCACCACCACCTTGCCGTCCCTGCCAAGACACGTATGTTGCGTTAGGACGAGCGCCCAAGGGGTATGCCTTGTGATTCCCATGGGGCCATGCGGTGTGCATATGCGTATGCGTATGGATAGAGAGACTGCACCTGACCCGACCAAGGGAGAGCGAGTATGTTGTGTGATGCACTTGTGTACTCATGTTGCATCAGGAGCGTGTCGGTCGACCGGCCCATGCTCAGCCCAGACGTGGACCAGGCGACAAGGAAAGGCTCACAAAGCCAAGCCACGTATGTTGGAATATACAGCAACCCCAAAAGAGCGCTTGGGACACGATCAACCACCATATGCACAGCACGGAAAAGCGTTTCACCAGGAGAAAAAGAGGTTCCTGCTCACACTGCCTGTCTTCCATAGTGCATAGTGCTTATGTGTGCAATTGTACATGCTGTTACAAGCGCATTGGTGCAGGATTGGGAGCAGTGGGATGCACAGAGGCGGCTCCTTGTCGTTGCACGCACACGAAAAGCCAGCGTGCGCCGTACTCATGCGTTGCTGCACGGCCCCAAGCACAAGCCAGCGCGCTGCCAAGGCGGGCCCTCACGATGGTCGCATGCTTTTCTCAGAGGTTCTCATGTACGGGAAATTCAACATACCGATATAGATGCGATGGTGTATTGTCTTGCATGCGTGACATTAACTGCGAGGAGCTTGTGAGGTCTTGCACCGCTCATGGTTCTACAAGTCACCTTATCAGGGTCAATACCGTAATGCAAAAAGCATTCAAGGCACGTCGCCTTATGAGGAGCGAAAGCGCGCCCTACACCACCCAACCCAACCCATATGCGCTGCCTGCTGAGTGCCGACTCACAGTTGGTTTTAGAAAGCATTCGGGTCAGTTCACCTTATCAGCAGGGACAGAGCGTCCTGTTTGAGGCCTCCCCCAGCGCGCGCCGGCAGCACGCATATGCTGGCCACGTCGCCCCACAGCGGCCAGGCGCCCACGCGCTCCAGGCGCCACAGGGAGCTGCCGCCACCGCCGCCGCTGTTGCTGCTGCCACTGCCAGCGCTGCCATTCGTGCCCGGCTGCACTGCCGCTGAACCCTTGCGTGCGGAGCCGCGCCTGCAGCAACAACCAAGCAGGTACACCGTATCGCTGAATGCATTCCAGTGTGCAGCAGCCGCCATGACAGCTCAGGCATTTCGCCGTCATGTGCAGTCTCTGTCCCCACGTATGTGCACACTGCGTGGCCGCACGGGGATCACACATTGGCACAACACCATGGCTGAATGCATCAGCACCGTGTTGCAAGCAGCGTAGTGCGGGCGTGTGAGGCTGCTGCGATGAACTTTGCTGCCAGCACCCAGCAGCGTGTTGGCAAGCTGCTAACTGGACAAGATGCATCGGCAGCTGGCCACACGTAAAACCAGTGGTAATGCGACGCTGTTTGCTCTAGTGTATGGCATGTGCGCCGGCCCGCATGCACGTGGTGGTATCCTGAGCATGAATGCATGCACTACAAAGTCTCAAGGGGCAGAGCCGCCTGCACGGTTCGGTCAAGAGGCAGTGCAAGGCCCGTCGTGGGTGCAAGTCTGGGGTGTGTGCTGCACCCCACACGCACCAAACCACGCGCCAAACCAGGAATGCTGATTATGCCCTTACCTGACGTGGTACACCTCCAGCAGCGTGCCGCGTATCAATATCAGGTCAGGCGCCAGCGCGCCTGGCGCAGCGGCGTCAGCGATGTGGGGCGCGCTAGCGGGGCGGGGGTGCGTGAAATATGCGACCTTGCAGTGCACAACCGCCGTGGGCGGGTGCAGCTGCAGAGCGTGAAGGGCCAGACAACGAATGAGTGGCCACAAGGATTAGGGCAGCGGAGCTGCGCAGGTGCGCACCATGCAAGCACGCAACTTGGTGCGCGGTCCCCCCCGATGGGTTGCCAAGGTCCAACCCGTTGAATACGGTAAGTGGTGAATGGCAGCATGCCAGGCCGGCTGCCATGCTAGAGTGTCGCTGCCAGGTTTGGCAATGCACTGCACTTGATAGAGTACAACGCACGGTCACGGTGCTATGGTGGCAGGCATGCAACGGGGGGATATCACGGGGGTGGTTGCAGATCACTGACTTAAGAAGTCCAACATGCAGTGGTTGATTACACCAGAGACGCACCTCACGATACACGCACGTGCTCATCCTGTAGCTTGGCCACCACTGACTCTGTTCAAAGCTGTGCGTTCAGCGTGCGCAATCCATCGCCACTGCAGTGTTTTCGTGCTGCTCGTGTGTATGTAAAGTGCCACAGACTATTGTGATGGAAGCTATGTGACTTTAGATGTTGAGGAGCTTTCGTTTCGACGAGCCTGCTGGTAGCTTGAGCGGCATGGCGACAGGCGCAGATGCCCGCGGCAGCACCGCTCACAGTGGGTGCACTACTAAGTGCAGGACCATCAATGCAACGGATGATCGCATACAACAGCAGCCGTCTGACAACACTCATGTCTTCTGCAGGCTGAAATGCATCACATGTGCCCATGCAAGGAGGCCCTCGGCCCTCTATGGCGAGTGACGATCGGCGCTGCGCAAATACCTGTACAACAACGCGTTGTCACTGCAGCGATTAACCGCGAGCGTTTCATCCAGTGACCTCCTTTCTCATTAGGCCCTAAAACCTGTAGTGACAGTGAGACTGAATGCGGCAGCTCTTGCCCGTGCAGGGCGCGCCTGCTTGCAGGAGCGGGGGCCTGCTGGTTCCCTCTTGCACACGTCGCCCTGCGGTCGCCCGCGTGTCTCATGTCACACGGGCGGAAAGGTTCGACGCGCAGACCTGTGTCGTGCTCGGCACTCAGTGGGGAGATGAGGGCAAGGGCAAGCTGGTGGACATTTTGGCGCAACAGTATGACGTGGTAGCTCGTGCTCAGGTAGGCTTCTCTTGGAGGGTGGTGGCTGAGCTTGCAGCCTGAACCGGCATGTCGCTGGCTCAGCATGCGCCATTCTGGCGGCTTGTGCAGGGTTGACTGCCTGCAGTGCACTTGCTGCTTGGTACAGCAAAGATCGGTTAAATTTGCGTGTATATCTGCAAGTCAAGCTTGTCCATGAACCTTGCCTCGTACTTTTGGCCAGCGCTAAACAAGCGCCCTAGCGTGCGTGAGCCTGTCAGCAGCACAAATTGTCTATATGCTGTCAAGCAAACCGTGTGGAGACATGTGCTTGGTGCTGCTGTTGCATTTGCACAGACACCACCGCCGCTGTGCCTGCATGACTTGCACGCGTTGACCGCATAGTTCACACATGTGTCACCGGCCATACCTGTTCGACGCGTCCTGCTGTACAGGGTGGCGCTAACGCTGGACACACAATATACGACGATGATGGCAACAAGTATGCGTTGCACCTCATTCCCTCGGGCATTCTCAACAAGCAGGCCAAGTGTGTAGTAGGCAACGGTGTAGTGCTGCACCTGCCCGGCATGTTTGACGAAATCGACAAACTCGAGGCGCGTGGTGTCAGCTGCGATGGGCGGCTGGTCATTTCCGACCGTGCGCACCTCTTGTTTGACCTCCATAAGGAGATTGACGGCCTGCGCGAGGCTGAGCTGGCAGGCACCGGAAAGCAGATTGGGACCACGAAGCGCGGCATCGGCCCAGCGTACTCGTCCAAGGCTACGCGTAACGGCCTGCGGGTGTGCGACCTGCGCAACCCCAAGACGTTTGCGGAGAAGCTGCGTAAGCTGGCGCAGGAGGGCCAGAAGCGGTTTGGCGCCGAGTTCAACTATGACGTGGAGGCCGACATCGCCAAGTAGGTGCCCGGTGTCGCCTGCTGTTGCACCTGCTTGCCCAGCGCTGCGCTGGTATCGAACAGTTATTGTGCGGGAGCGGCGATGGATGGATATGCTCTGCGTTTCATGTGGTTTCGGGGCCATGCCGAAACCGTTACTCATCGGCTGCAGCACGTACAACTCGTGGCTCATGTGCATGTTCTCCATCCAGGCACGAGGAGCTGGCCAAGCGCGTGCTGCCTTTCGTGGTGGACACGGTAGAATACATCAACGACGCCTACGACGCGGGCAAGCGCATCCTCATCGAGGGCGCCAACGCGACCATGCTCGACCTGGATTTCGGGACCTACCCCTACGTCACATCCTCTAACCCCAGCATCGGTGGCATCGCAACGGGCCTGGGGCTGGCGCCCAACAAGTACCAGGCGATTGTCGGAGTGGTGAGTTATGTTTTTCTTGTTGTTGTTTGCTGTCAGCCAGGCAGGGTGGTGACTTCTATGGTACGTAGGTGAGCAAGCAGCGCAACCAGCGGCATTCAGGATGGCCTGACTGGTAGCGCAGCTGCAGCATGAAAGGCGATGGTGCGGGGCATACCAGACGGAACACACGCAGAAGGTTCTTGGGCACTGCAGCACAACACGGTGCAGGCAGGCCAGCGGGATGGTGCAGGTGTGCAGCAGCAGCAGCAGCAGGCTTCATGTGGGTGCCCCGGGCGAAGCGTCCGCGCATCGATATGCCCCACCGGCATTCATACGCATCTATGCTCAGTCTGTCAGGTCGCGCATGGCCGCACCCAACCATGCCCAGGTCTTACACTGCACGCCTGAACTTTCGCCTCGCCCAGGTTTGCTGAAGCTCTAAAGCACTGTCGAGATCACACGCACACACCATGTAGGCCAGCGCCTCTGCCGTGTGCTCCCACCCGCCCACGTATTGTACTGATGTATTACGGCCACCCGCTCACCTGCCAACCTTCTGCTGCCGCTGCCGCCTGCAGGTCAAGGCCTACACCACGCGCGTGGGTGCGGGCCCGTACCCCACCGAGATTTTCGGTGATCTGGCGGAGGAGCTGCGGGAGATTGGCCGCGAGTACGGCACCACCACCGGCCGCCCGCGCCGCATCGGCTGGATGGACATTGTGGCGCTCAAATACGCGGTGAGTGATCATTCACGGCCAGTAATCCCACTAATGTTATGAAATAATGAGGAAAGTGCCAAAATGAAAAAAGCAGTGGGTGGGAAAGGCGCGCTCATGGGCCTTCCCGTGGGGCCGTGCAGCGTGCATACAGTATGTGTAAGGACGGAGACTGCACACGTGACGGTGGCGGTGGGCGGAAACGAGGAACGAGCACACGCAGAGCACAGTGCTGGCGTGCTAAGCTGTTCCAGCGGCGAAAGGGGCAGGGGCGGAGGGGAAGGGTTGTATGGACCGTGGAGGCTGGTTGAGCGGCAGAGTCGCACGTAACTCAGGCGGAGCCTTTTATGAAACAAAGCACTGATGCATGGAAGTACCTGCAACGCTACGCCAGCTTAGGGCAGAAGCTCAAGCCACAGCTTCAGAGCATGCCTGGCTGTTCATGGCTTTCACCAGCGGCTGCGCAATGTGCATGCTTAGCGCACCGGTAATGGCCTGGTGTAGCTGGCAGGTCGGTTGTGCTCATGGGCAGGTACGTATGAACGGCATCACGCACCTTAACATGAAGTGTCACGTGTCACATGACGTGTCCTTAGCTGTGTGACGTACTGACGTGTGAACGACACCATGCTCCTGAATATGACTGGTGCGCAGGTGCGTGTGAACGGCATCACGCACCTCAACATGACCAAGCTGGACGTGCTTTCGACCCTGCCTGAGATCAAGGTCGGCACGGCGTACGTCACCCCTGACGGCCGGACCCTCTCCAGCGTTCCCGCGGACCTGGAGACACTAGAAGGCGTGCAGGTGCGGGCACGCGGCCTGAAGTGACTGAATGAAACTGGCATGAAACGGATAACTTCCTTGAATTTCTGACAGGGGCTATCCGCAGGCGCTGATGGAATGGTATATACCACTGTACTGAAACGTTCTGCGTATGGTTTCACGGCGTGTCGCTTGCTTTGAGCGTAATGCTGCCTTTCAAGGTTTGAATTGCCACCGCCATGTGAGTGAGCGAGTTGCTTGCTGCACCAAGCCCGCGTGTGTTGATCTTTACGCACCGCGTTCCTTCCCCCCGTTCTCGCCTGGTCCCCATCTGGGGGGAGGATGGGTCGTTTGGTCGACACGCTTCTGATATGACCTAAGTGCATGACATAATATATCCCGCTCCCCTCCCTGCCCTGCCAGGTGACATACGAGACGCTCCCCGGGTGGCAGGAGGACATAAGCAAGGTGCGCGAGTGGGACAAGCTGCCGGGCGCCGCGCAGCGCTACGTGCAGCGCATCGAGGACCTCATAGGCGTGCACGTCAAGTGGATCGGCGTCGGCCCCGGCCGCGACGCGATCGTCATCAAGCCGGATGCCAAGAAGCACCACTGAGGCACTAACCCCTCCGCTGATTGATGCCCCTCCGCTTGTGCATGCTGCCCTGGCAACGACACCGTGCACATGCTGCCTGAGCTGGGCGCACCCAAATGTGGACTACCGTTGGTGCTTGCATGCTGACGCTAGGTGTGATGCGCGTCGCGTCGCTGCTCTGGCCAGGACTGCGTGTGATGCTGGAATCCCCGCGGTGCACTCGACTGTCTTCTTGGGTGTTGCTGCGTTGGTTAGCGGCGTGGGAAGGGCACCGTGCTCTTGCACAATGGGTTCGCTTGTTGCTTTGCTGCGTTGGCGCACCACAAACCCACACAGCCCCCGTGAGCTTGTCCATGCATGCGTGCATGCGCGCGTGGTGGGTGTGGAGTCCTGGCGCGCAACGCACCAACAGACACGCGTAGCTAACAGGGTAGGCCCGCAAGGCCGCCCGTGACTGTGTTCATTTCCTGGCTGTGCGCATCACTGGCTGGTGAGTGCCGCCGAGCACGCGACGGCATGCTTGCAGGCGGATGATTTCGTTTGACGGTGCGCTTGTAGTGGCTGACCACCTAGTAGGTTGTAGTGCATACCGGTGTGTTGATTCGGCCACGCCACGCGTCGGTGGGTTTGCTGCCACTGGCGCTAGTTGCCACCGCCGCCCCCTCCTTGTGTTTCAGACACCTTGGCTTTCATGCTTGTGAGCAAGCGGCGCGGCGAGTTTGCCGTGTTTGTGCTTGGACCGCCAGACCTGCTTCCCTAGTGCGTACATGCGTTGACGACCTCATGGGGCCCGGCACCTCGCCCTTACCAGCACACGCCCATTTAGTCTGTTTAGCGGCTGCAATGCTGCATGTTGGTGTGTTTGCCTTGTCCATAGCAGCTCCATCCTTCCCCCTCGGGCCGCTCACAATGCGAGCACCGAGAGCGTATCCCTCACGCCGTACAGCCGTACAGGCATGCGCCCATCCTCATATGACCGGGTTGCCCTACCCCCCCCTCCCACATGCGTCCATCACATGTTTGTATCGGCAGCCTTGCGTGCAGGTGCGTGCTGACTTAACTTGGCCTTGTCCGTCACCTGATCGTGCACCTGTCTGAGTAAGTAAGCTAGTGTGAGTAACGACCGTGCGTGCGTGTGCACGATGCTTAACTGGAGGACTGCATATATACACTTCTGGCATCGCGCTTGAGGCCTGAAACAAACTGTAGCAACAGGCCTCTGCTGCAAATGGGTCGCAGTGCGGTTGCCAGCACCAAGCTGTGGCAAAACCAGACAGCCCGTATACGAACTGCTGCAATGTTCACAGCAGGCTTCCCCAGCGGGCTTGAAGGTGAAGGGTCCCCAGGTGACGTTAAATACTGGTGTTGACAACTGCAAATCTTGCAAACGCGCAAAGCAAGTTACCACCCGCCTGGAGTCCTTCAGGCTGCAGTACTGCAATACAGGTACAAATTTGGAATTAATGCATCATAAGGGCCACTGCAAAAGATACCGTAAAACATACAGGGTAGCAGATCAGGCTTGGTGCCTGCAAACGACGTATGGTATGCAACAAACAGCGTGGCACATTCGTCTTCAATCTTATTCACTGATCGATAGGACCTATCATTTCATCCCGGACTTCACCGCACACTGGCTGTGCGACCAACGCTTATGTCTTTGTTGTCAGGAGCGGGCTGGAGCTGCCTGCTTACCTGTCTCAAGCCCAGGACACGCGGCTCGGACGCTCTTGGCGTGTCAGCATTAACAACAAACGGGCAACAAGATGAAGGGGCTGGACCAAATTTACATATTTGCCCAGGCGCAGCAGTGGTTCCAGGCCAGCTCCCACTGTTCTGCAACCTGTGCCCAGAGCTACCAAAAGGGAACCTAGCTGTGGTGAGTGGTGGGCCGATACACCACATCACATCTGAACAGCTGACGCAAACTTTCGAGGTAAGACTAGCATACATCTTCAGCCTGGCTAGTCCGTTCTCAGCATTAGATGAGGCGCAGGGGTGTGAGTTGGGTATGAGACCGACAATGCAGTAAGCCAGTGCATGACCTGCAATACTGTAAAACCGGCGTGAAGTTTTCAGCACACCTGCTTTTCAGCAAGTGTATTCCCTTTGCTGGACGGCTGTAAAACTTTGACCAAGTGCTTCTGTCGTTATGTTTGCGTGTGTATTTTGCCCATAGGGTTTTGCAAGCCCACTGTGGTGCATCTGTGCACGTATTGAAACCTGCACTGGCCATCCATGGAGCAAGGGGCAGGTAGGCATAAGATTCCACCTAGCAATAACCCATAACTACCATTGTTGATGGCTATGTGAGCGGGACCGTGACGATACGTTGTCGATGGCAATCATGTCGGCCTTCCTGGCGTATTGCATGACACAATGGACTTGGCGACGTGGAGGAGTATTGAAGCTGTGAAGGCGAGGAAAATGATAAGGCTAGGCTGGCCATACATGAGCACGCGGGTAGCAACGTCCTACTCCCTTCCTGCTAAGTCCTTCCTGCTTGTGTGTGTTGGTGCAGCCGTCAAAGTCCATCATGAAGGTAGTTTACACAAACCAGGTTTCATCTTCAGCGGAGCTTGAATGTCAACAGCACAGCCTGCTGCCTGACAGGTTTGCTAAGGATGGCGTAACGCAGCGCATCTGTGACATGGTGGCGCTCGGACGTCGAACAGCTGTAGCCCTGGTGAAACTCAGCTCCAGTCTCACTGCTATGCCTTGCTTTCTCAACACCGGGAGTGGCATGGGCCTGGGGCCTGGCAGGATGGCCACCTCTACCCCGGCAGTGTTGGTTGTTGAAGGTGGCCCGGATGCTGTGTCAGCAGCACAGCGCTTGCTGACCAGCATTGAGCAACCACACCACACGCTCCAGACGCCTGAGGCTGACCTCCAGGCTAGGCATCACCTCACCTTCATGCTCGGTCCAACGTGCACGACTCTCTTTGATGCCGAGACTGGCGGTTGCGTCCAGCAGGTGCGACGTCAGCAGCCTACCTGCCATCGCAACTGCGTGGCCGCTTCCTTCATACCGTTTGAAAATATATTCGAACGCCTGGTTGAGACACCCAGTCCCCCTATAATACCCAATTCATCGTAGGTTGTTATAGGTTGTGCAGCTGTTGCACCGCCCGCCCCGGCATTCTTTCACTGCCACCGCCACAGTGGCCACACTTTCCCCACACGCGTCATGCATCTATTGCATCGTTCCCACTCAGTCAGTCGTTCCCACTCAGTCAGTGTCCTCCCTAAAGTGCACTAATAGTGATACTCGTTCCGCATAAGCTACTGTGTCTGGCTACCAGCGTACAAAAAATGCTTGTTATTATGCTACGCCGCATGCTGCAGAATGCCATGTCAATCAGCACGCTCGGCGACCTCTTGGCTGCCAAGGACCAGAATGCCCTGCAACAGCTCTTCCGCTTGTCTCCGAGGAAGCTGCAGGACATGCTTCTCGCCATCGCGCAACAGGGAGCTTGGACAGGTGGGCGGTGCCTGCCTGCGCTTCCTTGTCTTCTGGCCCCCATTTGGGGGGAGCATGGGCCTTTTGGCCGACACGCTCCTGATGTCACATAGCATACCATACGTGCGCTCGCTCAGACGCTTCTCTCGATGCCCTGTTTGCCCTATCCCGGATCTGAGCCTCTGGCTATACTGGTCTGGGTGGTATAATCAGATCATCTCTCCATGGGGCCGTTCAGTGTGTGTGTGCGTGTGATGTTATCAACTCGTCTCATTCATGCATTCGCTTCTCCATGCACTGCTCCCCACCATATGGTATGCAGCTGGATATATATGTGTGTTGGTACGATTGCCTGCGTGCACACGCACACACACACACACACACACACACACACACACACACACACTGCACGGCCCCACGGGAACACCTTTTTGACACGCACGCACAGTTCGAGACCACCAGTTCGTTTTGCGGCAGCTGCTAAGTTATTCCAGACACCTGACGATGTTCACGTGCAGCCTCTATCCTTCTTTTACCTCGCGCATGCACTCTGCATGGCTTCACGGAAACCACACGCACTGCACGGCCCACGGGGACATCACTTCAACACACACACTACACCTCGCCACCCTTAGGTGCAATTCCCATCATCACGCATACGCGCACTGAACGACCCCATGGAAAATATACTGAAAGGGCCACTGGGTGACCAAGTCTTGAATGGTGTCCCAAATCCCCCAAGTGCATCTCCCTCACACGCACATGCGCACGCGCACAAACACAATACACATAACAACACAAACGCATGCACAATCGCTTGCTCGAGCGGGATCACAGCTCAGTTTGTACTGACACTGTGTTGTACTGACACTGTGTTGTACTGACACTGTGCTGTACTGACACTGTGTTACGTGTTGGGTTGCGTTGTATGCTCCGCTGCCGCACCTCAATCCGCAGGAGTAATCCGCAGGCCCTGGAACAGCCAAGAAGATGCTGCCGACAATGAGCCCAATCGCCTTGAAAACGCAGACAGCGGGACTCCACAACAAGCACCTCAACAGCACATAGACGACTCTGTGATCACCGCCGGAAGCACCACCGCCACATTCAACATGCCAGGGTGGGCGGGCTTGTTAGGCAGCGGTGCGCGCGCTGATGCGGCAGCCGGCGCCTGCCCAAGCAACGGACGCGAGTGGGATGGTATGCTGAGCATGGAGGCTGGGCTGGCAGCCCCTGTGGTGCCTGCAGGGCGGCACGACGGGTTGAGCGGCTCGTGTGGCGTGTCTGGGGACAGAGTCGTGGAGTCTGGGACACGTTCCAGCGACCCTCCTCCTCCTCCTCCTCCTCCGCCTGCTCAGCAGCAGCAGCAGCAGCAGCAGCCTTGCAAGGGACCGTTAAACGCACAGGGCAATGAGCCAAATGAGGCGCACATGCAGCGACGATGGAGCGCCGCCGTGGGCCGCGCAAATGATGCCACCGAGCTGCCCTCGGTGCTCCAGCAGCCGCCCTGCCACCCCGCCAACCGCTCATCAGCCTCGCCGGCCCACCACAACGACATGCACCTGAACCACCTGATCCAGCTGCTGGAGCCAACAGAGGTCTCGGTGCAGAACAACGCTGCAGCAACGCAGGACGCTGCAGCAAAGCAGGACGCTGCGGCCGTGGCAGCTCGGGAGTTTGCGGCGTGCGCTAAAATGCTCTTTGAGAGTGGCAGCGGCCTGCAGGTGTCCGTGCAGTCGCATGAGCCGATGACCACATGCATGGTCCTAGCGGGCAATATGGGTCCCGCCACACCTGGCTCGGCTGGACTCTCCTCATGCATGTGTGGTGCGACAGGCAATGGCGTTGGTGGTGCCGCCGCCGTCCCAGAGCTGATTGCAGCCGCAGCTGCGACCAACCCTCCTGACCCTGATGAGCGGCGTCTCGGTGCCACTTTGCCGGTCAACGGTGGTGCCACATGCCTCGTCAACAACAACGCCGGTGGCAGGAGTCCCCCTGGGTGCAGCGCCTGTGGCATTAAGTCAAGCATTATCGCCGCAACGTCCCCCCGGAGTTTGCTAGCTCGCCACACCAACGGCGTGAGCGCGTATGTCAGCACCCAGGGTGGCCCGATAGATGATTCTATTAGGGAGGCAGATGTGCCCGCTCCCACTACCCTCGGGGGGGGCCTGACTGTCTTCAACAACCGCGCGGTTAGCAGCTTCCGCCTCAGCAGCGAGCGCGATGCCGCTAAGCTGGGGCACCCGGGCGCACACGGCAACACATCTGACTGTATGGATGAATGCGACTGCTCTTTTGTCACTGCAAAAAGCTGGGCAGACACATCGCACGAATGCTCGGTGGGCGATGCTGCGGACGGCTGCATGAATAACACAGCCAGCAGCGTGGCGCGATGGCCGCCGCCGCTGCAGCAGCAGCAGCTGCACCGGCCACGGCACCAAAGCGGGGTCCGGACGCGATCCGCGCTCTCGTTGCATGCGCCAGCAACGATCACAATGGCAGAGAGCCTGCCTGCCTCCCCGCCAGCACAGTGCCTCGGTCCCGTTGCCCAGCTGCAGTCCGACGGCAATTCATGCGGCCCGTCCCGCAGCGCTTCGGTGCGCGTCGACGGCACCTTTGCCAGCCCTTTCGGGGGCCCTGCCGCCCAAGCCTTGCCAATCATGCCTGTGTTGCCTCCAGGAGTTGCCAGCAGCACATCGGGATCTGAAGATGACCCAGCGTCAGCCCGCACCAGCGCTCTGAGGCACGTGCAGCAACCACCCCAAACACACACACCCGGAGTGCTCGACCGCTTCAGTGCGCTGTGGCGCGGGCACAGCACTGACAACGGCAGCGGCAGCAACAGCGACCTGCCCCCGCCAGACATTGCATCTTCGGGCTCACACCCAGGCGGTTTCGCACCAACTCGCGGTTTCGGAGCTGGGGGCCTGATGAGCGCCCCTGAATGTCAAGCATTGCCTGCTCCGAGACCATCCTCAACGCTTTTTGCTTCATGTAGGAGCACAACGATGGCTTCGTACATGACCGGCCGCTTCGGAGGCGGTATCGGAGGCGGCCATGCCACAGCAGACACCGGCACCGCACGGCCATCTTCGAGCGGCCTTTCTAGCGGAGGCAGCACGCCTACACATTGCAAGTTACCCTCCAGAACATTGTCCTTTATGGCCTGCCGAAACAGCTCGACGAATGCTTATAGAAGGTCATCCATATCGTTTCGTTTGCCTCCCGTGCAGCCCGATATGGCAGCAGGTCCCGCCAACATGGACGGTCTCAGCTTGTCATGTGATGACCCGCGAGAGCCCGCAAAGGCTGGCAACATGTACCATATGAGTGGATTTGCTACCATTATGTCCTCCGCCATCAGCAGTCCCCTGCGGCATGGCTCGAGTCAGCAGGCTCCCTCACGAGGCTGCGATTTTGTGGCAGAAGACAGTTTGACGCCCCAGCCAGCTGCTGCCAGCAACGACATGCGTGGACGAGTGAGCGGGGGTAGCGAGGGCGATGAACGGTGTGACGTTGAAGAGCGCTCTGCCAGCCGCAACACCGGGGCTCGCTCCCTCGCCGTCAATGCCGCCACCGGCGCAGCTGGTCCTGCCGCAGCGGCAGTCCCCAGCCCGAGGGAGATTGTTGAGGCTGCTGCCGCTGCTAATACCGCTGCTGCTGCTTCTGATGACGACAGTGAGGAGCTGTTCAACACGGATTCGCTTGTGGAAAGAGAGCTCGCGGCAGTGCTGGAGCTGCAGCAGGAGGAGCAGGAACAGGAAGAGATGGAGCAACAACGCATGTGCGAGAGTAACAACCACACAGCAAGCAAGGATGACCGCATCTCAGTGCCGGCGCTGGCTGCCACTCGGAACAGCTCGGTCGCCAGCAGGGCGCAACGCGCTCCGGGGCACGCTTCACCCTACGAAGTCGGACCAAACCCAGCTGAGACTCACTCAACAGCCCCGAGCTTTGAGGGGTTTTCTTCCCACCTGGGGACCTCTGTGCACCTTTCTGAAGCCACCGGGGACGCCACAAGCACAGCACAAGTGCAATTGTCCACTGCAACCGGCGCGTTAGTAGCGCCACGCGGTGGCTTCGGCAGCAGCGGCATGACCCCCCCAGGTTGTGCTGACCCTGAGGGGCAACTCGGGCAGAACTCGCAACAGAACATTCAGCACCAGCACCAGCGCCGGCGGCGCCGGTGGAGGTACCATGAGGTGAGCGCAACGGGCTTCCTGGACCCGGTGTCGGGGCGGCGCGTCATCATGGTGGTGCAGAGCGATGTCACGGCGCGCGTGCTGGCGACACGCCGCATGGTGGACATGCTGGAGTCGGAGCACCAGCTGCTGGAGAACATCTTCCCTAGGGTGAGTGGAGCTCATTGAGCGTTCGTTTTAGCTTCTGTGTGGTGTATCGATATGTGTATGGGTGACACACAATGCAGCAAGGGCGCATGCTAATACACTCCGCGTGCGTGCGTGCGTGCGTGCGTGCGTGCGTGCGTGCGTGCTTGCGTGCGTGCGTGCGTGCGTGCGTGCGTGCGTGCGTGCGTGCGTGCGTGCGTGCGTGCGTGCGTGCGTGCGTGCGTGCGTGCGTGCGTGCGTGCGTGCGTGCGGGCGGGCGTGCGTGGCGGTATGATGCCACAGTGCACAGAATTGGTGTGGGAACCAGCTTAACATATCGGGAAATGCACTTGTTTGTTGCACCGTGCTGCTTTTCTCCTTGTCTCCGAATCTCTGATCATCCCCTCCTTTCCCCTTGCTTTCCCCTGCATCTCCGTGCGCATTTGCTACACAGCATGTGCTGGAGCACGTGGCCCTCAATGGTGGCATGGGCAAGGGCCAGTTTGGGCTGTCCAATGTCCTCCCGGCACTCAAGGACTGCAGCACGCTGGCGTCAGCGCATGAGGAGGTCAGCATCCTCTTTGCAGGTGCGCCGCTAAGCAGCATCCGCACAGCGGTCCTGTGACGATACAGCCAGGATACAGCCTCAATATACATGTTGAGCATTGCAGCCAATTCTCAACCTGTGTGCACAAGCGTTATGGTTTATCTGCTGGACTGCCACCAGTTACTCAAAACTGTCAATCGCCACGCACTTTTTACGGCGTCGGGTTACTCCTGACATGCTCTCTTCCCACTGACTTTGTTTGGCCCCTTCGCCTTGACACCTGGATGGGCATCCGTCTGGCAACCTGCTGGGGCAACCGACTACGCAGATATTGTCGGTAAGATGATCGTGGATTTGGGATGCAGCGCTCTGATGATGCTTGCTGTTGGCAACCTAGGCCCAGGCAAAAGGGGCTCGCTAGCATTCCTCAGCAGGTGCACCATGCACGGCTTGAGAGCGTGTGCCACCTAAACGCCCCTGCCTACTGTACTTGCTGCTGCTTAACAGGCTTCACGCCGATGTGCAATGAGGTCAAGCCGGGCGTGGTGATGGACTTCCTCAACAACCTCTTCACAAGGTGACGGAGAGCTCAATTGGACCTATGCATAGTTGCGCCCGGTAAAGGCGTACCGGTAATAATTTCGAAAACCATGTTTTTTCTGTGGTTATTGCCCCGCGCATGGGCCTGATTGAGTGCAGTTGTGCTTAAAAGCGTCAGGCCCAGCAACCGCCAGTGACCGCATGGATGGTTTAGACAGTGGTTTCCGGTACGTCCTTGACCTGACATACCAATTGCGTGTTGCTATGTGGCCCTCACAGGTTTGATTCTCTGCTGGATGTGTGCGGCGTGTACAAGATTGAGACCATCGGGGACTGCTGTGAGTGCCGCATGAGACGCGCGCGCCATCATCGTTGTTCTGATACATATAGCAATCTGTCATGTTTGCTGCCTCCCAACTGACGGGTTTGGCCGTTCCCTTGGTTGGATGTCCTGATGATCAATCGTGCTGCATGCACGCATGTCAGCTTGCATTGCACATCATGGCCAACATGCTCAGCCCATTCGGCGCAGCCTTCTGCAGCATGTGGCATTCAAGTCATCACCCACACAATGAACGCCGACCAATTTTCACCAGACATGTTGCGTTTGTCCGCATGCAGATGTGGTGGCGGGGGGTCTGATGCAGAAGGAGGAGGGAGGCGCAATGGCGGTACGCCCGGCGCTCGACAGCCTGCACGCCGTCAAGGTGGTGCAGTTCGCAAAGGTGTGTAGGTAGCAACTGGCAGCAACCAGTCCAACCACGCTGGGGGCGCCTTGAAAGCGGTAGCAACGTGCCTTCTCGCCAGCCACACCACCCACCATCGGGCTAGCCTTCCCTTAGCGGCAGAGGCGTTGCATGCGTTCATTTTCCTCCGCACCAACGCTGTTAAGTGTCACGCTTAGGGTATTTTTTACCTATGTACAATAATATACCGTCTCTATACCTTGCGGACTGACTTGCAGGCACAGTCCATGTACCGACCTTTTCATAGACCTGCATGCACATCACCAGCATCTAGGGTTTAGTGTTAAGGGTTTAGGGTTTAGGGCTTTAGCCATCGTCAGCCCGTTTATCGACCTATCGCTGTTCTGGGAGCTCCTCCGTCCTGTACATTCTTGGCATGCACGCTGCTATGCACACATGCAGGCGATGCTGCGGGAGGCGGCAAAGGTGGTGATGCCCACCACCGGCGGGCCGGTCAAGATCCGCATCGGCATCCACAGCGGGTGAGTTGCCAGTACCTTGCCACTTGCCAGCGATGCATGTCACGGTACGTTGCTTCCGTGCCATCTGCTGCGACCGCGCCGGCCGTGTTGCAAAATTAGGTGCACAGCGCATGACGCAACGGGCTGAGAGGCCGCGGGCAGCACTTAGCAGCCTCCGTACCGTTGTGCGTTAATGGTGTTGGAGCAACGAGCAGCAAGACGCGGCGGGTCTTTAACGGCGCTCCAACGAGCCTGCAAACCTGCTGGCATAATACGGTATGCCACCGCCAGGTTGCTGACAACGCGCAAGCACAAGCGGTCGGACGGTCTGGTGGTCCACCGCTTGTGGTGGTTATGTCAACTGACAGTTAACATGGATTCACCACGCTCAGTGGCCTTGTGCGTACCGTATTGTTGGAGGCATTCGGGGATGGGTTGGTTGGCATACCCGTGCAGCGTGTGCGGCGCATGCCCAAGCAGACAAGCGGGCGGCGCACATGTGATGGCACCCAACCTCCCACAAGACTACAAGAGACATGTGCAGGCATCCATCCTCGCATAAACGCATGCATATGCAGCTTTGATTGCAGCTGAGCGTAGCGCTTCATCAGCACCGCGCGATGTGATGGCGCCTGATAGCGTGCTTTACTGTTTCGTGGAACGCAGGCCTGTGATGAGTGGTGTGGTGGGCCAGCGCATGCCGCGCTTCTGCCTGTTTGGAGGTACGCGAATACACGGCCCACACGGCCTTGGCGAAACCATGTGCACTGCAATCACACCTAACAGCCTCCCGGACGGACGCGAGTGCAGCTAGCCCACACGGCTGCAAATACATCACCATTTCACCGCTTGAGTGGAACATCGGTCGGTGCCCGGCCTCGTTTTTCAGGCTGTACGACACCGCATTTAGCGGTGTGCGTGGATACCTGGTAGTGGTGTGGTGTGGTGTGGTGTGTCCTAGATCGCGCTGATCAGTGGCGGTGTCTGACTACGTGGCTTGGTTCAGCATGAAACACGCAAGCTGCCTCCAGGCAGCAGTCATCACCATTCCCTGCTTACTTTGCCTGTGAACATTTTTCATGCTGTGATGGCGAATACCCATGCGTGCTGATCACATCACTTGATGGGTTGCGGATGGGCCTGGCGCGAGTGCGATGATGAATCAATGATGTACCACAGCTTCCATCCGCTCCCCTCATGAAACCGATCTGCTTCCACCGGTGCAGACACCATCAACACCGCCAGCCGTATGGAGAGCACCTGCGAGCACGGATGCATCCACGCGTCCGCCGCCACCCGAGCGCTGGCGCCGTCGGAGGCCTGGGTGCCAACCGGCGGCATCGAGGTGCGTGTGAGCACCCCGTCCCTGAAACATGTTGTTGAGATGTATTGTGATGTACCCTGGAGCGGTTCAGGATGCGGCCGCCACCCTTACGCTTTACAGCCTGTCCAGGGACAGGCTGTAAAGTAGGGCTTCGAGGCACGTGCTCTGGCACCATGCCCTTGCACCATGCCCCTGAACTGCGCCCTGGAACTGCGCCCTTACATGCCGCCAGCATGTTGCCCTTGCATGTGCCCACATTTGCCCAGTGCGTACATTCACACCACCATACTAACCAGCCAAACCAGCCAAAACATGCACGGACAGAGTTGATTGTCCCTTCAAAGCTCTGTCAATAATCAATCGTGTGTGTGCACCGCTGGCGTCATGCCCCCTTTCCCCTTTCCCCATGCATCCCCCCCCCTGCAGGTCAAGGGCAAGGGCAGGATGGACACCTACCTGCTGCAGCAGCCCGCCGCACGGCGGGAGCCGTCCAAGCGGCGGGCTTCGGCATTCCTGCCGCACGGGGCGCTTCGAGCGGCAGACCCGCAAGACTCGGAGGCCGCATCCGCTGTGGGCAGCACCATGCAGCCTTCTATGAAATCCCTGCTCGCGAGCGCCACGGACATCCTGTTGGACAGTGTCCAGCAGCAGCAGGAGCAGCTGCAGGAGCCCACCAGCAGGTCACCGGGGCTGTCACGTGCGATTTCGCGGTCACCCACTAGCATCTTTTGAGGTTGCCGCGACGCTTCTCTATGTGCTTATCTGCTTCACCATGCCCATTGGCCCATTGATGGTGGTGGTGGGGGTGGCGGGAAAACTATTCCTCAATTGAGTCAATTCATACTGGGTGTGCCGCAGCAGGTCGGTGTTTGTACAGACGCTAGTAGCGCTGTCAAACTGAAATACAGGCATTTCCGGCTTTATGCGAGCTGGAGGAAGATGGCCGGTTGTGTCGTCGGTCTCGGACAGGCTGTCCTGTGTTCGTCGCGTCTGTCAAATAAAACGGCGGCCGCCGGTCGTGGCTGTTCTGTCCACTGGGCATAGTAAGCACTGCTGCCTAAGCGACCCACAACGAGGTGCGAGCACAACTGTGCGATGCGATGCGATGCTTTGAAACACCATCTGGGGGTCACCAACAGGGCCGCTCTACTGTACGGTACCACATGAATATACCATTGTTACGATTCTGGTTATTCCTAGGCCTTTGGCTAGGTGCTTGGTTCTTGCACCACCACTGAATGGCCATATGCGCCCAGCCAACATAACGCGGGTGTGCAACTCGGGGGACAGACAGCGTACATGCCCTCTTAGCCCTCTAGCGTGCTTTAGAGCTTTCATTTTCCTATGCAAGGGCAGCTGCCGCAAATTCCAGTCTGTAGAGTATGGCTTTTTCCCGGCTTCACCAGTAATCACACTTTTTGAAAATGGTGGCGTTGCGCTGGTTCAGTTGGTCAGCGCTCCTCGCTCGGCCAGTTAGTGGCACACCAGTGTTGCCTGAGGATCGGAGCGTGTCCAGGCTTGGTCTTGCCCGCCCCGCTTCATCCGTTTTTGGGCCGTTCATATGGCCACAGTACCGCCACAGCATCACCCCAAATGCATGCATGCCAAAACGTCCTTCCGGGGCTGCCGGCCACTTGGGTTTATTGTGCTCCGTGCTTCCGGAGGTAACAAGCCGGCATCGCTGGTGCAACCACCATCCAAGCATCCTAATGATAACCCTAATCCCATTCAGTGCATCACTGCATGCTGATCCCATCAGCGGTTCAATTTGGATAGCTTTAGGCAACGACGCTCGTGTGCAGCAGGCTTGCCTGTCGGCGTTGTCACCAAACAGCCGTTGAGGGTGGGGGTCGAGGTCAGTGCACAATCACAGCTTCACTTGACCGATTATAGCGCCGCCAATAATGACGGAAACCGGACCACCCTGCATGCACTACCACCAGCCACAACTTGCATACTTCCCGCCCCGCCCCCTCTCCCATTACTCCAGTGTTTGCCTGGCCCCAGGCTTGGTTCTCGCTTTCCCAGCCTTTCCAGGCCCACATGCCATCCGTGTGTGCAGAATTTTCATGATTATTGGAGGCTCCGGCCATTCTGCGTATAGGAAGTGCATAAAGGTGGCTTACCTTCTGAGCACCTTTGGCCACAGGTTGATTTCTGCTTGGGTAGTTGGTCGCCAAAAGGCGGTTAGCATGCTATTGGAGGGCACGGGCACGGTATCTGCCTGCAGATATGTTGCGATGCGGTTGAAGAATAGTACGGCCAGTACTTGTCTGGGTGTGTAGCAGTGCAGTCGTCCACCCAATTGCTGTGACTAAGTTTGAGCAGTGAGCCCACGCACACACCTCCCTATGCCATTTTAGCCATCGCGACCCTGCGTGCGCCACGCACCTGCTGCATGCACGATCGCTTGTGGCATCGAGCCGCAGCGAGCACAACCAGCCCACCGTGCCATTCACTGATTCAGGCTCCCACAACTTTGCATCGCCTGGCATTCCTGTTGCGAGCCTTTCGCTTGTGGGATGGATTTGTTGTACTGACTGGGTGGGTTGGGCATCGGCCAGATTGGCTGGACAAGGTTGCCGGAGCGCACACGCACGATGGTGGGGTGTCGCGGTAATTCACCTGGCCAGGGCAAACACCACCGTACCTGGCTACTGCAACAGCGTGTTGTTTCATCGGATTGCACTTATCCCTCACAGCTTGTGGCCTTTGGTAACCTGCGTCTCGTTGGTTTTTCGGTGCAGCCCCCCAACTGCCCAAGCCTGCATTTAACCCCGGACTTGAGGCGATTGAGCACCTGCGTGAGTGCTGCTTGGTAACCCCCGGTGCTGTGCAAGAGGTTTAAACAATGCCACTCCGGATCAAGTTGGTGCGCCTGTGCATGGTGCAGCGTGCGACACTCGACAACGGCATGCTGCGTGCCAGCAGGCCAGAGCAACTGTGGCGCATGTAAACGCATGGGGCCGGAGCTGGATGCATGCATGCATTGCGTGGAAAGCATCCTGGATTTACGTGCGGTACAGACGTACTGAAAGCACGGTGCAGGTGTACTGCAAGTGCACGCAAACCTTGGAGGCATGCCGTGTTACAGCGCTTTTCAATGACGAGTAGGCGCATGGAGCTGCGCAATCCAAGCAGCCTTCCCTTCTGCCGTTATTCCCTTATTCCATAATCATCCCAACGAAAATCCAGCGTTTGACGGGCACTGGTGTTCTCATTCGCACTACTGCCTGGTGGCATTATTCCGTTGACCCACATCGGTACTTGTACCGCCGTGCGTGGATTGCGTTTTGACATGGCCGAACGCATGGCAGTTGGATTCTATTACTGTTCTGATGCTTGAATTGGGGAGCGCATATACACACTCCTAGCATCGCGTGTTGAGGAGGCCAGAAACAAACTGTAGCAATTGGCCTCGGCTGCGCAGAGACGCAGACGGCGCAGGCGGCTGGGTCGTGGACTGGTCGTGGTGCACTTACCTGTGAAGAATGTCCGCTGCATGCTGTCCGCCGCATGCTGGGTGCAATGTGGGGATCCTGTGGTGCTTGGTGTCAGCTGCGCTTGGTGGGGGCGGGCCGTGTTCGTCACCGAAGGATGCAATTGGCAAGCGCACGCACCGCGCTTGGCGCCGCCCCGTTGCATTCCTGAGGCCGCACGGTGCGTCCTCCCCCAGCGCCGCTGGCCCATGCATTGCGGTGTGCCTCCTCCTTTGCTTCCGCCAGGTCGGTTGTGCGACTTTGTTGCTGGGTGTTCGGGGTTCTCCTGGCCGCCTGGCTTGACTTCAGTGGGGGGTTTCGGATGGCCTGTGGGCCTGCTTTCCTGCTCCTTGCCTGCTTGCTGCCTGCCTGTTTTGGCTTGCCCTGCTTTCTGGCTCTCGCCTTCTCCGTTTCCCGTTCTTGTCCTCGTCCTTGTCCTGGCCGGGTTTCCTAAGGGTGCTGAGGGTCAGGCTTGTCTGTCTTGCTCGTATTCTGCTCGTGCCTGCTTCACAGTAGGTTTCACGAGCGGGCTTGAGCAAGGTCGAGGGTCCCCGGGACGTTCAATATCGGTATTGACAACCGCAAATCTTGCATGCAGGCAGCGCTGCAGTCCTGGCGGGGGGGGGTACCAAGAAAAAAAATTAGAACCTTCCTGGAGTCCTGCAGGAGTCCTGCAGGAACGCTGCAATACAAGCCACAAATGGAATGATGTGCATCAGGGCTGGCATATACCCTCAAGCTTGAAGATTAGCATAACATACAGTATGAAACGAACGGCGCAGCACATTCTAGGCAATGCTCTCGCCTAGGTTGATAGGACCTATCATTTCAGCCCGGACTTCACCGCGCACTGGCTGAAACGCCACCAACGACTATGTCTTTGTTGTCAGGAGCGGGATGGAGCTGCTTGCTTACCTGTTTCAAGCCAAGGACAAGCGCCGCGGACGCTCTTGGCGTGTCGTCAGCATCAACAACAAACGGACGCCAAAGTGAAGGGGCCGGACCAAACCTGCCTAGTTGCCCGGGCGCAGCAGTGTTGCCGGGCCAGCTCCCTTTGTACTGCAACCTTTGCCCAGAGCTGCCAAACGGGAGGAGTGTTGCCGATTGTATCTCAACGAACCTGGCTTTGGTAAGCGGTGGGCCGACGGACCTCATTACGCCTACGGTCACAACTGAACAGCTGACGCAAGCTTTCCAGGTAAGACAAGCATACCTCCTCAACTTGACATGCACATTTTCAGCATCAGATGAGGCGCAAGGGTGTGAGTTGGGTATGTATGAGACCTGCAATACAGTATACCAGCGCATGACCTGCAATGCCGCAAAACCGGCGTGAAGTTGCCAGCACATCTGCTGTGCAGCAAGTGCATCCCCTTTTGAATGGCTGTGCAATTTTGCCCAAGTGCTTCTGTCGTCGTTAGTCCTGGCGGTCTTGAGTTCCTTGCGTGTGTGGTTTGCCCGCAGTTTGGTTTTGCAAGCCCAGTGTGGTGCATCAGTGCACGTATTGGAACTTGCCAACATCCACGGAGCAAGGGGAAGGTAGGCATAAGGCTGCACCTAGCAGAGACCGATAACCTCTTGTTGGTGGCCATGTGAGCGGGACCGTGACGATACGTTGCCGATGGCAATCATGTTGGCCTCCCTGGCGTATCGCCTGACACAACGGACTTGGCGACGTGAAGGAGTAGTGAAGGCGAGGGAAGTGAAAAGGCTAGGCTAAAAAGCCATGCGGGTAGCAACGGTCACAGTCAGGTGTTGGTCGCCAAGTCCTTCATGCTTGTGTGTGTTGGCGCAGGCAACACAGTCCAACTTGAAGGTTATTTACACAAATCAGGCTTTAACTCCAGCGGGAACCCAAGGTCAACAGCACAGCCTGCTGCCTGACAGCTTTGCTCAGGATGGCGTAAGGCAGCGCATCTGTGACATGGTGGCGCTCGGACATCGAACAGCTGCAGCCCTGGTGAAGCTCAGCTCCAGTCTCACTGCTATGCCTTGCTTTCTCAACACGGAGAGTGGCATGGCCACCTCTACCCCTGCAGTCTTGGTTGTTGAAGGTGGCCCGGATGCTGTGTCAGCAGCACAGCGCTTGCTGAACAGCATTGAGCAACCACACCACACGCTCCAGACACCTGAGGCGAATCTCCAGGCCAGGCACCACCTCACCTTTATGCTCGGTCCAACGTGCACGACCCTCTTTGATGCCGAGACCGGCGCATGCGTCCAGCAGGTGCGACTTCAGCAGCATGTCATGGCAACCGCGTGGCCGCTTCCTTCATAACCGCGCAAACGTATTCCACAAACTGGTTGAGACACCCAGTCCCTCTACAATGCACATTTGCTTTACGATTATGATAGGCTGTGCAGCTGTTGCACCCAGTTGCAGCGCCTGCCCCAGCATTCTTCATTGCCACCACCACATTACCCACATGCATGAATGTTTCGTTTTTCAATGCATCGTTCCTACCCAGTCAGCGTCCACACACCAATAAGGGATACTCGATGCGCATAAGCTAACCCTCCAATCTTTCAACGTGTATGCTGCAGAACGCCATGTCAATCAGCATGCTGGGTGACCTCGTGGCCAAGGACCAGCAGGCCCTGCAACGGCTCTTCCGCTTGTCCCCCAGGAAACTGCAGGACATGCTTCACGCCATCACGCAGCAGCAGGGAGCTTGGACAGGTGGGCGGCGCCTGCGCCCGCTACGCCCGCCCATGCACTCCTCTCCCTGCACTGCTCCCCATAACATCGTAGTGTACGTGTGCTCACGCACGCACGCTTGCCCATACGCACATGCGCACGCACACTGCACGGTCCCACGGGATCCTCTTGTGACGGGCCACTGGGTGCTGGGTGACTGGGTCGTTGATTGTTTCCCAGATCCCCCAAGTGGCTCTCCCTCACACGCACACGCACGCGCACACGCACAAACGTAGACGCAAACACAAACACAGGCACAATCGCTTGCTCGAGCTCGAGCTGGACCACTGCTCAGTTTGCACTGACACTGTGTTACGGGTTGGGTTGCGTTGTGTACTTGTGTACTCCGCTGCCACACCTACAATCCTTTACAGGAGTAATCCGCAGGCCCTGGAACCTCAGCCAAGAAGATGCTGACGACAATGATCGCAGTCACCTTCAAAACGCAGCCTCCGGGACTCCACAACAAGCACCTCAACTGCACATGGACGACTCCGCGATCGCCGCCGTAAGCACCACCACCACGTTCAACATGCCGGGGTGGGCGGGCTTGTTAGGCAGCATCGTGCGCCCTGATGCGGCCACCAGCACCCGCCCGAGCAATGGGCGTGAGTGGGATGGCATGCTGAGCATGACAGCCGCAAGGGCAGCCCCAGTGGTGCCTGGAAGGCGGCATGAGGGGGTGAGCGGATCGCGCTGCGTGTCTGTGGAGCACACCGCGGAGCCTGGGACGCCCTCGAACAACCCTCCTCCTCCTCCTCCTCCTCCTCTGCAGCAGCAGCAGCAGCAGCAGCAGTGTCGCCAGGGATTGTTGGATGACGAGCCTAACAACGCGCACATGCAACGACGGTGGAGCGCCGCTGCGTGCCGCGCAAACAAAGCCACCGAGCCGCCCCCGCTGCTGCAGCCGCCGCCCTGCCACCCCAGCAACGACTCAGTCTCGCCCGACACACACCTGACCCACCTGATCCAGCTGCTTGAGTCAACAGAGGTCTCTGTGCGGAGCAACGCTGCGGCAAACCGAAACGCTGCTGCAGCCATAGCAGCTCGGGAGTCTGCGGTGTGTGCGGAAACGCTCGCCACGGGTGACAGCCACCTAGAGATCTCCGTGCAGTTGCATGAGGTGACCATTTCCGCGGCGTTGGCGGGCAAGGTGGATCCCGCCATGCCTACAGCGTCTGACTCAGCTGGACGCTCCTCGAGCGCGTGCAGTGCGACCGGTTACGGCGTCGGTGGTGCCGCCGCCGCCCCAGAGCTCGCTGCAGATGCTGCCTTGACCAGCCCTGCTGGCCCTGGGGAGCAGCCTCCCGGTGCCGCTTTGCCCGTCAACCCTGCCACTTGCCCGGTTAATGACATTGCCGGTGGCATCAAGTCGAGCATTATTGCCGCAATATCCCCCCGGAGTTTGCTAGCGCGCCACACCAACGGCGTTAGCGCGTTTGTCAGCACCCAGGATGACCCAATAGATGACACTATTACGGAGGCAAATGTCGTCTCTCCCGCTGCCCTCAGGGGGGGCCTGACCGTCTTCCACAATCGCGCTTTCAGCAGCTTCCGCCACAGCGGCGAGCGCGATGTTGCAAAGCTGGGGGACCCGGGAGCACACGGCAACACATCTGACGGTATGGATGACTGCGACGGCTCTTTTGTCACGGCAAACAGCTTGACGGGCACCTCGCACGAATGCTCGGTGGACGAGGCTGCAGACGGCTGCATGAATAAGACAGCCAGTAGCGTGGCGCGTTGCCCGCCGCCGCTGCAGCAGCAGCAGCAGCTGCATCTGCACTCGCGACAGCCCCGAAACGTGCTCCGCACGCGATCCGCGCTCTCGCTGCATGCGCCAGCGGCCACAGTGGCAGAGGGCCCGCCGACCAACGCGCCAGCTCAGTGCCTGGGTCCCGTTGCCCAGCTGGCGCCGCTCGGCGGCCAGGGCTCATGCGGCCCGTACCGCAGTGCTTCAACGCACGTCGGCAACAGCTTTCCCAGCCCGTTCGGAGGGCATGCCACACCAATCTTGCCTATGTTGCCTCCAGGAGCGGCCAGCAGCGCAGCAAGCGCTGACGACGGCGCCCCAGCAGCGCGCCCCAGCGCGCTGCGGCACGTGCAGCAACTGCCCCCCGCACGTGCGCCCGGTGTGTTCGGCCGCTTCAGCGTGCTGTGGCGGGGACACAGCGCAGGCCACGGCAGCGGTGGCTACAGCGACCTGCCCCCGCCAGACATTGCGTCGATGGGTTCAGCCCCACGCGGTTCCGCTCCAGGAGAGGGTGGTCTGATGAGCTCCCCTGGATTTCAACCGTTGCCTGCTCCGAGACCATCATCACCGCTTTTTGCTTCACGCAGGAGCAGTACAATGGCCTCCTACGTCACAGGCCGTTCCGGAGGCGGTATGGGAGGCGGCAACGCCACGACAGACACGGGCGCTGCACGGCCATCTTCGAGCGGCCGTTCTAGCGGAGGCAGCACGCCTACACATTCCAGGGTGCCCTCAAGGACGTTGTCCTTCATGGCCGGCCGAAACAACTCGATCTCTGCTTACAGGAGGTCATCCATATCGTTCCTTGCGCCTCCCGCGCACGCAGAAACGACAGCAGGTCCCACAAACATGGACGGTCTCAGCTTGTCAGGTGATGACCCAGGACAGCCGGTAAAGGCTGTCAACATGTACCAGATGAGTGGCTTCGCAACCACTATGTGCTCCGTCAGCAGCAGCAGCAACCTGCGGCCGGTCTCGAGTCAGCAGGCTCCCTTGCGCAGCTCCTTCCACTTTGTGGCGGAGGACGGTTTGATGCCCCGGCCAGCTGCAGCTGGTAACGAAATGCATGGAGGAGTAAGCGGGAGTGACGAAAAGAGTGTTGCTGAGGAGCGCTCTGCCAGCCGCAGCACCGGTGATCGCTCCCTGGCTGTTGGTGCCGCGACTGGCGCAGCAGGTGCTGCAGCTGGTCCTGCCGCGGCGGCATTCCCCAGCCCGAGGGAGATTGTTGAGGCTGCTGCTGCTGCTACTGCTGCTGCTGCTGCTACTGCTGCTGCTGCTGCTGCTGACAACGACGACAGTGAGGAGCTATTCAACACGGATTCGCTTGTGGAAAGAGAGCTCGCGGCGGTGCTGGAGCTGCAGCATGAGGAAGAGGAGCAGGAAGAGATGGAGAGGCAACACGCGTATGCGACTAACAACCACACAGCGAGCAGGGACGAGGGAAACTCAGTGCAGGCACTGCTTGCTATTCGGAACAGCTCGGTTGCCAGCAGGCCACAACACGCTCCGAGGCAGAGTCCGTTATACGGAGGATCCTACGGGGCCGGACCAAACCCTGCTCAGAATTATTACTCCACAGGCCCGAGCTTCGAGGGGTTTTCTTCCCGCCTGGGGACCTCTGTGCAGTTCTCCGAAACCATCGGGGCCGCCGCAAGCACAGCACAACTGCAGTCGTCCACTGCAACCGGCGCGTTGGCAGCGCCACGCGGTGGCTTCGGCAGCAGTGGCATGACCCCCGCTGATGTTGCCGTGCCTGAGGGACAGCCAGGGCAGCTCTGGCAGGAGAGCGTTCAGCGCCAGCGGAGGCGGTGGAGGTATCACGAGGTGACCGCGACGGGCTTCCTGGACCCCGTGTTGGGGCGGCGCGTCATCATGGTGGTTCAGAGCGATGTCACGGCGCGCGTGCTGGCGACACGCCGCATGGTGGACATGCTGGAGTCGGAGCACCAGCTGCTGGAGAACATCTTCCCTAGGGTGCGTGGAGGTTGAGCTTTAGTTTTAGCTTCTGTGTAAATCTATCAGTACATGTATGGGTCACGGACATTGCAGCAGGGTGCATGTTGATACGTTTGTTAGTGTGTGTGTGTGGTGGGGGGATAGACACTTGATGTACCTGTATGTGTGACAGGCATTGCAGCATTGGCAAATTAGATGCAGCACGTCTCGCCACGTGGCGGTGCAATACTGCAATGCCACAGTGCGAGCAGGCGTGTGGCTGGTCAATGGGCCGATTGTGGCAACGATCGATCAACCATTGTTGGTGTGGAACCAGCGTGTCGTATCGGGGTGTGCAGCTGTGTGTTGCATCGTGTTGCCTTTCTCCGTGTCCCTGATCACCCCTCGTTTCCCCTTGCTTTCCCCTGCTTTCCTCTGTTTTCCCCTGCATCTTCATGCGCACACTGCACAGCATGTGCTGGAGCACGTCGCCCTCAATGGTGGCATGGGCAAGGGCCAGTTCGGGCTGTCCAACGTCCTCCCTGCCCTCAAAGACAGCAGCAAGCTGGCATCAGCGCATGAGGAGGTCAGCATCCTCTTTGCAGGTGCGGTGTCAAGCAGAATCCAGTAATCCGCACAGTATTCCTTTAGCATTGGTTTTTGTGTGTGATGATACTGCCAGGATTCCAGCACACAACCCCATATCTGTTGAGCATTGCAGTGTGATTGCTGCAACCATACGACGGTTCTCAACCTGTGTGCACGAGCATCGTGGTTTATCTGCTGGACTGCACGCATGTAACTCCTTACCACCAAACTGCCAATCGCCACTGTTTACGGCGTTGGGTTCGTCCTGACATGCTCTGTACCCACCCCCTGGTTTTGCTGCTTTTGCCTTGACACCTGGATGGGCATCCGTTTGGCAACCTGCTGGGGCAACCAACTCCGCAGATATTGTCGGTAAGATGACCGAGGACTCGAAATGCAGCGCGCTGCTTGCTGTTTGGCAGTTTGGACCCCAGGCAAAAAGGACTCGCTAGAATTTCTCAGCAGGTGCACCATGCACGGCTTGAAAGCGTGTGCCACCTACCAAACACCCTTCTTTACTTGCATGCTGCATTGCGGCTGCTTGACAGGCTTCACACCGATGTGCAACGAGGTCAAGCCGGGCGTGGTGATGGATTTCCTGAACGACCTCTTCACAAGGTGCTGTCAGTGATACCCTGAACCAACCGCATGCAGACACACTCTTGACAATCTGTGGGATAAGGTTGGATGCGCATTTCTGTCATAAGACCAGCTTGCGCTTCCCAATCTGCGCCAGCCACACCGCTGCTCTGCCGCTTGCACGACGGGGGCAGGTGGTGCCGGCGCCATGGCGCGCACCCCTGTCAGGCATGATGCCAGGTTTTGGCCCTGAGAGGCTTGGTGTGAATGTGCCCTCACAGGTTTGATTCGCTGCTGGACGTGTGCGGCGTGTACAAGATTGAGACCATCGGAGACTGCTGTGAGTGCCGCATGTACCGCATGTACTGCATGAGACACACCATCACCCTAACACTGATGCATACAGCAATCACAGCATCTTTGCAATCACGTCACCATCATCTTTGCAACCTGTCTTGTTTCCCGCCAACCGACCAGTTTGACCGTTCCCTTGGTGCAATATCCTGATGATCGATCGTGCTGCATGCACGCATGTCAGCTTGCATTGCATATTTGCATAGTATGGCCAACGTCCTCAGCCCGCCTGCCCAACCATCTGCACCACATGGCATTCGAGTCATCACACACACAAAATGCCGACCACTTCACCATCATGTTGCATTTGCTCACATGCATGTGGTTACACGAAACATGTTGAATTCGCCCGCATGCAGATGTGGTGGCAGGGGGTCTGATGCAGAAGGAGGAGGGCGGGGCGGTGGCGGTACGGCCCTCCCACGACAGCCTGCACGCCGTCAAGGTGGTGCAGTTCGCAAAGGTGGGTATGTGGCAACTGGCAGCAGCCATCTATCCACAAAAGCGGTAGCCGCATGCCTTCTCGCCTGCCACACCTCGCACCATCGAGCTAGCCCGCCCTCAATATCAGAGGCCCTGCATGTGTCAATATTCCTGTGCACCAACGCTCTTGTGTCACATAGCCACTTAGGGTATGCCCGCATACCGGTTCTACCAGGCTGGACGCCTGGTAGGCATGATCCCAGTGCTGACCTTTCATGGAGACCTGCAGTCCTCTGTACATCATTGATGAGCTGTGCATCATCAACCTGTTTATCGAAATAGCGGCATTCTTGAGACCCCCCCTCAGTGTATGTGCTTGGCCGCATGCACGCTGCTATGCGCACATGCAGGCGATGCTGCGGGAGGCGGCAAAGGTGGTGATGCCCACCACCGGCGGACCCGTCAAGATCCGCATTGGCATCCACAGCGGGTGAGTTGAACATACGTTGCCAGCAATGTAGGTTGCTCGGGTGCCAACGGCAAGGAATGCGCCGGCCGCATTGGTTAGGTGCACCGCACATGACGCAACGGGATGAGAGGCCGTGGCTAGCAGGCTCTGCGTCGCGGTGTGTTAGCGCGTGTGGAGCAACGAGCGCCGGCAAGCTGGGCGTCTTCAAAGGCGCGCTGACAGGGCGTTCCAACACGAAGATATTGACGGAGCAGCGAAACGCACCGCAGCCTGCAACTCAGCTCGCATGCGATATAGAGCCACAAGGTTGCTGACAACGCGGAAGGATGGACGGTCGGACGGCCGGGTGGTTCACTGCGTGTGGTGGTTATGTCAACTGGCAGCTGGCACTGATTCACCACACTTGGTGGCCTTGCTCGGTGGCCTTGTGAGGACCGTATTGTTGACGGCATGAAGAGATGGCTGGTTGGGATATGTGCAGTGTGTGTTACGCGATCCCTCACAGGCAAGCATGTGGCGCACGTGCTGCCACCCAACCTCCCATGCAACGGACATGCTTACTCATCCATCCATCCACGCACATGAGCACATGCAGCTCTGATCGGAGCTGAGCGTTGCCATGGATCAACATCGCAGGATGCAATAATGGCGCCTATCGCACGCCTGACTGTTGCCCTGAACGCAGGCCTGTCATGAGCGGCGTGGTTGGGCAGCGCATGCCGCGCTTCTGCCTGTTTGGAGGTACGGTACTTGTATGCAGGCAGCCCACAAGGCTGCGCATACATCATCACCATACGAGTGAACCTGCTCGGTGTGTACCTAGTCTCATTGTGCAGGCTGTATGGCACCACGCTTGGCAGCGTGCATGTACCTGCGTGATGTACCTGCGTGATGTACCTGCGTGATGTACCTGCGTGATGTACCTGCGTGATGTACCTGGTAGCTGTGTGTTTTGCCTGGATCGTCCTGATGGTACACACTATGTGGCTGGGTCCAGCATGAAACGCGCATGCTGCCTCCACACAGCGATCACCACCACCACCACTTTGCCTGTATATACCGTATTTTGTACGCTGTATGGCGTGTCCCCATGCTGATCCCGTTGCTTGATAAGCTCCGCATGTGCTTGGCGTTACTGCGCTGGTGATGTTCATGTGGCTTCCGTCAGCTTCCCTCACAAAATCAATCTGCTTCCTGCGGTGCAGACACCATCAACACCGCCAGCCGCATGGAGAGCACCTGCAAGCACGGATGCATACACGCGTCCGCCGCCACCCGAGCGCTGGCGCCGTCAGAGGCCTGGGAGCCAACAGGCGGCATCGAGGTGCGTGTGAGCGGTCCGTCCCTGAAACACGCTGAAGTTCGTATTGAAAAACCGGTATTGCATGCAGGGGTAGGATGAATTGCCCCTTCCAGGCCCCAACAGCAATCAAATCGTATGTGTGCACCACTGGCGTCATGCCTCCTTCCCCTTTCCCCATTTATCCCCTCCTGGCAGGTCAAGGGCAAGGGAAAGATGGACACCTACCTGCTGCAGCAGCCCGCCGCACGGCGGGAGCCGTCCAAGCGGCGGGCATCGGTATTCATGCCGCACGGGGCGCTTCGAGCGACGGACCCGCAAGACTCGGAGACCGCATCCTGTGTGGGCAGCACCTTGCAGCCTTCAATGAAGTCCCTGCTCGCGAGCGCTACGGATATCCTGATGGACCGTGTTCAGCAGCAGCAGCAGGAGCAAGAGCCCGCTAGGTCACCGGGGCGTTCGCGCCCGCTTTCGCGGTCACCCACTACCATGTTTTGAGGTTGCGGCGTCGCTTCTCTATCTGCATGCTTCTCTGCTTTGTCATGCCCATTGGGCCATTGGTTGTTGTGGTGGTGGGATGCATGACGAGTTCTTTGGATTTTCCCATTCCTCAATTTATACCGGGGGTCCCGCAGCACATCGGTGGTCTTACGTACAGCCTATGCAGACACTTGTAGCGCTGTCGCTGCTGATGTATAAGCATCCTCCGATCAATCGTGGCTGGAACAAGATGGTAAATTGTGGCATTGGCATTGGACCGGATTGTGGTTTGTCGGGTGTTCTTTGTGTCTGTCAATCAAATGACGGCCGCCGATCGCGGCCGTACTGTCTGATGGGCTTGGCGGTCTGATGAGCACTGCTAACATACCAACGTAGCTAACCACGGCATACAAGCACAATTGTGCATGTGATTGCTTTGCCTGAAAGAACATCTGGGATTCACCAACAGGGCCGCTCTATGTATGGCACCACATTAATACCATTGTTGCAATTATTGCAATTCTGGTTATTGGTAGAGGCTTGGCTGGGTGCTGGGTGCTTGCAGCACCACTGAATGGCCATATGCCCCCCACCGACGCGTGTGTGCGGTTCCGGGGACAGGCAGCGTACATGCCCTTCTAGGGTGCTCGATTTAGAGCTTCCACCTTCTTATACGACTGCAGCTGCAAGCCATGCTACCGCCATAAACAAACTCCAATCTGGTGTATGGCTTTTTCCGGCTTTACCAGTGGCATTGCGCTGGTTGGACAGTCGCTCCTCACTCAGCCATTTAGTGGCACACAGTTTTTAGGGTTTATGGCCATTCAGTGTTGCTGCAGGTGCCTGCAGACCGGAGCGTGTGGCAGGCTTGGTCTTGCCCGGCCTGCTTCATCCCCTTTTCCGGCCCGCTTGAGCTTAGCTGTGGCACGAATGACTGCGCGGTTACCTGCTGTATGTGCAGGACGCAGCCATACGCTTCGTTCAACCCCTGCTCGCCTGCAACAAGCGCACAGCCATGCATCCGCGACGGCGTCCACCTGTCCGATGTCCTAGCATACATGCAAGCATGCACTTGTATTGTGCATGGCGCACGTGAGGCAGCATTGCATGCAATTCCCAGCATTTCCCAATTACTCACCGCAATGCGGATGCAACAAATGCAGCCGCTGCCCTCGTACTAGCCGCTCATACTGCCACAGTAGCTCAAGCATATCTTGAAATGCATGCATGGCAAAACTTCCTTCTGGGCTGCCGGCTGCTTGGGTTTATTGACTTATTGAGCTCCATGCTTCCGGAGGTAGCAAGCCAGCACCGCTGGTGCAACCACCATCCGAGCATCCTAATTCTCATCCTAATCCCATTCAGTGCATCGCTGCATCTTGATTCGCATCATCGGCTCAGTTTGGGTAGCTTTTGGGCAGCGGCGTTCAGCTGCAGCATGCAGGCTTGCCCGTTGGTTTGGCTGCCATACGGCCGGTGTGGTTGTAGAGGTGCAAGCGCGATCACGGCTTCACTTGGCTCTCGGGTCATCGGGTGTACCGTATGTGCAATAAGGGGGGGTGCCTTCACATCCTTCATGTGCTTTTGCGCCTGCAGGGGCTGTCATAGTGCGTACACCCAATTTTGAGCTGCAAATAACGGAACCCGGACTCACCCTGCATGCACTACCACTGCCATCACTTGCATACCGCCGCCCCCCCACTCCTCCCCCCATCACTCCAGCTTTCGCTTGGCCCCAGGCTTGCTTGGATCTCCCTTTTCAAGCTTGCCAAGCAGGCCCACATATCCTGGTCCCCCAATTTTGCAAAATATATTCAGGCCCAGGCCTATCAACACATAAGAGGAAATCCATGCACACCTGTGTCCTACCTTTTTGCACACCTCTGACTGTGTGGACACTTTTTCAGCGGCCACAGGTTGATCTCTGCTTGGGAACTTGGCTGCCAAAAGGCCCTTAGCATGCTATTGACGGTCACGGGCACGGTATCTGACTGCGGATATGTTATGTTACATCAGGAGCGTGTTGGCCACACGGCCCATGCTCCCCCCAGATGGGGACCAGGCAAGCAGAAGGGGGTCACCAAGCCATGCACATGGGGTGCAAGAGGGCCACAAGGGCTTAGTGCAGTACATCAGCAGGATTATGTTGCAACGCGGTTGATAAGGAGCACGGGCAGTACTTGCCTGGGTGTGTAGCAGTGCAATCGTCCACCCGATTGCTGTTGTGACTAAGCGTGAGCAGCGAACGCGCGCGCACACATCTCCCTATGCCATTTTGGCCATCGCGACCCTGCTTTTGCGATGGGCTGCGCGCACGATCGCTCGCGGCATCGAGCCGCAGCGAGCACAAGCAGCCCACCCTGCCATTCACTGATTGAGGCTCCCACAGCTTTGCGTCGCCTGGCATTCCTGTTGCGGGCCTTTCATTCCTGGGACGGATTTATTGCGCTGATTGGCTGGGTTGGACATCGGCTAGATTGGCTGGACTAGCTGGACATGGGTGCCGGAGCGCACACGCACGACGGTGGGGTCGCGGTAACCAACCTGACCAAGGCAAACATCACCAGACCTGGCTATTGCAACAGCAAAATATGCTGATGCAACTGTCCCCTTTCCTTACAGCTCGTGGCCTGTGGTAACCTGTGGGTGCGTCTGGCTGACATGTAGTGCAGCAGCCCAACTGCCCAAGCATGCATTTTACCTCGGACTTCAGGCGCTTGAGCTACTTGAGCACCTGCATGAGTGCTGCTTGGCTTTTTGGCGGAACGATGAATGGGCTGCAGGTTTTCCCCGCATGCTGTCAGTGCCAGACGTTGAACAGTGCCATTCCAGGTGAAGCTCGGTCTACCGGGGCATGGTGCCGCGTGGGACACGTGACAGCGGCATGCTTGATGCCAGCAGGCCAAAGCAACTGCAGCGCATGCAAGCGTGATGCGGCTGGAGCTGCATGCATGCATGCATGGCCCGTCGATGTACCCTGGCTGTACACACGGTACATGCGTACGGCAATCGCATGCAAGCCTTGGATGCATCCCCTGTCCTTCAATGGCTAACAGGCGCATCGAACTGCACAATCCAAGCAGCCTGCCTGGCTGCCGTCATTCCATCATCATCCCAACGCAGCATTTGGCCGGCGCTGGTGTTTTCATTTGCACGAGTGCCTGGTGGCAGTATTCCGTTCACCCAGTACTTGACGCCTACCGGGCCACCGGATGGGATTGTAGGTGGGTTCGTCAATGGGACTACCCTAAATGGACTAATCTATCGGACTCTCCTTGTTTTGATTGCACTGTGGAACAACCCGGAAGATAAGCGTCGCCTGCAATACAGTATGTGTCGAGGCAGCGAGCGCGTGTGTGTGCGGGTGTGTGTGTGAGAAGGGCGGGTCCATGCATTTATGGCTGCAGTTTGCTCTACCCTCGACATCGATGCGTCTCATGGTTGGGTGGTTACTGATCCAATGCTTAAGCTTGCGCCTTGTCATCTGTCCCTCCATTGTTGTTGTTCGGGGTCCTAGTACCGGCATGGTTGGTGGCGATGGCTCCCAAACCGGTGGCCTTTTGGTGACCATACAACCCTGGGCCGCAAGGCTCAAGCTGAATCTTAGGTGGTGTGCAATCCTTGCCTTTGCGCTGTATAACCAGCAAGGTCATCTCGTGCTGTCACAGCTGATACCGCCGTGTGCCGGTGCTGGCCAGAATCTTGGGAGTGCCATTCCATTATTCCGCTCTGCTGGATCCCTTTTTTAGCGTGTACACGCTGAGAACGATGCGTATGAATTGGCGGTACGTCCATCGCGATCTACTATGCTGAGCTTGAATCAACACGATGAACAGTGGTTAGGTGTGCGGGTCCTTACACTGGTCACTGCAGCATATTGCCACAAACGCTCGCCGCCCCCGCTTTGGACGACTCGCCTGTGCCGGCTTCATGCAACGCCATGCGGGCAGCAGCATAAAGAACCAGCCAAATGGTGCCATAGTGTCTTGGGTATGCGTCAATTCAATACCAAGTGAGGAAGTGAGATTTTTCTAAGTCATTCACATCCCTGGCTAGCCTACATTTTCACAAGCACTCTGCTTTGCACTGTTATTGTTATGATAAACCAGTGCCTGGCTGATCGTTTTCGGGC
>BDDA01000055.1:235444-268662 GCA_001662385.1 Chlamydomonas asymmetrica
GTGTCATGCGCTCATACACGCCATGTGCTGCCGTGCTGCTCGCCCGCTGCTCTTGCCACGTAACAAGCCAGTCAGTATACATAGTACGATAGAACTGCATCCACCGCCACAACCGCCGCCTCCCACATCCCACCCACCAGCAGGGGAAGAATGCGCGAGTTCCCCTCCCATGGCGCGCCCTGGGACCCCCGGACCCCCGGACGCCTGAATCCGAAACCCCCTCGCCGCTGCCCTGCCGACGCCGAACACGGCGTCTGCATAGGTGTCTTGAGGTGCAGTCAGCATGTCGGACTTGCGGGCTTGGACGCAGGAAAAGGGAACAGCCAGACACCAACAAGCATGCATTGCCTTCAAGCCATGCCAGGGCGCCGTCCACTGTCCCAATACTATTCAATTCACATATGCTGGCACGCTGATTTACAGCTGCACAAAGCGTGTCCGCAAGTCCCCTGCGCCGCGGATCGCCTGCTGCTTCAGGTTCTGCAGTCGGAACAGCTCCGCTCCGTTGACCATTACCACATAGTTCTCTACCCAGGACAGGAGGTACGTGTTCGCAATGCGCGCAACTGGAGCGTTGTCGGTAAACGCGACCGTGATGTTCCCTGGCACAGGAACCTGCTGGCCGTTGCCATCCACGAATGTCAGCTGCATAGTGGCCCTGTCCAGTGTCTCGAGCTTAGCCTCCACGTCGTCATTGATGCGAACATAGCTGACGTTGTCGTCGAGGTAGCTGACGCTCCCCTTGTACACCATCTGCACGTCGAGCATAGCAGGCGAAAGTGAGTGGTGAGTTTGAAATACGGTGCAAATGAGCTGCCGTACCTTGGGACACCACGGGAAAACTGGCGTACCTTGTTCTGCACAGGCAAGTCAAACTGGCGCGGAAACTGCCCAGCCCTGCTCTCCACCCTTAGCACCCAAGAGAGACTTGAGCGCCCCGCTGGCCCCCACTAGGAGGCGCAAAGTCGATTCCGGCTGTTAGTTCGTTTGGATTTGGTTCATGCTTGGTTTGGCCTTGGCAGGAACCTAACCCTCATTTCGCTCATCCAAGGACTGCACATGGATTTGAACCCGCCATAAGCCACCGAATATATAGGCCGGTCTGGAGCACACTCCCATGATCAAAGCACGCATGTGCACATGCATACACACGCGGACGTACATGCGTAAAGCACACAGGCGATTACGTCATGGTGCCCACGAGGCATGCAACACTGCGAGGCACGCGACGGGTGCATCTCTGCCTCCAGCTAGCGCTGTTTGCGACGTGCCGTGCTTTGTTTTTTGCTTGCTGTGGTCCTGTAGGGTGCGTGGGCTCAGAAGTGCCGGTGGAGGTGTTGGTGGAGACATATAGACATATCCCATGCGCGCCGGAGAGCAGCTTGCAGCGGTGTATGGCAGCAGCCACCATTGCTGCGGCTGCTGCCGCCGCCGCAACGTGTGCTGCAGCATTCACAGCTGCGGTGAGAGGTGCTGGAGGCGGCACGTGCTTTGATGTATCAATCCATGTGGGGGTGCAGCAGGTAGATGGCTTGTCCAGCACGCCCTACTCGAGTACAGCCAGGGCCAGACACAGTTGGGACACCTGGCGTGCCAACTGAGTAAAACTCCTGGAGTGCATATCCTCCATCCCATCATGAGAATTCATTCCCATGCCTGAGGGCTCCCGGGACAATGACGGATCGATTGCTGGGCTGCGCAAGCAGCCAATTCCTGTTACCCTGCGGATGGCCCCGCCACCTCTGGGAAAGTAATGTGCAAGCGCACATCATCACTTGCACACCGTGCGCGGCGCGCGTGGTGTCTTGAGAGCTTGTCCCACACCGTCCACTCGCGGTCAAGGTGCAGGCGGGTTAGGCACCCCTTGAGCAGCCACGCCCGTACACAGCTCAGGCAGCGTGTCAAATGCTCATACACGTCATGTGCTGCCGTGACGCTCGCCCGCTGCTCTCGCCACATAACAAATTAATAAGCGAAGCGTAGACGGCCCAACGCTGCGTGCTGCGCTCCTATGCCAGTACAGCGCCTGGCACCTTCCGATATGCCTTCCGATATGCTAGCTAGCATTTTGCCAGGTTACGAATGCTGCTGCACGCTCGGATCAAGGTTTAGGGACCAAGTTCGACTAACACATCTGGACAGGCTCGGTACTACGGTAGCTCTATCGCACGCTCACATAGCATACGGTTCACGCTCGCTCAGCGTAGGGGCGCTGCTGCGGAGGCTGTCGATGGCGTCCGCCAGCGCAGCGTACTGCGGTAACGTGTTGTAGACCTGGCAGGAGATGCGCACCCACATGGAGCCCATGGCGGCGATCACGGGCACCTGCATGCGCCGGCAGGCCACCGCCGCCATGGACACGCACACGCAACACGCATGTTTGTGACTGACACACGCAAGGAGGCATGGTGACTACGTCTTGTGATTCCGCTAAGCGCAAAATCCTGGTGTTGTCAATGCGCATCGCGCTTGTTTGTACATGGACGCAAAGCGGCTGGAGCAGCAATGCTCCTGCACGGAATGCGGTGGTTGCAGACAGGGCTGTGCATTGGTTCGCCAGCCGTGAAGGTGCGACAGCTACTTGAACTTTGTGAGGCTGACCCATCTTCGCCTGCCCCCCGAACTACATGCCCTGTCTCTATCAGCACGTTGCTGCGGTATCATGTGGATCACAGGCAGGCGATCGCGCTCGATGTCAACACCATTGGCAATACCGGAAGTACATGCATGCATGACATCTCGCCTACGTCCCACATCGACGCACGCACCTCGATGTGAAAGCGGGTTCTTAGCAGGCGGTTGAGCCGCGCGGCATCGCTGCCGTTCGCTGCGAATCCTTCCAAGGCCGGCAGTTGTATCGCACACATGGGCACGTACGTCCCACCGCCGCCGCCGCCGCTGCCGTTGGAGCTGCCGCTCGGCCCTACCACGGCCTCGGGTGGCTGCGGTTGCTGCCGAGGCTGCAAAGAGCTGCCGCCGCCGCTGCTGCTTGCACCAGCGCTGGACCCTGTGGCGCCCGCTGCTGTGGCAGGCGCGGAAGGCGCCGAGGGGTCCAGCTGAAGGGGTTGTTGTTGCTGTTGATGTTGCAACGGCGCTGACGTGCTGCCGACGCTGGATGCCGCCAACGCAGGCGCGGGCATCGTGCAGGGCGGCCCCCCCAGGTGCAGCGAGGTGCCCCACCGCTGGTGCAGCAGCGCGCAGGCCGCCTCCAACAGCCTGCGGAGGCGTGGCACACACAGCGACATCAGCTGGACATCGCCGCGCTTGTATTGCGCACCCCCTAAACCCTACACCCTAAACCCTAAACCCTAAACCCTAACCCTAAACCCTAGCCGCCTCCAACAGCCTGCGGAGGCGTGGCACACACAGCGACACAGGCATCAGCCTCGCTTGCAATTTGTGTACCGTTGTGCACAGCCACACTGCTTGCAGTGGTTCAAGCGAAATTCACACCAGCTATGGGTGCGTGTGACGCTTGCATGCGAAGGCCGGCCGCACATCGCGTGGCGGCTCGTGTGAGCCGCCCTGAGCCAAACGCATACGCGCTGCAAAGGTTTTGTGCAGCCGCGAAACTGGGTGCAAAACCAAATGCGAAGCCCAGTGAGAAAGCAAGTGCAAAACCAACCGGCCACCCACACATTAGGCAAACGGAAAAATGAGTGAATGTTTAATGGGCGGAAGCGCTACTACCTGTAGGTAAGTAAACGAATAAATGTATAAACGTGCACCCACCTGCAGTTGTAAGCCAGCATGCGGTCCAGCCCTAGCGCGCCGACCATTGCCACCGCCGCGCCTGCCGACATCCACGCGCTGACATCGCACGTCCCCTGCACACGCATGCACATGCGCCGTCGTCAGGTGCAGTCCCATCTGCACGCAAATGTACACGGCATGGTCCCACGGGAGACCTCTTCCTGACACACTGCCGCAGCACACGCTGAGTAGTACGCGTTGCCGCATGCTGGTGTGGGGTTCGGGTCTGGGGAGGGCTAGGCAAGCGGAGAGCGGAGGGATGGCGGTGGCAGCGCGAGAGCACAAAGGGATCTGTGGGGCTCCGCGTGCCTGCATGCCAAGCCCCACACGCGCGCCATGTCCGAGTGCACTGGATGCACACGCGTGGAATGCCTAAGCGAAGCCCTCCCACAAACAACCAACCGCCCACAGCACTACGGTGTCCCTTACCTACCTGCCACAGGAACTCGCCCCTGAAGCCCTGCAAGCCGTAGCGCCCACCACGTCCAGCCCGGCGCATCATGTGCACCATGACACACGCACGCAATCAGCACACCGGGTCGGAGGTTGACAGTTTTTGGGTCGACATGGGTTGATAATCAAAACACCAATGCCCTGACTGGCACATCACCCACATCAGTACCGACTGCGCCATGCCCTCACTGTGCAATCAGCAGGCTGGCGAAAGCAAAGTGCCAGCAGGCACCCAGGTGACAAATAGGTGGTTTGCCGCTCGGGGTTGGAGCGTCCCAGAAACGTTGCCTGCACAACACTCAGGTAAATCGCTCGCATGCAGACAGCCCACGCATGCCCACACGGGCAGCCTGACCCACTATAAGGTCATAAGCATCAGCAGGAGCATCCAGATCGCACTTACCAAACCGTAGCCGTGAGAGGTGACGAGCGGCCTCATATGCGCCTGCTTCGGCGGCGCGACCCACATCACCGCCGCGGCCTTGGGCGCGCACAGCCACTTGTGCAGGTTGGCGGTGTAGTAGTCTATAGGCCCGAGGCTGGGGATGCCGGCGGATGCGGGCGGGAGGCTGCCCAGCGCGTGCGCGCCGTCCACAAACACCTCCTCTACGCCCGCCTGTCAGTGCGTACGTAAGGCACACACGCCGCGCAATCCCACACATTCATCACACAATCACCACACTCCCACACTTCCATCACACAACCATCACTTGCCATGAACTATGCCTCCACTGCACTTGCACACGCTTGTGGTTCCAGTGCCCCATGCCGACCCTCACAAGCACATTGCGTCTGCTACCACGCTCCAGATGCCCCCCCACCCCACCCCACCCCGAACGCTCCGCGGGGTAATTCGATACAAGGGGACTCTGCATACCGTATTCAATCGTTGCATGGCAGACTGGCAGGGCGTGTTGGCTCACCAGCTTGGCAAGTGCCGCCATGCCGGCCACCGGCATCACAACAGGCGGGAAGGAAGCGGCGTGGTCCAGCACAAGCAGCCGCACGCGCCGCCGCCCGGCGGCGGTGAGCGCGTTGCGCAGCGCGGCTACGGCGCCGTTACAGCCCGGGCTCATAAGGTCCTGCATGGGCACACGCAGGGCAGGCAGAAAATACCGTATTCGTAAAGGACAACGAGCCTGAGCCTGGCCTGGCCTGGCTGAGCCTTCCCCAAGCCTTCCTGCCTGCCTGCCGCGCGTGTGCGCATTGACGGGTGTGCAACAACGCACGGTGCACACCGACGACTTTGTTTCTTTGTAGGGTCAGGGCTCAGGTCGGGAGACACATAACTACAAAGCCGCATGAGCGCGCAAGTTGGACTGAGCGCATCCACTCCGCATTCGCAGTACCGTGGTATTGGCGTATTCACATATTGCACATGATGCTTGCGAAGTTCAGAATGAGAGCCCTGTGCAAGCTGAGTGAGAACGCACAGTTGCATCGGCTCCCCCGCACCTCCATGCTGAGCTGCACCTCCATCACGCCGGCGCCCGCCAGGCCCGCGGCGCGCATGAGCGCATGGCGTATCGCGGGGTAGGTGGTGTTGAAGCACATCACCCAGTCGCCACGTCTGCGGGGACACAGGCAGCGCCGAACCCCAAGTCACACTGCTGGTCTGGCCCCAGCAGGTCACAAGAGCGCAGCCCCATCTGGGTCAAGCTATCTAGTGGGTGGATCCAAGTCAGCAGAGTGAACCCCCCAATGGGCCAACCAACGGCCAAAATGTGAATAAGGCGATCGGGGGTCACCACCCACATCGGGCTCTCTATAACAGCTATGCGGAAAGACATGCACGTGCGTGCCTTAGCCATCCTCCCCACACACCTCACCTCACGCCGCCTGTCGATGTGCTGCTGATATGCCTACACAGTCAACGTCGCAGGTGCTGGCCATGAACCTGCTGTTGAGTGCAGGGATGAACCCTGATCACCACAGTCAGCAGCGGCACAGTCTCATAAAACACTGGCTATTTGGCAGCACGCCTGGCCCCGACTGACCTGAGGGCTGGCTTTAGGCAGGCTAGCACGGTGCTGGCTGCCGTGGTTGCATTCGTCACCGGCACGCAGTCGCGGGGGTCTGCGCCGATCAGCGGGGCGACCGCGGCCACGCCGGCCAGCACCGCTGCACACAAGCACCGCACACATGCAGCGCGACACGTGTCTCAGTGCCAGCGCATGCACAGGTATATGCACACCAACATGTGGGCTGCCATGGTGCTGTCAAGGGCTATGCTGTCAGGAGCACGACGCACGGGCTGCCCCAAGCGACATTAATACAGCATGGTACATAGCGTATGGTTGTCGTTGTGTGTTGGAATGCAGTCAGCAGCAACGTCTTCTCCCGCCCTCGACTAAACGATCTCTGCGTCAAGGCACGTCAAGGCATTCTATGAAGAAGTCCCTGCAACACCACACGTTGCAACACACACCCCACCCCTGATGCCACAACCCCCTACACGCCACTCTTGCCTACGCACGACAATCCCCTACACGCGACATGCCTTACACGCCCTCTGTAGGCGGACAAAAGCTCCGCGGTCTTTACGGCTGTCACTTTACTGGAGACATGGGGTACATCAGTACATGTACCATTGCTGCCCTGCCCCCCCCCACACACACAACCCACACACAAAATGGCAGGTCCCCTCCCGGCACCGACGCCTCACACCGAGGAGTTCCCAACACGCACACGCACCTCGTGGCGCCACCTCCTCCATGAAGCGCACCGGCTGCGCCTCCAGCTGCTGGCGGTACCAATCGGCCACCTCGGAACACAGCCTGCGGGGGCTCGTCCAGGGAGGGAGCAATCACACACTTTGCACAGCCCCTAGTCCATGCAAGGAAGGCCATGCTGGTTGATGCGGGCCATGCCGATTCACGCGGTTCATGCGAGCGCACGTTGATCAATCCATCATGTTGCCGTTGGTTCATGCTGGTTCGAAGCAGGCGAAACCAGGCAAGCGCACAATCGCACACTGTGCAAGTATCGCTACATCCACATGCACATGTAATCGCAAGATAAGTACAGGACTACCTTTGCAGAATACTTGCCTCCAGCTCACAACGCGACAGCACAGCGCTTCCGGCATTGACTGTGGCTAGCTTTCAAATGGTGTACCAGGTGCTGTACTACCAAGCGGTACAATTACGGCATCAACGTGGGTTTCCGTAGGCGTACTAGGCCTGTGCTTCCTGCTGAGGACCGGTACTAGCTGGGGCAGGCTAAACTGATTCACAGCTCCACATCCTGACCACATCCGGTGATCCGGCCCTTACTTGAATGCTGCCCCGTACGATCCATGGTTCAGGTAGGTGCAGCTGGGGTCCAGCGCATACAGCGCAACCGCCGGGCTGAACTTCCCCGAGCCAACCGTTGCCACAGCGGCCGCACGTGCGGCCGGACGAGATGTCTGTGCTGAAGGCAGCTGAGGCGGAGGTGGGAGCAGTGCGTCTACGTTGAACCGGCCAGCAAGCACTTTGGCCTGTTACGCATGCGAATTGGGGCGCTTGGTCAACAAGGCACGGGGCACACACACGGGCGGCCACCTGGGAATGCAGTTCAGGATGCGCATGCGATTGCACACGGGCCATGGAATTAGAGCTGGGGTGCTGATGTGGAGGATCGACGGTGTTTGGATTGTATTGGCGTGCGTCCTGCACATACGAACCTGCGTCTACCCCTTCCCACAGACACATGCATTCGCACGCACGGAATTCCTGCCGCTCAGCACAATACTTGACATGCCAGCCGCAAGCCAGGTTATTACTATGTGCAGACTACCGGCGTGCCGCTGACAAGGCGAAAGTGCAGGCTCGCACCTGAAACTCCAAAAGCACTGGGCACTGCCATCCAGGCACCGCTACTGGGGAGGGTGCGGCACCTGGCACACCGCTGGCACTATTTGCCTCAGCCACCACCTCTGCCAGCCATCTGCAAGCACAAGCAGGGGCAGGACACTGCCTGTTCAGGTGGGGTGATCAGCCGGGCTACGTGTAATCAAGCAACGAGCTCGAAGCACACGTGGGTGGTGCTGAGTCATAGGCTCACAAAGGGTTGGACGGCTTGTATTCCTCCAAGGGCTGGTGTATCACAACGACACCTGGCCGGTTCGCAGTTGCAGCGGGAGGTTTGGGGGCTGCTGGACGCTGGCGTCCTGTTAACCAGGAGAACACACGAACGAGTTGAATCAAATGCTGCAGTGACGCACCCAAGGCTTGGCTACCAAGGACCGTTGGCTGCAGCATGTGCACCGACCAAGTCAAACGTGATGGAGTTCGGCGACGGAAACGCAATGAACCTAATCATTACGCACCTGTGCTGCGCTCCTGTCTCTTCAACCTGAAAACTCGTACTGCCACGTTTTGCAGTCCCCACAGCGCCATTGCATACGCCAAGCGCAGCGCAAAGTGCTTCGCAATGTCCTGGGCGCTCCCCATTGCACGCCCTTTGGCTTGCAGGAGCACCCAGTGAGTTTTTGTGAGTTCACTAGCGTACAGCTACAGGGGTTCCTTTGAACAATGATGGACCGAGCGTGATAAATGTGCACAGGGCAAGCCCGTCGAAGCGAGATTTGACACGCAAAACACGTTGAGACACGCTGCGGCAGAGCGGCGAAGGTCTCCTGCCAGAAGGCTGCTACGTAGATACACCTATGACACAGGCAGAAGCCTTCCAGCGGGTGCCATTGGATTCTGCTCCTAGATGTTGAGCGTGCGGCCTGGGCGGGAGTCCGAAACCATTGATGACTCGTGTGTGCTGGCGGGTAGAACCGCATGCAAAGATCACACATGATACGGTATTTTCCCAAGGCCTCATGGTCATGAACCCGCCGTGCACTGCCCTATACAAGATGCACAGCCACGGTGTTGGTGCATAACTCATATTTAGCCTGGGATTCTCACTCGAGAAGTATCGACACCAATACCGACACTGCACACAATCGCGGCGTTGATAGGTTACATACAGTTTCATCATGGAGGCAGGTCCAAGCACGGCGAGCGGCGCAACTAGCTATGGGGTGACTGTGCACAAGGCGTCGCAACCTGACATGGTCCGGGCCGTCCAGAAGGCAAGCGCAGCTGCAAACTACGAAATCTGCTTTGGTACAACTTGCCCTTTGATGCCTTCGTCTTAACAGTTGTTCCGTGCTTGCTTTCCGTTCAAACTCCCAGGATGACCTTTACACGCAGCAGTTTGTGGAGGCTTTCTATGAGACAGTGAGGCGCATAGCTGGCCCGTTTCGTGCTCTTCAGTATGCCAGGTACGGTGTTGAAACAACGCTGCGTCTTGCAGCTTTGGCCCCGCACGATGCCACCCGTGCTGCGTCAGCAACCAGCAGCGCACCACACCCTGCTGTTCGTCGCCTGTGTGCACAGGGAATCAAAGCTCCTTGCTCTGCTACTCTATCACGGTCTCAGTACGGGCGCTGGCCAGCAGACCCTTGGCGAAGAATACTGCAGCTTGAAGATGCTCACGTCAGGTGCGCATCCACCAGCGAGCACTTGAACAATGCTACTAACTTCTTGCACACGCCCTGGCTGTCTATACAGCACGTTCAATACTGCAGCAGCTGCGCCGCACAATGTAGGCGCGATGCAGTGGCACCCACATGGACCGAACTTGGTGCACTCAGCTCCGGAGTCCGGGAGGAGCGCTGCCACACCGTGACCCAAATCGCACAGCTGTGGGTCCGTCTTACGTGACCCTATGCATGCACCCCGCTGCCACGTTCCCAGGGAGCGGCCAGCCGCCCAGCCTGGCGCGCCGCAGCCTGCTCGTCATGTTGCAGGCCGTAGCGCCGTACGTGGCGGATACAGCAGCGGCGCGCCTGGATAACGCTGCGGCGGCGGATACAGAGTCATTAGCCGACTTTGATGACCCAGATCAAGCCGAAACCACAGGAAACGCCCCCTTGCAAGGCTCACATGGGCAGCTGGGCGAGCAGGAACGCAGTCCAGACGGGCTGGGCGAACAAGCCCGTATTGATGATCGTGGCGAGGGGCAGCCGTCCACTAGCGGCCGTGATGGGACCCAGATGGAGCCTGGCGGGCTTGGTGGGTCAGCCGCAGGCGCTAGCAGGCAGGGGTGGCTCGCTGCGTGGTCGGCAGCGCTGCAGCGGCGGTGGCGACGTGATGCGCTGCCTGCGCTGCTGCGGGCGTGGCCCAAGGCCAGGTACGGAGCCGGTTGCATCTTGGGTGGAGCACGCGTGTGGAACAAGCATTGTGGGATGTTACATGGCCATGCAGATTCCCACGACCGGTCGATCCACAATCGTCATATACAGGATAGCCGCAGCATATCCTGCCATGAGGTCAACTGTGTTGTTGACTTCCTGGGGCCGGCAGACAGCATGGCTGCTCGGCCAGCAGCACAACAACGCATTGTAAGAGCCGGTTGCTGCACTATTCACCAATCCAGTTGTACCCACCGTTGCCCTGAACGCTTGCAAGTACAGGGGCCTGCTGGCATTCACCGCTCGGGTGCATTTGGCGGTGTTCTACATCTATGGCGTGTATTACCGGTGAGCAATCTGTACTGCCGTGTGCAGATTTGAGTACTGCATACCTCATCAAAATGCCAGTGGTGGTGAAGGTGGGGGTGGGTGGGTGGGATTAGTGGCGAATCACTAAACAAAGTGTGAACGTGCAGCACACAACACAAGTGTACAATGGCCACTGGCCACGGACCAGCTGGGGCATGGTCGTTTGGGCTGCGATTACGCTAGCAATCCCCGTGAAGTGACGACGCTGGGCTGCTGCCGCTTGCACCCGGCTACGTGATTTCAGGCTTCCGCATCGCCTTGCGGGAGTGCGGTACGAGTCCACGGCCAAACCCATGTACAGGTGAGCGGCGAACGCTGTGCCCCGCCTGATGATGTGGCATGGCATGCAGGCACAGCGATGGATGCTTCAACCTGCTACATATTCTGTGCAAGATTGCTGGTTGATGCGCGCATGCATGCAGCACACCGCTTTGGTGCACGTCATGGGGCTTTGCCCTGTATTGCACCTCAGGCTGCATCTGGGTCTTCCTACCAGATTTCAACGGTGATTGTCGGCTTGTTAATCCTGCGATTTGGGTCTCTGCTGCATGGCCCATCAGTGCGGCCATGTGGGTCTCAGACAAGCCTGTCGCATACGGTGAAATGCCATCCGCCAATGGCCATCCCTCACAGAGGGGTCACAGGGGGTCAGGCCTGCCCTGTCCTGTCGCCGAATGCTTCAGAAGTCGTTTCCGAGCCTGCAACCGTTGCATGCCAGCTCACACAACGGTAGTAAGCGCCGGTGGATCCTGCTCGCGCTCGCTTGCACCAGCGTTTGACCTGCTCACGCCGGCTCGCTCGCTCACACTCACACTCACGCTCACAGGCACATGGCGTACACCGCGCTGGGAGTGGTGCTTGGCGTGCAGCTGGCCCTCGTAGCGGCGGCGCACCTACGTGGCCCGCTGGCGCTCGTGCTGCGGCGCGCGCTGCTCGGCCTGCGCGGCCGGCCCGGCCAGCTCGCCGGCGGCGACTCACTGTACATTGACGAGTCCGGCCCCGCCGTGCTGCTGCCTGATACCGCCGATGACGACGAGGACGACACCAAGGAAGCTTTCCGCGCAGGCCAGGCTGGCCGGGGTGACCCAGATGGGGGTGACCCAGGTCGCATGTACAGCGGGCAATACCTGGACTACTCGACGATGCTGCAAGAAGGAATCGGTGCAGTCACGGGTGGTGCATCGGCGTCAACCTCCCGTGAGCGAGGTGGTGTGGGAACCGGGAAAGGGGCTGCCGCGGCGGGTGCAGCCGTTGTCGTGCCCAGCTGTGTGTCTACGCGGGCCTGCCCGTTGTGTCTATCCGCCAAGGACCACCCCGCCAGCACGCCGTGCGGGCACACGTTCTGCTGGGACTGCGCGTGCCAGTGGTGCAGCCAGAAGCCGGAGTGTCCGTTGTGCAGGGCCCCGGTGCGCTTGCAGCAGCTCGTCCCTGTGTACCATTCCACGTGCTGATTATTATCTGACGCGTAGAAAAACTGCATGCAGCAGGCAGGCCTGCCGAGTTGTGAGTTGTGCTGTTGAGACGATGTTGGGGGCCAGCGGGCGGCACGAGCGGGGTGGCCAGTCCCACCTGCGTGGGGACGCTATGCTTAGTTTGCTGCACTGCCTGGGTTCTGGGCGCATGATGGCTGGGAACATTACCATGACCATAATGAAATTTTCCTGGTTGTAGCACACCCTGACTGTGGCATCGCTCCCTTGCTCGCTCATCATCTGCTTGCCCCGCCTGCTGGAGTCTGTATGTGGACATTCCCACTAAGGCCTTTGGCCGTCAGCAACCATTCAGTGCAAGTGTAGCATTGAATACGTGGCCCTGTCGCTGCCATCCAAGAGATGGATTGAGTGCAACTGTGTATAAGCAAGCGCATCCATCACGCACCACCTCACCCCACTCCCTGGCCAAGGCATGCTACGGTGGGCGTGCCTCAAGGGGGGCAGCTGTGGGTAGCGCTGGGGTTCATGCAGGGGTCCTGCTGCTTGGAGGTGGCCTGCAAATACCTCGGCACGAGGTGCTGCTGCCATTCTGAGCGTGGGTGTGCAGACCCTTGTCAGTGAGTCCGCTATTTGATGTTTTCTATGAGCTGGACCGTATATCGTATGCTTCATGACTTGTCTGCTTGGTGCCCTGCGTTCGCACATACACTTTGCGCCCATCGCCTGCACTTTGTCAGCGAACTCCATGTACATGCCTTGCAGCTTGCCACGCCAGTGGTGTTCTGAGGGGGAAGTTATATCCATCGGACATGTGGCCGCAGCCTAACACCTGCACAGGCTTGTTGGACTTCCAACACGCACCCTGCACGCACGCACCAAACTCAGTTTTGCCACAGCCCACCTCTACCTTGAGCTCAGTGTGTTGGCTGCAAAACCAGGTCGTGGAGCTTGCCTTTCGTAATTTGAACAACAAGAAATAATTATGCCACACTAGGCGCCACACTAGGCGCACACAGCGCACAAGCATGAAACTTCATCAAAAGGGTGCACACAAAGGAGGCGCCTGGAAAGATGACAGGGCGCCGGTCGGGCATCGTCCATGCTGGCAGAAGACTGTTGGTACTGAAAGAGTTTGTTATTCATGCATATATACTTCATGCATATATTTTGATGTGAAGCATGGAAACCCAGGGTAAAACCCGATGCCACATGGACCCCCTTGCGGCTGGTCCCTTACTGAAGGTTCTTGCACCGCTTTTACCCCTGCACTCCCAAACCAGTATAAACGCCAGGAACTTATGATATGACTATTTCATTGCTGACATATGTCACGACTTGAGGAGTGCGCTCACTGACAGTATTTCTGACAGCGTAGCGCAGCGCTGGGAATGAAGTGCTTGGGGTTTTGCTTCGGCTTCAAGGAGTTCAAGCAAGCCGGTCAGAGTCGTGATGAGCTGCAGCTGGAGGTTGTCGTGCTTAAGGAGAAGCTCGCGAAGCTCCGTGCTGGCGGTCATGAACCTGATGCTGGCTCAGTCAGTCAGCTAAGGAAAGACGGAGAGCTGCACCAAGTCATCTCACAGCTAGGTTTAGTTGACAGCACATCAGCTGCACTCACCATCCAGCAGCTCTCTTCAGCTTTTGAGGTGAGCTGCCGTACGTCGCCCGAGAGGCAAGCGCATTCGTTCGCTTTGTGCCACAGCCCCTGACAAAAGGACCTGGCTTCGGCTTGTGACGCGAATTCTAGCTGCATTTAACGCCTTGTTCTGCTGGAGCCTTGTCAACCAGGGTGTGCCAACATTTGCTTGCGTTTGTGTTGCGTGACCCCGCAGAACACCAGTTTTGCAGCAGCTTGCATTTACCTCACGCAGGAAAGCAGGTCTGGCCAGCAGGTGAGCTAATGTTGGGATATCTGATTGGAGCCTGCCAGGCTGTCTGTGTGATGTGTTTGCAGAGCCACAGCATGATAAGAGTACGGGTTCGTTTGCGGTTGTTGGCTGCATAGTGGTGCCGTGCCCAGGATAGCATCAGTGTATGCAAGGCTTATTGTGACTGCTTGGCACATCCTATCTGCTCCTCAGGGTGGCAGCTTGGAGCTTGCTTGGGTGAACCAGCCTGCATCTTCTGCTGCTGTGGACAAGGACCGCGCGGTTTTCACCTTGAACGAACAGCCCACAGGACGCGCACTGCTGAAGCAACTCCTGACAGCTATACACGCCTGCAGTCCGCCTGATGTCGTTGGCAAGTGCACCTCACAGCTGGAGGCCCTCGGAGTTCTTGCCATGCCCTTCAAGTTGTGCGGGTCAGCAGGCATGCGGGCGACGCCGGCAGTCCTTCTGTGCCGAGGTGCACTTCCAGCACAGGGTGGCCTCAAAAGCGGGCACAGCCACATCAGCAGAGAGCTTCAGCAGCGCCACCTGCAGATGCTCACACACTGCCCGGTCATAGTGAGCCTATTTGACACGGACGGCGCATGTTTGCACCAGGTATGTCGAGTGCATGACCACAAGCAACGTCTGTCTTGCAGCCTCCACCACAGACGCCCTGTTATTTATTTCATATATGCAAATGTGCCAACTTGCCTGCCTATTGCGCTGGCTCCTGGACGGTGCTCTCCCCACCGCAGAATGCAGCATCCATCGCGATGCTAGGCAGGCTGTCGGAGACAAGCCACGCGCTGCAACATCTGCTTCGCCTATCTCCAAGGAAACTTGAGGACATGCTGGAGGCGCTGGTGTTTAATTGCGATGACGATGATGGCGGCGCGCAGTGGCGTGGTAAGGCCGTAAGGGTGTTTTCGCTGCGTGCCTCTCTTCCTGACAAGCTTAGGCAGATGGGTTTGATGAGTGAGAGTTTCAGTATACATGGTTTGTCTATGCGTTGTCTTCTAACAAAGGGGGGAAGTGTTGCTTTGCATCGTGAAGGTCCTTGACGTGCCGGTACACCAGGCCCACCCCACTTTCAAACACCGAAAGCAACTGACATCTGTGGACTGCTGAGCAAGCCAACGCGCAAAGCGTAAACTCTGTGTGTTGTTGACCATCTGCTTGGTCCCAGGCGTGGTGCGCATCCCAACTGGCAACAACAGCCCGGCCGGCGGTCAAGCGCTCCTTGTGAATACCACGTCCACAGTCAAAAACGCCGAAGCAAAACCCGGAAGCAAGCTGGAATCCGAGTACCTTGACAGCTTGCTTGTGGGTGGATGGTCGGCTGTGCGTGAGCCGAGGGACGACCAAGATGCGGAGGATGACTCGCTTCTCGGACCGCTGACGGCAAACCTAGTGCTGAGTGCCACTGCAAAAAGCGCGCCTCCGTCAATACGCAACAGGCCGCACCGTCTGGGCTCCCGAACCGTTGCATCAGAAAGGTGCGAGTGTGTGGCACCTGGGCGAACAGAGCGAGAAAACTGCAAAAGACACCAAAGGCCTCGAAATCATATATGCCGCATACGGCAGGCCTGCATTCACAGTGACTGAGCATGTGCTTCAGGTCATGACGCTCAAATCATTGACCTGGCCTGGTTCTCGTGCTCAACTAGATTGCATGCTGAACGCGGGTCGCTGACATTGCCAATGCAGGGCCAGCCCGACGCTTAGGCAGGCTCCGCAGAGCATTGAGTGCGATAGGGCAACACACGGTGATGCGGCTTCGCCACGGCCGCCGCTCGTGGACCGAGCCCAAGCTCAAGAGCAAGCGCATGGCCAGATGCAGGCAGCGCTGGCATGCGTTCAGCCGCCGCAGTCTCGCCCCAGCACGCAGGCGGACTGCGGGTCCACCGACACTCTGGCGGAGCACATGCCCAGCCCACTGGCATGCCCCGACATGTGTTCCACATATAGCAGCAGCCAGGCGGGGAGCGACGGCCTTGGACGTAGCAAACCAGAGGAAGCACTTGCGATTGACGCTCAAGCGCACGCGCCGGGGGCAGGCAAGGCGCTGGGGAGGGGCCAATCGGGGACATGCTCGGACGGCCAGGTGGTCAACCTGCAGCCGGCGGCATCCCGGGGTGGTGGCAGCTTTGAGGGCAGGCAGGAGCGTCGAGCCAGGTCCGCCAAGCTGCCAGCCTCCACACTGAGACGCCTCGCAGCCCGAGTAGCGCCGTCACCGCACTTGAACGGACCACACTTAGTCCAAAACCCGCTGTCAAACGGAGGCGGGTTGAGCACCAGCAGTGCCGGGCTGACGGGCGGCCCTGATACCAAATCTAGTGGACCTGGATTAACGGAAGGGCAGGGGAGTGCCCCAGATACGCATGCGGATGGGAGTACGAGCACGGGCCCGGGCGTGGTGCCTGCCACCACATCCACATTCTCGCCGCAAGCGTCTTCTGGGCAGCTCATGGGGGCCTTTTGGCATCTGGCCAACGCCTCTACGCACAGCGAGCAGGTCTCCGCGCCGCCTGCATCGGCGCTACCGCAGTTTAACTGGGGCCGCATTGGCAACTACGGCCCACAGACCAACCCGGAGCAAGGTGATACGCTGGCCGGAGGAGCAAGCGGCGGCATGCAAGCGCCTGCTGCTGGGAGGCTTTCTGTGCTGTCCAAATCCTTCACGGCTATTGCCGCTCCGGCTATCCGTTACGCCAGCCTTCTTGGCCGATCCAGGACAATCGGTCACTCCCTGCAACACAAGCAGGCATCCGGAACAAACAATCCCGTCAGTGTGGACGTCCCCGTGGCATCACCGCCACAGCTGTCGCCGCAGCTGCAGCCGCGCAGTTTGCCACGGCTGCTAGAGCATCCCGGGCAGCTGGCAGAGCTTGACCGGCAGTATGAGGATGAGGAGTCTTTAACATCGCGCAGCCGCGCATGGGCCGTTGAAGCATCCGGCCCCCAGGCGCACGCACATGGCCTGCAGGCCGCACACTTGAGTGTCACGTCACGATCCGCGTCCTGTACCTCCGTAGGCCTGAACGGAAGGATGAGATCTGCGGGACAGATCTGTCCCAGCAAGAGGCTCCCGCTTGCCACCTCTGCTCTGCAGCAGCAGAGCTTCACCAGCGGCCGCACCCCGCTGCGCAGAGCGGACACCTGTGGTGGCTTGGGCGTGATTTCTGGCAATAGGCCGTTCCTTGGACCTTCCCCTGTCGCTCCCCGCTCCATCCGTCGTCGATCCAGCGTCGCGAGCCTAATGTCGGCGATGAACTCCGCTAGCATGGCGCAAATCTCGGGCACGGGCCTGGCGCAGTGCGCGCAGCGGATGGCCGCCACTGATGTGGACGCCATGATCGAGACCGTGCTGTCGGAGTCGCTAGCACTCCAGGAGGAGGAGGAGGAGGAACGGCAGATGGCCGAGCAAGCGCCCGCAGCGCAGGCGGGTCGGCGGTACCATCCGCAGCATGCTCAGCGCGGCGCGTCATCGTCGCGGGGGAGGCTCGCAAGCAGCTCCAACCTGTCACCGCAGCAGCAGCCTAATGTCGAGGGATTCCTAATGAGGACGCTGCCCCGGGTTCCATCGGCATGTGCCAGCCCACTTCGGGCTCAACCCGCTTCACCAAGCTCGGCGGTGCAGTCGTTCTCGCTAAGGTCACCCGTCTCATCCGTGGCGGCCAACATCACATTGGCGCAGTCTACAGCAATGGCGTCTGCGGTAGATTCGCAACCCGCCGTTGCTGCGGAGCAATCACACCAGAACGGGCCCCCTGACGTCCCTGCGGCCAGCTTCACAAGCAAGCAGAAGCCCGGGAACGAGTGGAGGTATCACGAGGTGACCGCAACGGGCTTCCTGGACCCCGTGTTGGGGCGGCGCGTCATCATGGTGGTGCAGAGCGATGTCACGGCGCGCGTGCTGGCGGAGCGGCGCGTTGCGGCGATGCTGGAGTCGGAGCACCAGCTGCTGGAGAACATCTTCCCCAAGGTAGGCAGCCCCGTTACATAACATTACTGTTATATTGCGGTTGCACTGCCGTCATGCTGCTGTTGAGTTGCTGGATGCACGCGCGCAGTTGAACATGGTGTTGTGCGCGGTTCAGCGCCCTATGCCTGCACGCTGCACGTGAGGGTGTGGGCGTGGGTGTGTGAATGGGCGGGGGGCGGGGATTAGGGGAGCGGGACCGCCTTGGCCAGGCGACGCACTGCGGTGTGACGGATGGGAGTGGCCTTGCTTGCGCAGAAAGCAGGAGCAGGGTGCTGTTCAACCGAGTGCTGTTCAAGGAACGCCCCGAGTGCTGAGTGCTGGCACTGACAACCACTCCCTCACTCGTCTGCATGGTGCTGGCATTAACCTTTGCTTGACGTGCATTATTGCCCTCATGCTTACGTGTTTGCCCATGCCCGCACAGCATGTGATGCAGCATGTGACGTGAGGGTTTCTTTGCCTCAAATCCCACCCTGCTTGCTCCCATGCATTCCCTGATCCCTCCATTCCAACAGCATGTGCTGGATCATGTGACCTTCAAAGGAGGCATGGGCATGGGCCAGTTCGGGCTGTCCAACGTCCTCCCTGCCCTCAAGGACAGCAGCAAGCTGGCGTCAGCGCATGAGGAGGTCACCATCCTCTTTGCAGGTGCGGCGCCAAGCAGCAGCGCATGCTGCCGATGTGGTGGTACGCTGACACGAAAGCAGACATGCATGATGATGCAACGTGCTGCGCGGTGTGCTCCAGTTATGTGCAACATTGCAACCATTGGTGATTGCTGCATCAACAGCTCAGCACCTAGCCACTGCCACCCCAGGTTTGTCATGTGGGGGCCTTGCGCTACTGTGGTGACCTAAGGCTGACATTTTCATGCCCCCGCTGCTGCCGCACGCCATTGCCGCGCCGTCGTCATGGACTGCCGATGGACTGCAGACATTGTCGGTAAGCGATGTCACCGTGATTGCATAGTGAAGTTGCATGGTGTGCCTGGTTGCCAGGGGATTGAGGGCGGGGAAATGCTTATATACCAGGGGGATGCTTTTAAATGTCACCCAGAGCAGCACCCATACGAGTATGGCCACAAGGCTCAGATCCGTCTATGCATTCCTCTTGCATGAAGCACGATCGCCCAGGCAATGGCTGCGTCTCGGCGATCTTCATGGGCCTGCAGCTGCTGCCCATGCCAGCTGACCCCTCTGATGTGGGCACAGCTTGGGTCATCCTGACGCTTATCAACTGCTGGATGTTGCGGCCGCGAAGTACACGACAAGAGGCTGGGGACGAGAAGTGTTGCTGTGCTGTTTGCCGTGATGCCAGTGAACGAAATCCTGGTCTCTACTGCATGTACTGCATGCAGGCTTCACGCCCATGTGCAAGCAAGTGCCCCCAGGCGTGGTGATGGACTTCCTGAACGACCTCTTCACAAGGTGCTGTCAGTGATACCCTGAACCAACCGCATGCAGACACGCTCTTGACCATCTGTGGGATAACAGTAGGTGCACATACATTGAGTGATGTATGTCAAAGGAACCAGCCTGCTTGCGCCAGCCACAACGCTGGCTTGCCATTTGCGCAGTGTGAGCGTTTGGTGCCCAGGCCATGGCGTATTTGTTAGACACAATGCCAGGTCTCGGCTCTGAGAGGCTTGGTGTGAACGTGCCCTCACAGGTTTGATTCTCTGCTGGACGTGTGCGGCGTGTACAAGATTGAGACCATCGGAGACTGCTGTGAGTATACTGGAAAAAGTGTTGATGCATCCGCTGCCAGTCATCCCCACAACCATCCCGCCCCTCCCCACCCTGCCAGTGTTGGGATGCCAGTCTAGTTCTGCTTGCCACCATGCATTTGCGGTGGGGCGCTCACTTGCACAGAATGTTGGAGTGGGGAATGTGTGTATGGATACCTGCTGCTCAGACACTGGCATGTCACCCTGACCTGATGAATCCACGCACTGAACCCCTCCGGGGGATGGGATTTCACCGTGTCTTTCGATGCAGATGTGGTGGCGGGGGGTCTGATGCAGAAGCAGGAGGGGGGGGCGGTGGCGGTACGCCCGGCGCTCGACAGCCTGCACGCCGTCAAGGTGGTGCAGTTCGCAAAGGTGCGTGAAACCCAGCCCCACATCCCTTTACTGATCCCTACATGCCCTCCATTCATCACTGATCCGTTGCATCTCATGTGCCCCACCTGCCACCCGGCCTCACACCACTCGCTGCATTCGATTTGTTATGTTATGTTACATCAGGAGCGTGTCAGCCGAACGGCCCATGCTCCCCCCAGGTGGGGACCAGCAAAAGAGGCTCACCAAGCTATGCACGTGCCATGCTAGAGGGCCACAAGGGCTAAGCGCAGCACAACAGCATCATGCAGCATCATGCATCATGCAGGGTTGCATAATACGCTGCATTCAATACAATGTGACTCACTATTGTGAGTGCTCGCTCACCCTCCAAACCGCCTGCGTTCGTAGGCTTGCTGCTACCTACCAATCTGCAACGTGCAGCCTTGTACCAGGTTAACGACCGCAGTGTTGAATGTTCGAATGAGCTGCAGTCTTGAACCTCCCCTTCCCTGCTCCCGGCGCTGTTGACTGCCGCCTCTCAGGCGATGCTCCGTGAGGCGGCCAAACTCGTGATGCCGTCCACCGGTGAACCCGTCAAGATACGTGTGGGGCTGCACAGTGGGTAAGCGACGCAGGCCAAACGAGTGCACGCTGTGGTGCAGTGCGCCCTCTTAAGGACAGGACCTTATGGACATGTCACATACCGTATATAATGGTTGACGCATCAACAAGCAAGGCTAAAGGGGCGCTTGCATCGCCTGACCACGGCCTACGTTGTGGCGGTCACGCAACCTCCGCCCGGTTCCTGGCTGCTGCAGGTCATACACTTGCATGCGAATGCCCTGCACCCCCTGTCGCGGTCACAGATTTGTGTGTTTGTGCATGCCCGCTGTTGCATGCCTATTCTCCTCTTTGTTCAGCACCCTCTCATGCGTGCACAACTGCCTTGAATGCACGCACATGTCCGCCTTGCTCCTACCCTGAACGTGCCCCTAATGCTAAACCTTGAAATCTGCAACGCACCCTGAACCATGAACTTGAACCATGAACGCAGGCCTGTGATGAGCGGCGTGGTGGGGCAGCGCATGCCGCGCTTCTGCCTGTTTGGAGGTGCGTGAATACACAAACCACACCGCCGCCGCGAAGAAATGCGCACAGCGAGCACACCTGACAGCCTCCCTGACGGACCGAATGCTTGCATGGAGCAGCACGTTCTGGTTTGTGTGTGTGCCATGGTGCCCCAAAAGGTGGCGTGTGCCATGATTTCGGTTGACCGGTTGTGCACTCCATGACATTGCACTATTTTACTTCACTTTGCTGTGCTGCCGCTGCAGACACCATCAACACCGCCAGCCGCATGGAGAGCACCTGCAAGCCCGGGTTCATCCACGCGTCCGCCGCCACGCGAGCGCGGGCGCTCGACGAGCCGTGGGCACATACTGGCGGCATCGAGGTGCGGGTGTGGGTGTGGTTGGCAGTGATTGATTAGCTTGACGTCAGTTGGCCAGTCGGGCCATTTATGGATGAATGAACGGATGACCTAGAGAGTTATGGGTGGGAGGTTTCAGCTGTGTATTGTGGTTTGTGGACTGGGGCTTGCGGGCTGTGGGTTTTGTGGTTGGTTGTGGACTGTGGAGACATGCGGCTGCATTAGGGTGTGCAGGCATCTCTACCTTGGTATCCTGCGGCTTTGGAAAAAGTATACGATACATGCCACCATGTTACATACTTACATGCCACGGGTGTGAATGGCTGCCAATTCAAGCCCACTGGTGTTGCTGTACCGCAGCTGTGCCGCAGCTGTAGCGCAGCCCGCGCATGCTTTGCAGGCAAAGATGCATATTGCTGAGGGTGCTAGGTTCTGTAGCCATGCACCTCAGCGGCCAGGAGTTCCTCTGCACAACACAATGCTTCCTGAATGCCCCCTGCTCCCCTCTCCCACGCAAACTTAGCGTTGCCCTCTCCCACACGTGTTTAGCGTTCGCCTGTTCCTCCTTGCGCATCAACTGCAGATCAAGGGCAAAGGCATGATGGACACGTATCTACTGGAGGTCCCGCCATTAGCGGCCCCCAGCGCAAAGCAGGGCGGCGCGGGGAACCTCTACGATAAGCTGCGCCAGGCGTGCGCCTCAGGGTCGCACGGGACCACTGGGCGGTCCGCAGCCGCCTCAACCAGACCCTCGGCACCGCATCAGGCCCTCGTGGGAGCGACGCGCTCGCCCAGGGCAGCGTCTGCGGCCTGCTCTCAGCCCGGCGACGGCGCCAGTGGGCAGGGGAGCGTGGCAGGCGGCAGCCAGAATGCCGCGTTGAGCCGCAGGGACGGCTCGTTGAAGCTGGATGAGGCCAGCGGCACGGCTGCTCCACAATCAGGGCCAGGCCTGGAAGCTGAGACGGCGCTGCCCCTGGCTGATGGCAAGGCGGCGGCGGGCACGGGCGGCAGCGATGCGACCGGGCCGGACCGCCACTCGGTTTGAGCCCCCCGAAAATGACATGGCGTTTAACCGATCTGAGCGTTGTGCGTTCGCAGCATTGGCGAGCTCTGCGCTTTACATGTGCAAGGCGTGCTCCTCAGTTGCCAAAGCGTCGGCAAACGATCAATGCGATACGAAATGCATGGTTCTCTGGCAGCAAACGGTGCAGCGTTCTGGCTTGACTCGGCTTGCAACAAATGATAAACGAGATGTATCGCCGAAGTTAATACCAAGGTCAGAAGCGCTGTGATGTGCTGCACGTGGAATAGAGAGTCCACAGGCACACCCGTGCTGTGTGCAGGATTGCATCATAGATTCATAGGAAGGACCTATACCACGGTGCAGGTCCCAAACCTAACTCCATGGCTGGTTTACAGTACTACCCGTAATGTGGCAGTGCCCCACTGCCATGGATATGTTGACCATCGGCACTATGCACGCCCATTCTGCGGATAATGCTGCGCTGTTAGGCGGCTTCATTCATTGCCTGTGTCCCTTTCATGCGGGCGCTGAGTGTATCGCCTGGGGTTACATTGATAGCGGGGTTCCCAGGGAGTAGCCTACGGCCTGGATTGCGGGTTTTAGCAACACGGTATACCAGCCTGGCCAGAGACACACAGGACTTTTATTACGTCCTTCTGCAGGCTAGACGCGAAATCCCAACGTGGGGAGGTAAGCTCTGGCCACCATTGGTGTACGGGCTTACGTTTGTAGGGGGTGGGTAGGGTTCGTTGTCATGCTTTGAGGGGTGCGTCCCCACCTAGGTCTATTACGGGGTGTGCTCCTTTACTCCTTGCGTACAGCAGCACATTTTGTTGCAAAGCTAGGCGGACGAAAAGCTTCGCGGGTTAAAGGCTCCCACTTTACTGGAGATAGGGGTGTATGTGGCTGCCCTGCTAAACCATGGCAGGCGGTTCGGGTGCAACGGTGCACGCATCATGTGCCTGAGGTAACGACACAGCGTTCACTGCTGTGCCTCATAAGCGGTCCAGTATGCGCGCTAAGCATGTCTGAGCACATTCATGGCGCTGCCGTAACCAGGCAGGGCGCGGTTGTAGTGAGCACCCGACTGCCGACTACAGGCATGACTCCGTCCCACATGCAGCGTAGGGTAGGGAACAGTGCTGCTGTGCCGCCGCTGTCAGGCATATCGTGGGCACGTTGCAGGGCTAATGCACGGGCGCATGGGTTGGATGTGGCGCACTTGCCGCTGCATGCTGTGGTCATCGCCACCACCAAATATAACAACATTCATTCATCTAATCATCTCATGCTGACGGCGTGTGCGCTTACACGGTATCCTCTGTTCCAGATCTCACTGGAGTCCTGCAACGCACCATTCATGTGAGCCTCCTACTGCTGGCCCTGCTCCCTCCCCCCCCAGCTTTCTATGCTGGGTCTTATGAATGCTGCTTGTTGTGTGTTGTATGCTGCTGCCTTGTTTCCTTATATCCCGGCCAGCCCGAGGCCGCCCCGTGGCTGGTCCTCGTTGCAAGCTTGCTGTTGCGGAGCGTTTTGCGTGGAGTAAAAGCAAAAACTTTGACAAGCCTGGGCTATGCTTGGCCTGCATGCGCGTACCGTGCTATGTGAACCTTGCTTGACTACATTGACTGGCTACTTCCCCAGATCCCCCTCAACCGGAGGGCCCTGCCCCCCATGTTGGCCCCCGAAGCATTTTCGTGTGCGCCATCCTCCATCGTGTATGTTCCTTACCAGGAATTCTAGGAGGTGTCCCCTTTCCGTAAGATTCCGTGCCGCAAAGGTGTTCCCTGAAGCAGAGAGTGCGTGGAGAGTTTTGCGGTGATGCAAGTAGGCGGCCAGGCGCTGTCATGTGCTCTTGGCAGGTGAGGGCGCCCACCTCCCTCCCATGTGCGCCCTGGAAGATTGATGCCAATATGATTGATACCAATATGCCCCTAGAATGCGCTGCCTGGAATGCTCGACCCTCACTTGGAATGTGCTCGCCAAGAACAATGTTGATCCTTTGACCTACCATGCTGTGCGTGATGTGATAGTGTGCGGGATAGTGTGGAATTGTGTGGCGGGCTGATTGCACCATAGCGTGGCTGGTGAGAAGCAAATCGGCGGCCACAGACAGCGGCCGAGCCTGCCCCAGCGGTCTGCTGCCATTCATGGTACATTCAGGTCATGTAACCGTCTCCTCGCTTTCCTGACACGTTTCCTGTGCAACGTGCCTTTGCCACCCCCGGCGCTACCCTGGCGTGTATGTAGCATTGCTTCCTGAAAGGCTTCAAGTGCTTGATGCGCTGATCCCTTTCTTGCAAGCACGGGGCATGCGTAGCTGGCTAGCAGGTTTGAGCGAGTGTTTACGACCGGCACGCGCTTGAAGCCGCCCGCTATTCCCACAAATGCCAAACCTCCCAATGCCTTTACGCGATGCGTTTAAGTGAGTTCCGTACCGCATGCATGTGGCATAGCGTATTCCGTACGCGCAGCAGCATTGTATTGGAAAGGGCCAAAGCCGCGGTTGAGAGCGATGCTTAGTACGCCATGTGTACTGCAACCTGCGGCCTGTTGCTGGCGTGTCCATGTCCCAGCTGCCGTACATACGTCACGCGTGACGTACAGTATCGGCGTGCATTTCACAATTGCCAAATTGATTGCTGATGGGTTGCTCACACGGAGCTGGCTGCCTTCAAACGCTTCCAGCCTGAATTGTGCACACGCATGAACATGTCATGATGTGCAGCTCATTCATACTGGCCTTGCACGGCCAGTCGTCCTCTGCTGCTTAGCCTTACGAGCTTGAGGCTCAACGCATGCGTTCGCGTGGCCTGGCTTAAGGAGTTGAGGTCGATCCAACAGAGCGCTGCAGGCATTTGCTCGCCCATGTAAGCACCGGAACCTGCGTGCGCTGCATCATTTGCGCCTTGCTTGCCGCCGGGCTGTGGCTTGGCCTGTTAAGCGCGTGCCGGCGATGCTCACTGCGGCGGCGTCTTCCGCTACGCAAGGCAGCTTGCGTGGCTAGCAGGCAGTGAGTCTGCCATCCACCTGCCAATGCATGCATGCAAACACGCACACCTATCTACACATTTCCCATGAAGCAACGACAGTCCGGAGAGTTGGTTGCTGCATCACGTGATGTACTGTTGTAACATGTGTGCCATGCCAGACTGCCGCCTTGTCCCGATGCCATGCAGCACACTCTGGGAAGGGCGTCGCCAATGCATTGCTACTGCAACGCATCCCGGAGTGGCATCCCGGGATGCGTTGGCACCTCCTGGCACCACCAGGCACCTCTTGTGCACCGCCGATAGAGGTGCCCCGCGGCGCCTGGCGCCGCCAGGCACCGCTGGAGCACCTCGCTCTGCGGTGCCTGGCGGTGCTATGGCAGGTCGACACCTCCGAAGCACCGCCAGGGCGTCGCAGGTGCGCCACTGTGGTATCAGGCTGGCGGTGCCAATGCGGTGCTCAACGGGACACTGCTGAAGCATCGCCACAGCACCGCTGGCACCCTCGACAGCACCGCCAGGGCAACGGTGCCGCGGAGGTGCAGCAGCGGTGTCCCTGTGCCTCGAGCGCCATGCACGCCAGCTGTGCAGGCCTACAACGGACAAGGCTCAGAAAACGATGCCGCCAGTAATATGAGCAAGATTAACATGAGCGTGAATAGCGTGAAGCAGTTCTCCCTGGTCGTATCGTTGCGCTGCTGGAGTGCTGGCGCGTGGTGCAAAATGCCCGGTGTTGCACGTGAGCCGACAACCAATGTCGGCCGAGCGAAGCTCCAATACTTCGACCCTCTGAACCTCACAAGCGCACACGCGCAGTTGCACACTCACACGCCGATCAGCACAGGCACTCTAGGCACTCCCATTGTCATCCTGGGCACTAGTCGGCAGGCGATGCCGCATGGCACCTGGCTGCTGGTATGTTCACATGTCGCACGTGTTCCACCTGCCGCACCCACCACGCCGTTCAACTGAGGACACGACAGTTTGGGAGCGCAATGCCATGGCCCACTCCCAGCGACAGCGCTGTTTGAAGCGCTAAGGTAATGCTAAGGCAGGCAGACCGCATTGCTAAGGCAGGCAGACCGCATTGCTGCCGTCTTTGCGGCAGAAAGCGTACTGCACGCACCTGCATCCTTTGGCTGGTAGGCTGGGGCCACCCAAAGGATAAGGACCGGCCTGCTCGTTAGCAGAGGATCAAGTATTTATTCACCTAATACAAGCAAGTACGTGCAAGTAAGTACAGGACGTTGAGCACTGGCACAAGTGAGCAGGGCTGCGATTGTCCATTTGACCAGGTGTTGACCACACCTGGGCGCGAGCGCAACCGGGTCCAACCCAGAGCGTCTTGGACCTGCAGCTTGCTATGGTGACGAGTCACGATGAGGAGGTGAGTTGCTGGTACCTTTTTGTGGCGTGTTGTCATCCCAGGCCGGTGCAGTTGCACAATTGCCGGTCCTGGCGTGTTGGTGTGCCACGACAGTATCATCTGCCTGCAGAAGGTGTAAGTGTCCCATGCTTCTTGCTGTTTTCCTGCACGCAGCCAAACGAACCGCGCCTGCCAACAAACTTACTGGCTCGGACCGCATGCACCCGTTGGTAAGGAACTTCTGCCAACGTCTCACACGTAGAAGTCCACTGTTGTTTCATCACACCCACGCTTGAGCAAGCACCTGGAATGCTGCCTGCGCAGGAGGATGCGTGCCCTTGTGAAACCCACTGTTCAAGGCCTTAAGAATGTGAAGTGCGCGTTCCCCACACCGGCTGACGTTGGTCTGTCAGACCCAACTGAGAAAACAGCTTCAGAGCTTCACGCTAAGCACGCTGCAGCATGGCAAGCGCTGTGGGACCGGCTCGTCAAGTGCAAGCAGGTAAAGAAAGTGAAAGAACACGCCTGTTGCAGATGTGCAACACACATATGCATGTTTCGAGCTCTTTGCTTGGACCCTTGGGCTGGTGTTTCTGGGGCTAGCCACGCTCTGTTCTTCCTTGGGGTTGCCAAGCGCCCTGAGCTTGACCACCTTTGTGATTTGGTGCATTCTGCTTGCAGCTTCTCGTCACTGTGAACCACCGCAAGGTGGGCTTGGCCCGCAGTGCAGCACAGCTTATGCGATCCGACGACAGATACGCGGCTGAAAAACTGACCCACAAGGTTGACGGCCAGAGCAGGCATGTTTTGAATGGCAGCGACGCTGCGGCGAATTTCCTTGTCGCCAAATGCTGCATGGACCGTGTTGAACACCCAGTCAGTGAGGACGACAGCAACAGCCCTCCACTTTGTGGGGATGACCAGTGCTGCAGTGACAGTGAGCTGCGCATCCTGTCAAACTACGCTGCTATGGACCCTGCCGTTGGCGCGAACGCACGCGTGCTGGTCCTCATTCGCGCGCTGTTGCAGCGCTTTAAGCAAGAGTATGCCGCAAACGCAGCCCTCCTTTGCCTGATGCTTCGCCGGGGCTGTGGCCTCCGAAAGCTATTCCTTGATGACACGCGTTCGCACCAGGTGCGTAATAAGGGGCCAGGTGCAGTTAGTGTTGGTCATATGAAGTTTTGTCCCAGCTCAGACCCTGGTGCTGCAACGCACCTACCCATTCCTTATCCCACCATACTCAGCGTTTTGTGCGCTCATTGCACGTCCTCTGGTGTCCACGCAAGGGCTTGTCTAGTAAGATGGGAAGGTGGCAATACCAGAGCTGCAGGCTTGTCTAGTGTTCTTCCTGCACCCCCGAGTTCCACACAGCTCAGTCCTCAAGAGGTGCAGCTGTGCTTGCGGTTGGCGCTGTGGCTATCACACCGCCGCACCTGCATGCGCCTCACGCCGCCAGTCTGACGTCATATGCAGTTTCCGGCGCCAGAATTGCCAATGGACTCGACGACAAGCAGGGAATGCAACGCCTGCCGAAGTTCAGGCGTACCCTCCAAACCATGCGTAATCCGCGGGCTGCAATGATCAATTCATGCAATGATCATTTCATCGCGCAGGTGTCTGCTGTGCTGACGTGCATGCGGCGGGACCTCAAGCCTCACCTGCTGATGAAGGTCCAAGCGTACGAGGACAGCGCTGGCCGGGACCTGCTGCGCGAGGCGCTGGCGCCGCTCATCCAGGTGGCGTGCCTTGGAGGCAACCTACCGCCCTTCTGCAAGAACTGGTGAGCGAGCGTGCGGCGTGCAGATAGCATGTTCATGGCCCTGCCAATCTGCCATCGGCGCGCACTTACTCCCCCATGAGCTGCGCGGTGGTCAGTGCGATCGCCAGGTGCTGCCTCTACCCTCGATTCAGCAGACCCACGCCCACACCACATGCACGTGCTGCGTTTACAACCATCCGGTGTGCTCCGGATGGTTTCCTTATTAGCACACCTGTCCGTGTGGTTGTCGCGGTGGTCACCGTTGGCCTACTAGCCAGAGGCCCAAGGCCGGTGGGCGTCATCAACGACGGGGTAGATAACACCAGTCCCTGCATTATGAGGGAAGAGCGCCTTGGGGGGGGGGGCGCCACAAGCTGGCCAAGGGCGACGCTGAAGTTATGACGCGCCGTGCACGCGTGCGCTTCCCCACCCATGCACCTATTGTACGCAGGTTGGTGATGGCGTTGCTGCGCAGCGGCGGGCGTTGGCACGAGGTGCTGGGCGCGTTCCTGGCCAAGTGCATCAACTACTGCGACGGGCCTGAGGGTGACCTCAACAAGGACCCCAGGACCAACCGGGGCAACCACATCATGCGCGCGTGCACGGCAGACCAGCTCAGCTTCATGCTTGCCAACCTACCTCGTGAGTTTCCTAACAGGATAGGCAGGCTTGCAAGAATGCGGACATGCATGCGGCCCACTCGCTGCTCCGCGTCGGTCGTCCGCCACACCGTTTGACGTGCAAATATATGTAGCACGCAAGCACCGCATGGACATGGTAGCTTTGTGGTGTGCGTGGATGAATGGCTGCGCTAAGAATCTATTGTGCACATGTTGACACAGCCAGGTCACGACAGATTATGATGCTAGTCAGCCGCCCACACATGCCGGCATGTGAACGGCTGACTACCGGAATGTGGCCTATGCGTCAAGCTACATTGCGTACGGTATGCCATTGTTTGTGTGATTACAACGTGTCATGTGTGGCTGTGCTGTGCATGCTAGCAGGCCTTCAATCGGAGCATCTTAAGAACATCATGTTTGAGCTCCACGTCATCCGCTATGACTGGTGGCGTGCCCCGCGCCCCATGACAGATGCTGACAAGGACGACCACCTGCGGTACATCCCGCACGAGCAAGCGCCGCAGCAGCTACAGCAGCACAAGCACAAACAGCTGACGGGCGTCAACGCGGGCCTCAAGCCGCGGCCGGGTAGCGAGTCGGGAGCTGGCTCGCCGAACGGATCCGGGACTGCCACGCCTGGATCTGGGTCACGCACGCCGACAGCCGAGGCCGCGGCCGCGGCGACGGCTGTGGCGCAGCGCATGATACGCGAGTGCGGCCACGACCTAGACACGCTCGCGATGGCCGCCAAGATCCTGACGTGCGCCGTGGAGACGGCGGCGGCCGCGAGCACCAGCCGAGACCGCACGCCCGGGCGCACCAGCATGGCCGTGTCAAGCAGCGGGACACCCTTGGCTGCGGTGGCAGCGGCGGGCGCTGGCAGATCCCAGGGGAGCGGCCCGGCGGCTGCTGGATCGGGAACGCGCGTGAGGGCGCTGGGCACGGTAAGCATGCCGATGTGGCTGCCGCAGGAGCGGCGGGCCAGCGGCGGCGGCGGCGCGCCGCTGCCGTCTGTGGGCAGCGCCAGCAACAACACGCGCCGCGGCAGCGCGACGGGTGTTGGGCTTGGCAGCAGCAACGTCCGCCACGGCTGCTCGCCGCTCAGCTCATATAGCACGCCGCTGCTGGGCGCAGCGGCTGCCGCTGCCGCGGCGGCAGCGGCAGCGGCGGCGGCGCAAAAGCAAGTAGCAGGGGAGGCTATCGCTATCGGCGCTGGCGACAGGGACAGCGTGGATGGCCATAGATTAACAGCAGCGGTGTAGCACTACCTATAACGAGTTATTCCTGCTGCCCGTTCACAGGGCGTCCCCCCTTTGCCTGGCAAGGGTAAATGCCGAAACAACACCGCCAGCTGCCGTGAGGACATGCGTTTGTGTAGCTAATAATGTACTCTAGTGCACACCTTGTCCTCGTCTAGTGCACACCTGTCCTTGTCTGGTGCACACCTGTCCTTGTCTAGTGCACACCTGTCCTTGTCTAGTGCACTGATCTACACCCGAGCAGTGGTGCGTTGCATGCTGTATCCTGAACAAGCATGGCTGCTGAGCCTGGGCGGGACCGTCGGCATGCATAAACTAGTAGTTACCGGCCAGGACCAGCACCGTCGCTTGCACTCACTGAAACCCCCATGCCATGCATGATGCATCGCAACGTGCGTCTCAGATGCGCTAGCGGTTTAGCAACCGGCGCGCCAGCATGCTGCAAACGCATCCCACCCCACCACAATTGCGTGGCATTTTGCGTCCGCATGCCCAGGAATGCAGCTATGGAGTGCCGGCAGTCCCCAGTCACAGAACAGTAGTCCGTATGCTGCACCCGCTGTTTTTTTTGTACCAACCGCTACCTGTCGCTGCAGTGCTGCGTACTGCCTGTATTCTTTGTTTTCACGCCACTCAAGCCCTCGCCACCGCTACCTATATCTACGTCCCAGGCCCAGCGGTCACGATGTGCGCGCGCTGTCCTGGCATGCCAGTTGCTATGGCGCGCACCCGCCGTCCGCCGCACGAGCGGCCTGCCTGCCTGCCTGCCTGCCACCGCAATGGCGCACACCCTTGATAGAAAGCGTGAGAGGATGTGGCCGAGCCGCGAGTGCTGGCTTGGCCATTATTGCTGCCGCCCGCCCATACTGCCCGTGCGCGGCGCGCTGCTGTGGAGCCTGTTCAGTGCACAGCGGTGCCGTGTGCGGCCGTGTGCCTATGCGTGGCCGCTCGCAACCGAGGATCCCACTTGCGGCGTGCAGGTGCTCCTCACCTGCGCTCACAAACCGCTTTGATCTGACGACGCGCACCGTTGTGCTCCATGCCGTTATACCCGCGGCATACATGTGATGCGCTGTCCCCATCACACGCGCGCGGCCGTTGATTCTTTTCGCTGTCATGTCCGTCAGGCGCATGTGCAGGGTCGTTGACGGTGCACCAGACACTCATACCTAAGGGTGCAAGCTGCTTTCCGTTAGGTGCTAGTTTGCGCAGTGCTTCATATCTATAACCTATAGACTACCGTAGGGCGACAGCTTGCGGGTTTCTGTACGGGTTTGCGGTTAGCGCTCCTCCGTATCCGCTCCATTTATCCGGCCTGCTACATTGTGATCCGCCGCTGGCACCACGCATCATACACAAGTGTGCATTATTTAGCCCGCAACACACTCATGTGCTTCAGGTCACTGATGTTGTGAGGTTTACGTTTCCTTGTAGCAGTAACAGCAAGGCATGCTCTGCATTCGTACGGTAGGCATTCGTACGGTAGGCAGTCAGCTCCTACAAGTACCAAACCTGTGGCGATGTGCATTGGTACTGTATGTGCGTGGTTTCGCGTGGCGGCGGCATCAATATAGGCTCCGCTTTGTGGCCCATGCCAGTAATGTGTGGCTCACAGAGTCACGCAGGGCAGGCTTGGCGCTGCCGTGTGTGAAGTCAAGGTGCGCTTCTCGAGCCAGGGTTGGTACCGTAGTAGGTAATGTGGACACCGTTACATATGGCTTGGGTTGTCAACTTGTGGTAGAGAACGTTTCCAAACGTCGTGTGCACTTGCTGTAAATGAACGAAGTAATGAGCTCGTGGCGCCAAAGCAATAAGCGTACAACGGTACCGGCGGTGACAAAGCGACACAGAGCGCAGCCATGCAGTACCATGTGGGGAGCTTGGCCAGAGTGGTGCGATATTCAGGGGCTTGGGAGAGCTGCAGTTGGTGCATTGCACCCAGGCGCCCCAGGGCAGCCAGAAGCCAGCCATAAGCCCAGGTTCAGCGGATTGGCATGAATGTGGCGTGACGTGTGATGTTGGGTCCGCGCTACTGATTCGTGCACTGAGAGACACGATTGTTTGGTGTGAGTCGTGTGACCCGATAGCACGCCAAGAATGCATTCATTACGATGAATGTAAGGTGAATCTGAGGTAGACCAATTAAGGTAAGCTAGCACGGCGGGTTGGCCACATGCACAGCGTGCACACCGCCGCATCGCCACTGCTACCGCCATGCACGGGCCTTCACGCACATCGCACACTTTTTCACAACACGCGTAAGCCCAGGGCCGTCATCATCAGGAGCAAAGGAAGAAAGAGAGAGAGAGATCAGAGCGGGCCAGTACATCAGCAGTCAAGCCAACGGAATGAGTACGGGCGCGGGGTTGTGCAAGGGGTGGAGGCCCCACGTGACGAGGCCCTCATGCTGGAAGGTTGCTTGAGTCTAATCGTGTGGCGCGAAGGCACATTGTTAATGTGTTGTGCCACAGTAGCCCCCTTCTCTCCAATACGCATGCCGTACACCGATAAAAGGCAATACGCGGATGCGTGTTGTGATACGCATGCACATGAATTACGCAGCGAGGGACTGGATGAACAACACAGGAGATGCAGCTACAGCAGTGGACTGAGCGTGACTGCATCACCCCACTCGGGGGGGAGGGGGGGGGGGGTAAAAATGAGTCCCATGTG
>BDDA01000056.1:2460-87600 GCA_001662385.1 Chlamydomonas asymmetrica
CTGACAGGAGTGTGCAGAGCCGCACCTGGCCGACATGGGTCCCCTCTACCTGGGCCGCATCATGAGGGCGTTTGCCATGGTGGCCGCGGACGTACCCATCCCGGTTCATTTCTGGAGGGTGAGCCACGCAGATTCTGTGTGTGCGTGTGCGTAGCGGCCTCGACAGGTGGCGCCACGCAGCCAGTCAAACAAAGCCCAGTCGAGGCCGCTACGCCCTGGCGGCCCATCGCTGGGCATGCAACAGCGCCTGATGCTGGCACTCGTCCGCCATGCCGCATGCGGTAGTCTCCTGTGTAGTTCAGAATGGAAGCGTGCGTACTGGGCATGCGGAACGAGATCAACAACAGCAGTAGTTTGTCAACCGTAAATATCGCAGCGCAGCAAGGAACCATCGATGACCTCTCATCAATCTTCCTCCCTCCCCCCCGCAGGGCTGCCTGGACGCGCTCACGCTCAAGTGGGGCTCCTGCAGTCGCTACCCCAACGCCGTCGACAACATGCGCTGGGCGGCGCTGACGCACCCCGCCACGCGGGAGCTGCCGTTGCACCCCGCGATCGGCCTGCTGGGCTTGGATGCACCGCCGGCGGCGGCGCACGCGGCCACAGCAGCCACTGCATGATGCCCCTCCGCCGCCTATGCGCGAGGACGTGAGGCGTCTGTAGGGACATGCGTGTGTATGCCGCTGCGTCAGGCTGGCCTGTCGAGCCTCAGTTACATGGTGGGGCTGCATGGCGTGTCGGCCGGGTAGGGAGCCACAGGGACAGTGACTGCATTGTGCAGGCCCCTCGCCAAGCTGAGCGCTGTGCGCCGGTGCGCCTGCCGCACGTTACGGGGCTCACCAAAGCCTACCGTGCGAGCAATGTGAAAGGCTGTTACGCACTTGTTTCACTGTTTGACTGCGTTTGCGTATATCGTGTGTTCACCGGTATGGGCGTGGCAGCTTGGCTGAGGACTTTTGTCACAGGCACCTGCGTGGGTGCGTGCTCGCATGTGCTGTGCGGTTTGTACATCTTGCCACTGGCCCTGCGCTGCATGCTCAGCTCACGCCTCATGCCAGGGGGCTTAGCTCGTGGCCACCGACACACGCATGTGCCGTCACTTCACGCGCCATTGTTCCTTCTGCATGTCTAGGTTGCTTGGATGTAACCCGCCTGACATAGCGACATGGGAGCTGGGGTACGCAGATGCTCATGGCCTGACCAGCAGCTGCGGCCGCCGCTGTCTGTGCCCCATATCTGAGGATGGTTTAAGTTTCGCCATACACCTCGACCGAATCACACTGCATTGGCCCCCGCATTCTGACACCTCGACCACCTGCTCAACCATTAAGTAGCAACGCATGTGCGCCACCACACCGCCATTGTGACAACGCACATTACAAAGCTCAACTCCCATCACTAAAAACAGTGCTTCTCTCTGGCAACGGCCACAAAATGGAACAAAATGCTGCAGGGCATGGCATGGCACATGCAAGTCTGATGCAGCATGGCAAGCGCCCAAAGGTAACAGCATGTCGAAATGCGCAAGTAGCCGAGCAGGCAATCAAATGAGATTCTGCAGGGGCAGGCCACGAGTTTGATAGCCCAAGCTGTGCAGCCTCGCCCCACGCCTGTCATCACATCGGAGTGACATCCAGACAGCTGTATCCAGGCAGCATGCATCGGCACACCGCAACAGTCCCCATCGCCGTTCACAACCGCCACTCGTCAAAGGACAGCAGGGCCTGACCAGCTGGCCACATCCGAGGTATCCTGCAGCGGCGAGACAACAGATCAACTACCTCCACCTCCTCCATGATTTCAAACGTGGACTTTCAACACAGGTAGAAAGCTCATACCCATGCGCTGTGTGCGCTGTAATTCAAGGTGCAGAACTGCACACGCGCATCGGTGCATCTGACCCCTTGGGCAATCGCATTTCCCAGCTGCGTGTACGATATACGATTATAAGGTTTACGGGTGGCGCAACCCAGACGGCACCAGCAAATGCTGCGCTATGGTTAAGCAGCAAAGTCTAGACAGCCATCATCGCTGCCCAGTGGGTCTCGAGTAGCGCCACAGCGTCCTGCTGCCACTTGAGCGGCTCGGCGACCCCCCGAGTGAAAATACTCCACACTCCCGCTGCCAATTGCGTCCTCTCTCACATGCGTGACACACCCAAGCAGCAAGCTCACACTAGCATCATGTCATGCCCCGCGTAAAAGGCAGGTGACCGGCTGGCGCGAGAATAAGAACCCCTAGGGTCACGCCGGAGGTCAGGACGTGCATTTCATGTTGGGATGTGGCGATAGTAGTGAATGGCACTGAGCATGCAAATGATTCGCAGTTGCGCGTATCCCGCACGTGCTGCAAGCGGCCGGCAGTGGGAGGCGTGCTTCGGTAAAGATGTGGTGTGGTCTGAATTGATGCTAAGTGGCTACCACCCGGTATGAGGCATGGAAATGAGGACCTTTGACGGTCGCACAAAATAAATGCATACCGGTACTTTAAGGAAGAATGGCCAGCAGCAGCAGCAGTTCCTGTCTATCGGTGTGGGCTGAGTCGGCGGTTGGCGGCGCACGGCACACCATTATGGCGGCAGATACCGGTGCGCAACGATGCCAAGCAATCGCAGCTCACGAAGATACTTGGCTACCTACTTTACCTGACGTTCGCAGCACCCGCGTCCCGTTCCATAACAGGTGAGGGAGCCACAAGGCGTGGCCAAGCCAGCAATCTGCGGCAATGGCGCTGCAAGCGGTACGCTCCATGCCACAGCTTGGACGGCGACCATCAAAACGGGAATCAGAACCTGCGCGCTGCATGTGCAGCATCGCCACGAACACGAGATCATGGATTCTTGTGGAACATAACAAAGCGGTACGGGGGTCGCATTCATAGCATTCCATCCCAGGATAATAGGGCAAAATACAAACATCACGCCCCTTTGTTATCCCATTCCGAGGACCGTGTCATTCGTAGGCCCCATTTGAAAGGCGCAAATAAGAGCAGCAAGCAAGGCAGGCTGTAGAGCGGCACTACAGGCACATCCACCAACCTCAGCGGTATCTGGATACGACCACATAGCAAACGCGGTGCGACACACGAGGCACGTCAGGTGAATGAGTAAGCTGGGGTCGGGCGGGGGCGGGCAAGGCAGCAAACATGCCAAAACCAACGGCTACCCTCGAGCACACCTCATAGCCTTCAAAAGCACGATGGCATGCCAGACAGATAAGCTGCCTTCTCTCAGGCCAGCAGCACAAGCAAAACGCCCCCTTGAGCATAACGTGTAGGGCGCGGAGCCATTGCAACCACCCACCCGGCTGCCTTGGCAGGCACTAAACTTTACGGCTACAGCGTAGCGCTTCATGATACTCGCTACATCGTAGGAACAGGCCGTGCCTACAGGGCGCACAACTCAGCAGCCGTCAGGCACCCTTGGCACGCCCGTCGTTGGGCAAGCGTGTGGAGAAGTACGCTGACAGCCTCGCTCTCGTTATTCTCTACCATCACAAGCATCGAGTCGAAGGGCAGAAGCGGGGGGGGGGCGCTGCGAGGGGGGTATCGCCGCCTCGCCCGGATTGCCCCATTATTGGGGGGAGCATGCCAGCATGGGCCGTTCGGCCGCGGGAAACTCCTCCTGCTCCTGATGTTGTAACACACACCCACAGAGGCGACAGAGGCCGTCGCTCACAGCCACACGGCTTTGTCACAAACTCATCCGCTGCTTTGCGGATGCCGCGTCCGACGCCACCCAGACGCTGGCAGGCGAGGCTAAGGAGGCCTCAAAGGCGGCCCAGAAGCACGCTGAGCAGGCACACTTGCATCACGTGCATATTCATGTGCACGCGTTGGTGGCCATGATGCGGCGCAGCTCCTCGCAGACCTCCGCCGCGGTGGGCCGGTGCGCGGGGTGGCGCGCCAGGCAGCGCTCCGCCAGCGCGCGGTACTCGCGCGGCGGCTGGTCGCCCGGCGAGAAGCGCAGGCCCGCGCCGCCGCCCGTCACCGCCGCCAGGATGTGCCCGCACGACAGCCCCGCCCAGGGGCGCGACCCGGTGTACATGCTCCACAGCAGCACGCCTGCACGGGGCGGCGCACACACGCGGGAGATTGGTTGACATACGCACACGCACACGTGTGGCGCTCGTGCACTGCAACGCACTGCCAAGCTGAAACCAAGCAATCATCATGTGCACCACACCCCGCAGGCTGCAGCACGCAGTGGCCCTTTCCGCGCTGCCTCATACTCATCATCGCCCCACTCCCAGGCATCCCTCCCTGGCCCACTCTCTTCCCCCCCCCACACACACACCCTCCACATCCACCCTTACCTAGGGAGTAAATGTCGGCCTTGGTGGTGAGCAGGCCCTCCGCCAGCACCTCCGGCGCCGCGTGCGTGATGAGGCCCACCGTGCGCGTAGCCACGCCCTTGGAGTCGTCGTTGCGCACCGGCTTGCTGAGGCCCAGGTCCGACACCTTGGCCACCCAGTTGCGGTCAGAGTAGCCCTCATCCAGGCCCAGCGGCCCCGCTAGGGCCTCCTCGGCAGACGTGGCGCCGGCAGCGCCGCCGCCGGTGGAGGTGGCGGCGGGGAGCGCGGGCGGCGCGGAGCCGCCGAGCCCGGCTCCGCGGCCTGCGCGCAGCGCGGCCTGCTGGCGCTGGTGCGCCTCCACCGACACGCACAGCACGTTCTGCGCGCTGAGGTCGCCGTGGACCACGGACCTGCGTGGGCACACGCACACCAGCAACGTCAACCACACGCCTGCGTGCAGCCCTCCATCAAACACTGACACAGCCACAGCTGTGGTGAACCCTGGGGTGGACGATGGTGAATGTACTTCAAGACTCATGGGCACAGCTCAGCGATGTTGCCTGTAAGTGACACGGGACCAGGAAGGGTATCAGGCCATCAGCGCGTCAAGCTGCACCAGTGCGCAGTCGCGCACACACACGCACCGCTTGTGGATGTACTCGAGCGCCGACGCGATCTCGTACGCCGTCATGAGGATGGCCGGCAGGTAGGGCCGGCCGCGCAGCTGGCTGGGCTCCGTGCGCAGGTAGCCCTTGTCAATGGCGTCCTGCAGCGAACCGCAATCCGCGTACTCCATCATGATGCACGTCTCGCCGGAGGCAAGGGCCTGCGGCTGCGTCAGCTGGCTGGCGGTGCTGCGCCCGCTGCCGATGACGGCGGTGGGCGCGCCCGAGGCCGCGTTGCCAGACTCGCTGATGCGGCCGCCGCTGACGCCGGCGCCGGCGGCGGAGAGCGCCGCGGGGCCCAAGGCGGCGCTGGGGCCGGCGGGGTTCAGGCCGCTGCCGCTGTTGGCGGTGCTGCCGGCCGCGGCGCTGGCCTGCATACGCAGCATGAGGGGCGACATGGGGCCGGTGCCGACGTGGTCCAGCATGTTCCATGCCGAGTTGCTGTCGCCCTGCAGCAGCCACATCATACAGCACAATATGTAATGGGCAAACCAAGAAAAATGACATCATCATTACTGCCATACTATAGCATGTAGGTAGTTCATTTCCGCCCGCGTTCATCCAGCCGGAGGTGCCCCATGCGAATGTATCCACGCGATGCCGGCGGCATCTGACATTCAGGGCCTTGCATGCACGTTGGTACATGGGTTGCTGCAGGCAGCTAAGCGTTGAGGTGGCGGACCCTCAAGCATGTGACCACAAGATAATCAGGCCGACAGCCAGGCTGCTTTTCAAGGTCTGCATAGGGGCATTCAGGTGTGTGCAAGCGAGTTTCCCCACCTCAAACGGGCTGCTGAAGTCGATGCCCGCCTCGCCCTCGGGCTGCCCCTGCCCCGGCGCGCCCGCCATGGCCTGCTGCAGCGTGAACGGGCTCATCACCACGCTGTTGCCGGCCATCGTGGGCAGCTCCTCCCCGTCCACCACCATGCCCTCGTCCATCACAGCCAGCGCGGGCCGGTGCGTGCCCGACACCTTGGCCCCTTGGGCAAACATCGCGCCGCCGGTCCTGCGCTCGGCAGCGCTCGGTCGATCCGCCGCCTCCAGTGACGCCCGCATGGCCTGCGCCTGCTGCTGGGAAGCCTCGCGCCCGAGGTTGGAGATCTTGCGCTGCTGCTGCGGCCCGGGCGGCCCGGCTGCCGCCGCGGCGGCGGCGATGGCGCCGCTGGCGGTGGTGGCGAGGGGCGACGCGGCGGCGCTGCTGCTGCCGCCCGCGGGCATGTCCAGCTTGTCGAAGCGCACAACGCACTTGTAGGCCTTAAGCACGTGCGGGTGGTCGAATTCAGAGCTGAAAAGGTGCTCCGAGGACACGCCGTTGAAGGCGCGCCGCACGCCCTTGTTGTCCACCACCTTGGCAGCCACCTGGCTGACCACGCCGGTGAGCGGGTCAGTGTAGGTGGCGGAGTACACGCTCCCGTACCCACCGCGGCCCAGCAAGCGATTGAGCTTGAGGCCGGGCATGGGTTCCGACCCAAAGCCCCACGTCTTGCTTTGGTTGCCGCGCTTCAACGGCTGTAGCTTGCCGGTGACGCTGGGGGCGCGACGCACGCCGCCGCCGCCGCCGAGGCGGCTCAGCTGCAGCGAGCGCCGGCCGGCGGCTGCGGTTTCCGCCGCGCTGGCGCTGACGGGGGCGGCGGCCGCCACGGCCGCCGCCGAAAGCGCAGCGGACGGGGCCATAGCAGCGTCGGCCGACATCGGCACCTTGCTCGCGCCAGCTGCCGCGCTGTAGGCGGCGGCGCTCGCTGGTGCCGCTGCCGCACTTAAGCGCTGGCGCTCAGGCTCGGTCTGCTGGCTTGCCGCCGCTCCGGCCTGGTCATCCGCCAGCGCATACTGCTCGTCCACCTCCATCTCCTCCACGCCCTCCTCAATATCGCCATCCTCCTCCACTGTCAGGAAGCAGTAGCGCGGCTGCGGCAGGCTGTTGTACGCCACCTCCGAAGCGTACGACGGAATGCGCTGCACCAGCGCGGTGTCGCCGGCCGCCACCACCGGCGCCGGCGACTTGACTACGGGCGCCGTGCCACGGGACGCAGCATCCGCCTGGTCGCCGGCGTTGGTGTCTGCGGCGTCCACCACCGTGTTGTCCACGGTGCTCCAGCCGCAGGTCGTGGCCCAGCCGCCTGACACGACTGCGCTGGGCTTGGTGTCGTGCGTGAGGGAGGAGACGCTGGGAGTGGGTGACGCCAGGTAGCTGGGCACGCCCACAGGCAGGTCGAGGGCCGAGTCCATCAGGTGCGCGTCCGCGGGCCTGTGGCACACAGAGGAGCAAGCCAGGGTGAGGGCACAACAACAGCCATGTGATGCTGTGTAGGATGTAGCAGCTTGTAAAACTGTCAGGGACCTGTGAGGCTGTAGCGTGTTCAGGAGTACGCTTGCATAACAGGAGTCTTCAGTGTTGGTGCACCGCAAGTCCGCAGCACTGGCATACTGCAGTGCAGGCAGGGTCGTGTGCAAGCCGCCTCGTCGCAGCTCACCTGAACGTGAGCCTCATGGCCACCTTCTTGCCGCCCACGAAGCGCATGGCAGGCAGCTCCACGACCTCGCCCTCCGCGACCGCACACAGCACCGCGTGCCAGTCCTGCAGCGCCAACGCGCCCGACACGAGCGACCCCGTGTGGCCCAACACCACCTCTGCATCGCTGCGCTCCGTCTGGTCTCCGTTGACGCCTGACTGTTGCTGCTGCTGCTGCTGCTGCTGCTGTGCTGTGGCTCGCCCTGTTGTGGGGGTCGCCCGGGTCAGCAACGTCACCAGCCGCTGACCCACTGTGAAGACACGGGGGAGGCCGGTGGTGTCATCCCAGCGCTCGTTGGCATACGTGACTTTCCAATTGCTGGGAGGGCCCTGCAATTCGGCATGAGGTGGTGCATGTCAGCTCACGGGGGTGTTTTATCCTTCACATGGATCATTCGATTGGATGCAAGCCTGGATCAACAACTTGGTCCAGGCTTGCATGCCACGGGGCTAAGCTGCTGCCTACAAGAAACACACGATGCCACTAGCATGTGTCACCCACCTGCATGTCAATCAGCGCAATGCATGCCTCATAGCATTCCAGTGACTGCGCCACACGCTTGAATGCGACGCTGGTCGTCTGGCGTTGCGCGAGTAGCTGCACGCGGTCAAGCTGGCGCGCCGCAAGCTGAGCCAGGGAGTTCAGCAGAGCGCACTGGTCACCTCCAAAGTCTGGTCTGGGCTTGGTGTCAGCAAAGCACCTGTGTGACACATGCCAAAGCGGCGGATTGGTAACGCGTGCCGAGAGTGCATTTGGACTGTGATTGGCGCCAACAACACTTAGGGTGAAGCAGATGATGCCTTACAGAGTTCCGATTGCCAGTCCATCGTTGAGCATTAGTGGAGCGCCAGCGTAGAAGCGAACGTTCAAGGCCCCCGTCACGAAGACGTTATCTGAAAATCTGCGAACACAATTTGACGACGAGCGACTCGTGAGCACAAGTCCCAGCCTAGAAGACACTAACCACAACGAAGAAGAATCAGTCTAACCTGGCGTCCTTTGTTGCATCTGGAACAACCTGTGGTAGGCACACCAGGGAAGACAGCACGGAAAAAGGTGGAATGTCTTCGGAGCTCGAATACACGTGAACCACACTATGTTAACTAGCTAATGGCCTGCATATAACAGTTGTAATTAAACAGTATTTACCATCGTAATTGGTACATCCTTCGTTCGAGCCCACCTGTAAACAAGAGCCAAAGTGACGCAAAAACCGTCAGATATGCTGTATCTTCGGTGACAAGAGTGGGCCTACGATTTACAGGGACCATGAAGGCACCCCCAAAGTCAGCTCACCCACAGAAGGACCAGCGGAAGGGAAACTGCAGAGCACAAACGCAGCGCAAATGAGCAAGGAACAGTCAGACGGCCACTGCCTGTTGGACACGACTGTGAGGTCCAAAGTGCAAGGTCAAGACAAGGAATTATGAGGCTTGCGTGCAGCCAGCTGTGCCTAGTCTGTCCACACGCGTGTGAGCATTCGTGCTCACCTCGCCACGAGCAAAGTTAATGCCGTTCCTCACAAAAACCTGCATTCAGCAACACCACACCGGGGTCGGTGCCTATGTTGTCAACTGCAGGTTCCAAACACGTGCACCTCAGTGCTTTAAACGGTCGCAAGTGCTCGAAAACAAGCAACAACTGAGGCACGCTTATGTGAGCCAGCTTTGCACACACATGAGAGCTAGGGCAGCTAACCTTGTCCTCCTCAAACAGCACCAGCATCACTTTGGGTGCTTGAAAAGTTGCTGCGACCGTTTTCAGCAGAAGCGCAACCTCCTCATCCAGCTTCGGACCGCCATCGTGCAGACTCTGGACAACAGCACGGATGGCCGCGGGATCCTCTGCAGGTACGTGGTAGGGTCCAGAACTCCAGCAGGAATATGGCAGGCCCAGGTCTGAGGAGCCACAGCAGTCGATGTCAGCACCAGGCTGTGACGCCGCTGGCATTGGCTTCAGGTCTGAGAACTCAAGCTGCACAGGCCCATTGCTGCTGCTCAAGTTAGGTTGTGCTGCTGCACTTGGTGCACCCTTAACGGTGGCCCTGGCGTTGGACTCAAGGGCCTTAGTGGTAGGTCCATCATTTTGGCCACCAGGCCCGGCACATAAGCAGGATTGTACCGCGCCCATTGGTCTAGTTCTTCCTGCAGAGCGTCGAGGTTCTAGCCCGTGCGCTTCCGGTCTCCAGGTACTACATAGACTAACGGGTTTAGCGCTCTAGGCCAAGTCCACCCACTACTGCGTGGGTGAGGCGTGGGTTCACTCGCGAGCTTGCGAAATACTAGGTTACGCCGACATGTAAGACTTCAGGACCACGAGTCGTTCTTGCGTTTGCCTCTTTCCGTTCGTTCATCACGGCAGCAGCACCTTTGCCACCGGGGCATGCTCGGTTTCACCAATTCGTTAGTAAGGCTTCACAGTCTCGTTCAAGGCTGCCCCCCTCCACCGAGTCAACAGTGTGAGACCTTCGAAGGCATGGTGAACAGCAAGTCATTGTCCAGGTCTTGAGGCCGGCTCCATACAGTGCATGCCAATTGCCGCGCTTATGTAACAGTCAGCTGGACGTTATTTGGCGACCACGCTTCAGGGCAGCAGGCTGTGTTATGACACGCATGATACTGCACACCGCTAGGCACTGCTGCGCACGAGACAATACTTCAATACACCCTGTCAGCAGGAATAAGGTAACCGGGCCCTGGCATGCTTCACACTCAAACATGCCGCTCAGTTGCTGCGCGCGCTCTGCTCTGGCACCGTGCGGCAGGCTTCACAGCCCAGGTGCATGAACCTTTCACCTGCACAGTTGAGATGCTTTCTTTATTCACGCACGCAACGGCATTGAAATGAATACGTTTGTGTCACACAATTGTGTGCATGTGGATGTGGGTGCAGGTGTGGGTGCAGGTGCGGGTGCGAGTGCACCAACGCGAAGCTGCTGCTTGCTTCAAAATACCACCCCTGTCTGTAGGACTGCGGCCGTTGCCAGTTGTGCATAGGAACCACCAAGCTCAAGAGCAGTGTCATCCGCGGGGGTTGGCCTGCACATGGATGACAGGCTAAAGCCGAAAAGGCATTTGCGGTTGCAACATAGCTTAACTGTGCTGGGCCTACGTGTAGCAGTAGGCAGCACTCAGCAGGCCGGGTACGGGGTACAGCCTGTGTATGTCCCTGAATGTATTCAGTATGCTGAGCAAGCGGGCGGCCAGGGCTCAGTGTCGCGCAGCAGAGTCATGCAGGGTTGTGTGATAGATACAAGTCAATTATGTAGTTAGCAGCCATGTATCCATTCAGGTGGTTAACACCCTTTGCGTCGCATCATCGGCGTTTTCATGCTCTCTGTCATAATGTGTCAAACGTGTTCCATGTTCTGGTACTTGGCATGCAACCAGGCAGCATTCAAACGCAGCATGCAATGGACCATGGCGTTGTTGTGACCGAGGAGCGGACACACACACACTGCCCTGCCGCCCCGGCACATGCGATTGGTCAAGGCATCCAGTAGCGCATTTAGGTGGCCCGAGCAGTGCAGGCGAATGCGGGATTGGCGTGCAGAGAGGGTCGGCATGCAGAGAACTATTATGGAACATGCCCTGTGCATTCAGGTCTATGAAAGTGCTGAGTTTTGGCGCCCGCATGCGCCTCCCTGGGTGCCACACAGACACTGTTGCCTGGCTGTCGCCCGTAGAACTGCACGCAAACGGGTTAATGTACTATTATTGTGCCTGCATGTGTGTGTGTGTGCACCGTTGTGCAAGGCCGTGTAGGCGTGCAAGCAGCGTCATGCAAAACTGAAAACTGTGTTCAGCCAGGTTGAACGCCCCCTGCCCCCTCCTTCCTACCACACTGTCAGGTTGACGCACACGCAGCGGAAAAGCACCTGTGCTAGCGTTGCATAAAGCATTGGTCCAAGGGGTGGGATGCACGTGCTGCCCGGGAGAGTCTGCAGGTGGGGCAGCATGCCCCACCGTCAGGCGCGTTGTGTCAAGCGCCCACAGCAACCGCAGCCCAGGACAGCAACCGCAACTATCAACCGAATATGACGTCGACCACGTCGAGTTCTTCCAGGCCGAGGCCCTCGGGAGTCTCGGACGGGCAGAGCGTGTCACCATCAAACCTGAACCTCACGCGCCCGCCCGCCCGCTTCAGGAGCGCCTGCACCTTGTCGTGCCGCTGGAAGGCGTCGAATAGCTTGCTGAAAGGGTCTGAAGTGCTCAGCTTCATCTTCAGCCGCTCATCGGTGCTCTCCCCCCATTTGCAGACCAGCAGCACCTTTTCAGCGTCCGCACCTGCCGCACCGCCTGCTGCAGCATGCTCATCGGCGCCTGCCGCATAGGTTGCTGCAGCACCCCCTGGTGAGGCGCCAGCTTCACTGTCATCGCCAAGGCGTGGCGTGTCGAGGTCTGCAGCTGTTGACATTGTATATTGCAGCGCTGCCAGCGGCAGGAACGCGCCGCCAGGTAATGCTTGCGCCCCATGTGAACCTGCCATGCGGAGAGAGTGGACGCCTGTCAACTGTGGCTGGTCATCATCGCTGCTTACAGGTTCCTCGTCGTCGGCATCAGCTGTGGCCAGCAGGGCACGCGCTTCCGCTGACAAGAATGCAAAATCCGCCTTGGCTGGCCCCTGTGACTTCCCCAGACCTGGGTGCGCCTTGCAGGTGAGGTCCTGCTTCTCCGTGCCAGCTGCTTGTGTGGTGTTGAGCTGCCTAGGGGGAGCTCGTTCAGCCACAAGCACAACGCCGTCCTCCTCGTCGTCCCCTGCGGGGTCATCCTCAGGCTGAGAGAGCTGAGAGAGACGGATGGCTTTGGGCTTAGGTTGTTGTTTCAACTGTGCCCCTCCTTTGCGCTTCTTGCTGTCTTTCTCCGTGCTTTCTGGCGCGCTTTGGCTGCACACCCATGCCCCGCCGTCGTCACTGGCATCGTCCTCGCTGTCAGAGTATGTCCAAATGTCCTGTCCCATCGGTCGCGTATTGCTCAAACGCAGTCCAAGCTACTGTACCCACGTGAGTGTGGATGATGGGTCACAAACAAGCGTAGCGCAATTCAAAAACGGGTTGAACCAGGCTTGACCAACTGGCGACCCAGAACGCTACACACACAAGAAGACGTGTTGTGTATGCAGTATCAAGGCAAGAACTTGACCTTTGACTGGAGAGGCCGTGATAGATTTGCAGCAGGGCCGAGCACAAAACGAATGCCTGCCGAATCGAAAACAGAGGTGAATGCAACACTCTTGCAGGATGGGAAGGTGGCAATACCACACATATGTTGACATATGTTGACATATTGGCTTACCGTGTAACTGCCGTGTAAAAAAAGTTCAAGCCCTTGTTAACAAACAACACTGGACAAGCCCACCACTTGAGCCCGCTAGCACCGGAACCAGGGAACGAAACCCAAGCAAACCCCACAGGTTCCATGCAACAGGAAGCTGTGTCACCACTCTCAGGCTGGCCCATCCCAGCCCTGCTTCGCACGTCGGTCCCGCCCAGTTTAAATGCAAGGCCCGTGGCCGCAGCCCAACGTGACACTGAGCCAGCCAAGCAACAGCAGATAAAACCTTCGCAAGATGCGTTTCATACCTTACAGTAACCGACAGGCTGGCCCCGGGGTCTGATGCAGTGTCGTGCCGTGCACGTGCAAGTACAGTACGCCGCAAATACGCCGCAGGCAGCAAAGCAAGCACAGCACAAGACAGGCAGCATCAGACGGCAAGACACTCATCTGTGGAACACCGCAGCAGCACACGAGGCTCCAGTGGGTAGGTCCATAGGAGAGAAGGCACACAAGTCAGCGGGGACACGGTGCGTGGTGCAGCGCAGCTGGACTAGGACAGACACCCGTGGCAAGGCAGGAGGTAGGACAGGCACCGTAGAAGAACAGGCAGCTGGCGCGAGGCGGGCGTACGACGCGACAATGCATGCATGCGGGAGGCAGCATTGCGGACACGCATATGATGAGCCTGCATGCAGTCCTTGCACGCACGCGAATGGCGGCGATGCATTACTGTGGGGAACTGTGGGGTGCGAGTGCTAAGGCAGGGCAAGTGGCGGGCGGACAACTGATCGGCTTTCACAGTCAGCTGCATGATCTCCCACCAGATTTCACGCAACCCAACCCTCATTATGTCGCGGTTGCTTGTGTATCCAGTGCCGCCTTGCGCGACTTCACCTCCGCTACTCCTGCACAGACCTGCTGTCATGCTGTGCAGCAATCCTTCATTTGGCGTTCCACTGGAACGGTTCCAGCATTTCAGCTACGCCTGCCTCCAGCTGCCTCGGCTGCGGCGCCCCATGCAGTTGCAGTGCAGAGCAGCGGTTGGCCACCAAGGGTCTCAGGAGCAGGAATCGGCGGGTCCCTACCGCACATACATGCGTCTGGGGTATGTCATGCAGTGTCGCACTCGCAAGCATGCATCGTGTCGTGCACCAGATGGCTCAGACTCAAAACCCTAACCGCTACATGGCTCCTCCCTGGCTGTCTCCTCAACTGTCACCGCAACCCACGCACGAGCCACGGCTCCAGTCACCCGGGCCTTTGCGTGGGTGAAACTCCCCTACCACTCGCTCGTAACGTTGTAAGCAACTGTGTGTGCGTGTGTCGGCGACCAGCAGCAGCGTCCAGGCTACTTTCCAGCTCGCCGTACCAGAGCAGCGCAGAGCTGCGTTGTACATGGCAGCTGTGTTTGGGGTTTTGTTTTGGACGGGAACGGTTACAGGCTAGGGCACCGCTGCCAAAGCAGGCGGTGACAGGACAGGACAAGCCTGACCCCCTGGGGCCCGGAAACCCGGCCGAGACACGGTAGACACGGACAAGGACAAAGGAAGGCAGGCAAAGCGAGCAAGGCCAACATAAGAGGCACAAGCAAGCAAACCTCTCTGCTTGCTGCACACCGCCAGTTGGCGCATGTGCCCATGGTCTCTCCTGATTCCATGCAGTGGCGTGCACCTGCAGACATGTCACGCAACTGCACATTTCATAACCCACAGGCTTTGACCCCAGCTCACGCCAACCCTGCATCCGAGCGCGCGGCATATTGAGCATTATTCAAGGCCCATCACAGTGAGAGAGATGCCCAAGTGAACACGCATGGTTGCATGGGCACCATGGGCGAGCCTGTGCCTCAAAATGAGGCGCGGCTTCATGCCCGATTCCCCATGCGATTGAGGATTAGTAGCTAAAGGGAAAACAAATCTTGCCGGGTGTTGTTGGATGCGCGAAAGGGAAAACAAATCTTGCCGGGGGTTGTTGGATGCGCGAAGGGGAAAACAAATCTTGCCGGGGGTTGCTGGACGTGCGCTCCGTCTGGTATAGCGCGCATAAGCGTCTGCGCATAAGCCACGCACAGCATCGCTTGCCTCCTGGAATGCCGGAGTCGCGCTTCAGCCACTTTGCCATTTTAGTGAGGTTAGCGCGCATGGAGGCCCGGGAGGCTATGGGCCTAGGTACAGTATGTGCTATGGTCAACGCTTTCGGCCCATGCAGAACAACGGAACCACCAGTGGCTCTGTTGAAAGTAAGTAAATAAAAGGTGGCGCGCAGGAGACCACCTGAACGTGTCCGAACCAACGAGCGAGGTGTTTCACTTTCAATTGAGGAAAAGGAAGCAAGGGTAAAGCGGGGGCCGGTCTTCAGCCGCTGTGATGCTGGCACGGCATGGGACGGGTGCCTCTGATGGAGGTGTGAGGATGGTGAAACGACGGCGCCACAGCAAGACGCACACAGCCTCAGTCCATTGCTGTGCACTCAGCAGCACCGCTCTGGGAGCGCGTACTCCATCGCTAGATATCAGGCAGTATTCAATAGATAGGTGGCAAGGCTGATGGTGGAAATGAGAATCGACCACAAACCAATGCTCCCATGTTCATGCATGCATAGTCCTACAAGCACCAAATATTTGGCAGTACCATACCGTATTGCACCATAATGCTACCGGTGGTAGCAGGGATGGCATGCAACAACTTCGCATGCGTTAAACACGTGCGCCGTTGCAAGGGCACCAGCTTTGCGTCTCCGACTATTGGGCTGTGCTGTGCTGAGTTCAGCTCCATGGACAGATCAGCGTTGCTCATGTGACCGGATGCGGGCGCTCCAAAACATCAGTGTAAGAGGGGATATGTGCGATATATACATGGAGGCGGGGTACATGCTAAGCGCACAGGCAAGTTGACCAGGGTAAACAATAACTCAAACAAACAGCATGTAGTTCCAACCCAGCAGTATACATCACACCAATACGCCAACACACAGTACACAAGCTTGGATCTGCATACGATGTAGAAGCAGCCAACGGAAAGGGGCGCATGTGCTCTGCGGCAGCGGCATTTACGCAACAACAGACTCGAGACAGTGAGGGGACGGAACACGCAGCTCAGCTCACAGATGGCATCGGGATCCTCAGCTCACACGTCCGGCACAGAATGCACAGTCGTGAGCAGTCTTCTCCCGGGTACTTCTCCCAGGGTCCCCTGCGCCTTTTTTCGCTGCGGGGCCACAGAGCAGTGCCTGTAGCGCAGTGGTGCTGACAGCAGTGGCGCCTGCAGCGTTGCTCCACGTGCACCTCGCCCTGTCCCAGTCCCGCTTTTGGGGTGGACCGACAGCAGCAGACTGGCGTGGTGCCTTGCCGAGGCGCGTGCTTTAGTCACGGCGCCGGCCCGAGAAACGAGGCAGCGGCGGGATGAGGAAGCCATCGAGCACGTAAATCAGAGACTTGCCAGAGCACGCAGCCTTGGTGGACCAGCAGTTGCCGCCGGCGGGGATGTTGGACTTGAGGATGCGGGCACGGTTGGGCGTGCCCGGGTAGCCGTGTCCGATGAGCACGATGTCGCCGCCGTCGATCTCCACCTTGAGGGTCCTGCTGCCGCCCACTGCGACGCGAAACGGCAAGCGCGGAACATGCGGCATCAGCTTCAGTGGAGAGAGAGAGCATCGCAGGCTCCCACTCCCAGGTAGCTAGCAGGTCATGGTTCAGCAAGTAACGCACAGCATAGGTTGCACGCTCGCACGCCATCTTCTGCTTCTTTAACACATACAGCTTCAGGTGAAGGAAATGGCAGGCAGATGCGTCAAACCAGGCCCAGGTAATTGTGGCTTTCATCATCCAGCCTTGTTGTGGTTCTTACATAGCGTGGGCAGGCGTTGGCCATCCTTGAGGTTCTCCACGCGAATGGGTGTGGCAAGGACGTTATACCTGCGCAGCGGCCAACATAGATCGGCGGCATGCATGCGGGATGCACACGCTGCAATCAACCCAAGGTGCAACGCATGCGCCGAGCATTGTGCGTCGTGCTGTCACACCAGCCTGAAAACACTCTGCAAAGCTACGCAGGCCAGGCGCGGAAGTGCTCCTCCAGGGAGGGACATCCATTGCCCACGACTAAGGGACAATGTTAGGGATGCATTTTATCCAATTTTAACACATTTTAACCGGCGGATGCGGTGGTGTATTGTCGCGTCATGCAGCATGCATGGGCAGAGATGTCGACCGTTATGGCGTCAGCCCAGCCATTGCACGACGCGTTGGCGCCATGTGCAAAGACACCATTCGATGTCTGCTGCGCTGCGCTCCATCTTGACAGTGCCCCACAAAGCTGCCTTTGCAAGGGTCGCCCAAAGGTACGGTGCACAGCGCGAATGGGTGCGTGGGCCAGACCATGCGACCGCGTCAATCCCAACTTGGTATCGCAGCCTTGTCATCATCATAATGTGAGCGCAAGCAGGCGAGAACTGAATGATGCATGTCGTCGTCACCGTAGGCAATGTGTGGGTTGGCTACTTGGCTGTGGCACACGGGTGGAGGGAGAGCTTGAGCTGTGCAATTGGCACAGCAGTACAACATGCATCTTGCATTTCCGCATGGCTTACTCACTTTAGGAAATACTCCAGGAAGGTGTCGTTGCTGACCAGCTGAGTCTGCGCAAGAACATCAAGGCCGGTCGACATCAGCTCATAGTAGGCGTCGTCGGTCGGTGCCAACACTGCGCATATCGCACACACACACATGCACCAGACAGCTCGCCACCATCAGGTGCAGTTATCATCATCACGCATAACATAACCACACTGCACGGCCCCACGGAAAGCACATTGCATGGCCCCACGGGAACCAACCAATTCTAAACACATGCACCAATTTAATCCATTCCAATCCACAGAGACACGCACGCACCAAGGGTCGCCTAGGGTTCAGCTGGACAAGGTCAGATCAGGCGGCAGCGCGTGTGTTCCTGCTCTACTGAAGCACACACCGTGCATGCGGTCAGGCCGCAGCGTTTATGTTGCTCTGTCTGTGCCCACACGCGTGCACGGCTGTGCGCACACCCCGGAGACAACCGTGAGAGCTCAGTGCGACAAAAGGAGGAAGCGAGGGCTCCATCCACAGACTGGTCTGGTCCCCCCTGGACGGTGGTCGATCGAGCGCCAAGCCAGGATCTGCATTTGCCGGCGGGCCGCCATGCTTCCTCTACTTACGTGTAACCTTGGTGGTCGTCCTGGTCGTGATTGTTTTGAGGTACGGGGAACGTGGCAGCAGCTTGTCCCGAATGAAAACAAGGCCGTCGTAGTTCTGCAGCGTAGTAGTAATCGTGGTCGGGATTGGCGGGGGGAGCAGCATCACGTCCACGACGTGCACCACGCCCTTCCCAGCGGGGAGGTCCACCGCAACGGCCTTGGCGATGCTGCTCCTGCCCACAACGGTATATGCGCCAGTGCTAGTCTTGGTGGTGTTGAGGTCCAAGGCGGAGTCTGCATCGCGTGTTTGGGCACAGCAACACACTCGTATGTGGATCCCAGCAAATGGTTGGTGGGCGGACGTCACTTGAGGGGCGGAGGGAGCTATAGGTCATGCGATACGCAAACCATATTAAGCCATGTAAGCACGGTAGGACAACAACAGCAACCAATGCAGGATAGCAGGTTTTTGGCTGGACACAAATGGTTTACTCCGGCAGGCTGTATGTAGCAAGGTGCAGGGCTGGTCGATTGGCCCAAAGCTTCCCCAAAGACTCACACTCCAAGCGTAAGCAATCCGATGCAACCCAAACCAAGAATCGGGAGGTCAGAACTCACTCAGGCTTTCGACAGCAAACACTTCTCCCGGGCTCAGCACCGACGCCTTGTTCGCGCCAACAGCGAGATGGTAGGAAATGACCCCTGCAATCGCGGCAAAGCACACACGGCAGCACAGCATATCGCAGGCGAATGTCCGCTGCAGCACGTACCACATATGTGGAGCGAGTGGGAGGTGTGCAGGCCGACATGCTGATCGGGAGGAGTGGCGCATGCAGGCGCTGTTGATGGGGTTTGCTTGCAGGTATTGTGGGCCTTGCGGGTATTGCAGGTATTGGATTGAATTGGTTGAATTGGAGCTTCCGAGCGTTACTGCGCTGTGAGTCCTGTGACACACAGACTCGAACACTCCCCAAAGTTGGAGACCAAAGCACTGCATGCACTCAGCCAAACCATGAACATAGGTATTGCAGCATAATGCATTGCGTGTAATGCATGCATTGCATGGCCGTGGTCATCCTGCAGGGTCATCCTGCAGGGTCACCAAGGCATCGGTTGATTGATTGACTTGACATCACTTGGCCGATCAGGCCATTCATGGGGGAGGTTAGGGTCACAAAAGGCATCCAGCTGTCCCACTCACAGTTGAGCAGAGCCTTGTTGGCCAGCACCTGCGCCTGCGTCTTGCCGAGCGCCTTGAACCCCGCAGCAAGAGCTGTGTCAGTGGGCGCAAACATGGTGGCCTGCGTGCAGCCGAGCATGAAGCGGCGTATAAAGGTGTGCCGAGAGATAGCGGCATACGTCACCGAGGCAGCGTATGCGTCGACAGCTTTTGGCTCACGTACGCAGCAAGATCGCCTGGTTCAGCACCAATCAGGGAGCCACAATGGAACAACACGCCAGCACACATTCAACCCCTGTGGGCACCACGCTGTGCGCATCAGGCCTTGCTCTCGCATTTTTGCATTGTGCTTTACATCGAGGCGTGCCCTTCCGCCCAGCGACACCACAACCTCTTTTCCTCGACAGGCGGGTGTGGGCACACCCGGAGGCACGCGCCCGGGTCGCCAGTCAAAGCCGATTGAGACGCCCAAGTGCCTTATTAGCCATGTATTGGATTGGGTTGAGTGCATTTGGAGCTTTCTAGCACACTTACGCTTTACAACACATAGGCCAACCCTCCCGTCAGTTTGGGACAGGGAAGCGGACTAGCCCTGTGATTATGATGAGAAGCACTGGCTTGCTTGGCTTGCGCAGCCAAGGGCCCCACGCACCTCTGTGCCGTAGAAAGCCAGCATCGCCTTGAGGCCTGACACCTGCAGGGCGGTCGCGAACACGCTTAGGTCGCGACGCGACTTGACGGTGCTCAGGATGTTGCTGCTCGCGTTCATCGGTAGCAGCACCGTGTCAACGATCTGTACCAAGGCCTGCACAGCGCAGATAGATAGCAGACAGAGGGCGCACGATGAGCATGCACACCGCCTGCCTCAGGGGGGGCACGGCTGAGCGCGCGTCAAGGCGAAGCAAGAGGTGGGCGCGGCGTGCACACGTCGTGCGCTGAGCGACGAATCCATGGTCTCGGAGCCAGGGCTTTGCTGCCTTTACTTTGCAGGGAGCAAGGTCACCGTATGCACGCATACCAAGAGCGCTTACAGGGCTCCACTCTGAACCCTAAACCCTGAAAGCCCTGCACCCTAAACCCTGCATCACCTGCAGGCGCAAGGGTGTTGCATGACTCGCAGGCTGCGAGGCTGCAACGAGTCGAAGGCAAGGCGATCAAGCGCGCTGTAGCTCACCTTGCCAGACGGAACTCCAGCTGGGACGTTTTTAGTCACGATCTTGCCGGTGCTGTACAAGGCGCTGAAGTCCACCACTGACCCAGAAGAGGACCTGCAGGTTCAAAGCCGAGTTTGAGTGCCCAGCACAAGCGCTTATTCCTGACGACTGCAGCAAGCAAGCGAGCGAGCGAGGGCAGACGGAGTAAACGTGCCCAGGGCACGCAAGCTGGCACGCACTTTTTCAGCTTTATCTGCTTCGCGACGCCGTTCTCCTTGTACTGCGTGTTATACGCCACGAAAGACGTCTTGAGGCTGTTGGTGTTGATAGCTTTCCCAGCGATGAAGTGGTATGACAGAAGCTGGGCGGCAAGGCAAAAACGCAAGGCGAGGCAAGGCAAAAACGGCATGGCGTACACAACTGCGTACACGGTCAACAAGCACAGGCATCGTGCAACACATAGCAAGGAACAGAAGGATGGAAATGAAGCAAACCAGTCTACTCACTTCTCCCAGGTCGGCTGAAGCCAGAAGCACATCCTTGGTGGTTCCAGTGGCCGAAAACAGTTTGTTCCACGCCTGTGACACACACGGCGGATGTGAAATGGTTCCGACTTTGAAGTTGGACAACAGCAGCTCAAAGGGATTTCTTTGAGGGTTCGTGACTCTCACAGACGCATGGAAAGAGCTTCTCAGTTGCGACAGCCAACCGCGCCAACAGCAAACCAAACCATAGTACCGGTGGGGTCAGCACCTGATTGGTCGGCACGAAATAGGTACCAACCAGTTGGGTGTTCTGCAGGGCTTCCACAACCCCGACTTTTTTTATTACTGCCGCGGTTATCGACAGGTCCTGCAAACGAGGCAAACAGCAGTGCGCGGGGTGCTGGTCAGTATTGTGTGAGCAAACGCTCCGGGAGCGAGGGGGGGTGCTGTGTACCAAAGCCGGGGGCCATTGGGGACCTGAGAGCCCCATCTCTTTTTACCGTGCGCTTGCTAATGGCGTCCCAAATATTCTCTGCTGGCGGCTCTGCGTAGCCTGCGAGGAGGCAGCAAGCAAGCCAAGCAGCGTGTCGTGAAGCACCGTGCGTGAGCGCGTGGGTACACGATCTTGAGGCAAACACAATCAACTGGGCAGAAATAAAGACGTTGCTTGGGTGGCAGACAAGGTTCGCCAAGCACGCTCGGCAGAAGAGAAGTTCGACGCGCATTGCTCGCTCACCCGTGTAAAGGCCCGCCGCCGCAAGCAGCGCAACGCACAGCGAGGTTGCTCTCATGTCTGACGGCTTCCGAGTGGAGAGAATGGGGCAAGGTGTGATAGTACAGGTGCCAGGAGCGTGTCAATTAAAAGTGCCAAGGGCTTTGCCAGATTGCCAAGCAAATCGAAGGTCCAACCACCACTTGCTCGTATTGCAGCCCACCATGGTTGTGACACTGACCTTTTGCTTTGTAACTGAAAAGGAAACCCAAGCCCCTGGATCTCTGCAACAAGCAACACAAGCCAGCGTGCAAGCTGCAAGCCCCCCCACAAGCCCGCCAAAACCGGAACCTTCTGTGCCGGGCAGAATCACCAGGCCCTGTCCCAGCCAATGAAACCCAAGCAAACCCTACAAGCTCTGCACAACAGGTCTTGCCCATCGCAGCCCTGCCTTGCACTTGCCCAGTTAGGTGGAAAGCCTGTGGCTCCGAGCCGGATTTGACACGGCCCAGCCAGGTAGCAAGAGCAGACAAAACCTTGGCAAAGTGCGTTACATACCTCACAGTAAACTACCCCCGGGGTCTGATGCCAGTGTGTATTGCACGTACGGTTCTACACCGCTGGCAGCAGCGGCCCACCGTGGTCTGGGTGACCTCCACTGGGAGAGACCGGCAAGATGACAGCCAGCGGTATTTGGCCCATGTTTACGTATCCTTACTCCCGTTTTGGGGAGCCCAGCAGCATTCTGGCCTTGCCCTTCAATATCCTGTGACCAATATCTCGCCGGGCTGTATGTACGTGCCTGCCTGCCTGTGTGACCCGTGTAAGATGCACAGCCCAGGCATTTTCACAACATTGCTGTTGTGCCAGAGGTTTTGACGGCCTCCAGGGCTGCCACAGCTTGGCCCCTTTTGCCACCGCGCCGCTCCCTCCTTACACCATTCCCCCCTTCCTCCTCCGCACGGCGAGCCTGGCGCCGTGGCACTTGCTGTGAACAGAGATAACAAAACTCTGAGCACGGCAAGTTCGAGGCTTGTTCATTGAGGCTCGCACTCGTCCTGGACTGCGGTGTCCTGTACGCAGCATCCAACGCGTCCATGACTCGAACCAGCAGGAGGCAGTTGCGCTGTGATGGACTTGGGCACAGGCCGGTTTGATGTGAAAATGCCCCCTATAGATACAAGTTCTGCGACCCCCGCAGGTTTTATGGCTCGGGCTGCCTCTCTTCCGGGTTCGGGCCTGCAACGGAGTAGTTCGGCTTCGCCAGCAAAGAGCTCCCCTACAGGAACAAATCACTGGTGGCGAGGGCAAAGTCTATTGCGGTTGACGCTTTTGGAACGAGTGCTTCCTGGGTTGTGAGCCGCTTGTTGTGCCAAATGTTGGTTGCCTCGGGAAATGTTGCGTCGCTGTTTGGCAGCCAGCATCGTCGGGCCACGTACACAACACGGACGACCTAGAAAAATCCCGGGATGCAGCGTTCTTTGCCTGCACGGCTCCGTCGCATGGCGTGGCTTGCACCACATGCACCAGGCCATGGCGGATTCCATGTGCGTGCAAGGGCAAGTGTGCGTGGGCGTGCGCTCCTTACGGCGCTTGACGCACACGCACCCTCCCCGCGGCCCCTGCCCTTCCACACACACTTCTTCTGCCCAAACGCACGCAGCCCACCCACCCTCCCCATGCGTGTCCCCCTTATGCAAAGGAGTCGTCATTGTTCACTTGCCCAAGCAGTACGGCACCGCTCCAAGCGCTGTGCTTGCACAAACAGCGCCGTTGGTTTCTGAGTCAAAAACACAGCACCTGCTCGTGGTGGTGGTCTGAGTTTTGGTTTTGCAAGGGTAGCAAACGGCCACAGCCGTTAATCGCTCGCTTGCCCCATCGCGCCGCCGCCATTGCCGCCCCTCTGTATGTACCCCCCCACTCAAAAAGTGACCCTGAGAGAAAAGCCCGCATATAAGTTGTGGAGGGCGTGGCTGGGATCCACGCCTCTTCATGCCCAGGCAGCAAAGCACCAACGGACGATCGCGGCACATGCGGCGGGCGCATGGTAATCTCTGAAATCGCAGCGCAGGCAGGGAGCGGCGCAGCGGCGCATGCACGTACGAACGTCGCACATATGCATGTGGCATGGCAGCAGATGCAGAACAGCGGCGCGTTCAATGTCCGTGTCAGGTTGAACGTCAGGTTTGACATCGAGGATTTGATTTCATGCATGTCAAGTTCATGTCTCATGTGCATGTTACCAGGCTGGCCAGTAACATGCACAGTGAGAACGAGCTCACAGGGCGCCCGGCCCCTCAACAAGGCAGAGGGGCTAGAGGGACGAAGCTGCTATGAGGACGCCAGGGCCCGGTAATAGGAGGTGCCGCAGGATACAGGATAGCACGCAACAATACAAGTGCATGGCGTGTTCTCTGCAATCTGTTTGAATGGCGACAAGCTGTTTCCAACCGCGCGAGCAGCCTGCAAAGTGCCTGCAACTGTCATGCTGGTACGGCACTACATCAAGTGGGAGGAGCAGGACCGTTCGCCTGCACACTCCGCCTGCATACTGGTTACGCTGGCCCATTGAACAATGCGGCGCGGCGGAAGCAAGCAAAAGCCACCCAAAGGACAGCACAGGGGGAGCTTGGGTCCCTACAGCGAAACGTGCGCCAGTGTCAGTATGGCGGTTTCGCACATGCAGAAGCCTGCACTTATCGCCTGGACAGCTCCCACCGCCAGCAAGAAACCATAACAGAGTGCAGTTGCAGGTGCAGTTGGGGCACGTAAAACCTTGAAAGGGGTTTAAAGGGGTTGAAAGGGGTTGTGACTGGGCAACACATCAAATGCAAAACAGGAACGACAGTGCATTGCGCCTCGCTATCCTGCGGCATCAAGGCAGCGCCGTAAGTGATTTGCTTCACAGGGCCATGTCGCTCTCGCTTACGGTCTGCCAACACGGGGGATGCAACATGCGCATACGCTAGGTGTTTGAACGGGCGTATGCTCGAATTCGTCAAGAATGCAGTCCCGTCCTGCTACAGGTGCGTAGCTTGGCGGCCATGCCACCCTTCCATGGTGCGGCATACTGGCGTGTGGACCAAAACCACTATGGTGAAGCAATGTGCGTGGCTCATGCACGACCATGCATGTGGCATTAAACCGTCGAGCGCATGCGCGTAGCATCAAGGGTCGAGGCGCGCGACGTGCACCTGCGTGATGAGGCCGTCACGCGCGCGCACCTGGATCCACTCCTTCCCTGTCTTCACCATTTGCTCCCCTTGCTCAGACGTCCAGCGCCTGAAGGCGCCAGAACACCACAAGTACGCGACAGCGTGTTCAACCCACCTGCTACCTCCATCCCTGCGGTCATCAAACAAACCTACTAGGTGGTGCCTGTGCCTGTACGTTGCACACGCCTCGCAAGTCGCAACGCATTCATAAACTTTTTACATTTGGGATACAGACCCCTCGGATAGCACGCACTGCACTGGCTTACCTTGTGAAGTGAACCTCTATTCGATCTTCTTCTGCACAGTCTGAGTCTACAGGCGCCATTATGTTCGTTTCCCATGCAACATCCGGAAACTTGGCGAAAAAAGGCTGCATCATCTCCTTGATTGCGGCCAGCCCACGGCACGTCACCCCTAGAGCGTCCGACACGTAGGTAGCTTCGTCTGCAAAGAGCTTGTACACATCTGTCAGCTTGTGTTCACTGCTCAGGTCCATGTACGCCTTGGCCACTGAAAGTGCAGTTGCGGTGCGCTGGTCTGCACCCTGGTCCGCGCCTGCTGCTGCCATGCCGCACAAGCGCCTGCTACTGAGCCTGGCTGAACTTGCTGCTTCAAACGTGCTGTGCAGAAGGCAGCGTTGTCTGCAAACGTATGACTTTGCAATCCTTATCCGTGAGTGCCTCTGATGAGGCTGCGTGTGCAGCTTCATCTACCACTCCAGTAGGTGCGGGGGCCGCTGTCAACAGCTATCGACGGACGTGGGGCGTTTTTACAGGCAGGTGACCAAAGAACCAGGTACACTGTTGTAAGGCGCACAAAGTTCATGATGTAGGCATGGCATGCCACATCCGCATTGCTGCGGTGCACAATGTGGTGCGTACTGCAGCCGGCGCCAGAGGTAATCCAATGACAGTTGGCGGTAATGCATTGTGCAATCAGCCAACTGGGGTTGCACCATCGCACCAACAGGACGCGCGCTTGTGCGATGAGCTAGGAAACGTGACCGGCAAGCCTCAGCTGCAGCGCTGGCAAAGCGACAGACGTGCACGGAGTCGGCGCAGCAGCCAACCCCGCAATGCAGGGCTGCCCTGGACAACATACCCAGACAGGATGATGCACGTCACAGAGAAAACCGAGAGTGAAGAGTTGATCGTGAGAGGCGATGCACCAGTTGAAAAAGTGCTGGGTTGATGGACGCACAAACACTGGATGTACATACGTTGTCCGACACGGCCAGACCTGAAGCAAGGTCGAGTCCAACGAGTTGCATGGCCCGGTGCACATGCTTAGACACATAGGCACGTAGCAAAAGGTCCTGGCAGGCCCATGCGTATAGTCACTGGTCAGCTGGTAGGAATGCGGACAGGCGCTTGCGGTGAATGCCACACTTGAGCCGGGAGGTTGTGTTGCAGGCCCCGCACTCGTTGCCTCACGGCAGGACGTGCAGGCAGGGTGCATACCGTACGCAGTGATGACGTGCTTTTTGCGACAAGTTACGCTTGGAGCGCACAGTGTCAGCGTCTCAGCGGTTATGCACACCATGACCAACCCCAACACCTAAGAACACTGCAGCATGCACACCTGCAGCCGCCAATGCGCACGTGCTTGCCGTTTCACATCCCACTCAGAATCGCATTTACAGTACTTATGCATTGCATGGGATTTTGACTTTTTGTTGGTTGTGTTAGGTGTGCAGTAGGTGGGTACATCGCGTAATCGTATCGTATCATCCTGCATGCCACGCACCACCGCTGTGCATGACAGGGAGGGTCACGTGCGTCAGCATGCATCAGTCGTGGCCAGCAGGATACTTCTCCGTGCCCGAAGCCTTATTTGTGGTAGCTTTTACGTAGGTTATGGAAGTGGGTAGGGGGGCGGCGTCATGCTACCGCCTGGATTCTTCAGTGTGCCACCTTCGCTTCGTCGCCATTGACATGCAGCTAGCACCAGAGACACAAGCAAGCACCTGTACGCTGCGATTGAAGGGGGATAACATAGTGACATAGTGACATAACATAGCGATGCATCACTTATTGTTAACAGCCTGGCCTCGGGCAATCAGCACTGCGGAGTGGGGATGGCTTGAAGCGCGTCGACTTGGACTTCAGGCCCAAGCAAAGGCTTGCACTACGCCGGAGCGCCACCCTGCTGACAGCGCTGACGCTGGCGCTAGAGCCTGCCCTTGATGAAACTGGAGAGCGAATCGTCCAGGTCGCTAGGCCGGCTGCCTGTGGCGCTGGCGGCAGCAGCGCTGGTGGTGATGGGGGTCGACGCCCGCTCTGCAAGGGCACAATCACATATACAGCAGCAGCCAGCAGCAACGGTGTCACTGCAATGTTTCTCGAGATGCAAGCGCATGTGACGACCTAGCCAACTGCACCTGGGCATGCCGATGGTGAGCCAGTACTGCGGTGCTCATACACTGTTGTATTTAAAAGTCGCAAAGCATGTGCGTAAACTCGCAAAGCATGTGCGTTGCCAGCGGCCACATCTCAGTGTAAACACCCTGGCGGTGTAACCGCAGGCAGCGTTGTGCGTGCACGCTACGTTTCCCGACGCGGCGCTCTCATGCACTGAGCGTCCAGGGACAGAGCCGGCTGTGGCATGCGCAATGCACGCTTGCGGAAACTCGATGCGGGGCACTGGGCCCCCGCAGGGGTGAGGGCAGCATGCAAGTTACAAGCTTCCTGTTCTGGCCGGTGCTTTTTTGCCGGCGCTCCAACAATGTATGGATCTTAGCGGAGAGCAGCCAGCAGGCCTCTGCCACCATGTTACTGACCCTATTGCGCTCACCTGTAACGCCAAGGGAGCTCAGCGAATGAGCCAGCGGGCTGCCTCCCAGGCATCTCTCCGCAGCACCACCAGCGCCCAGCGCGCCGCTGCTGCCTAAGCTGCTGGCAGAGGAGGGTCCGTTGCTGGGTAAGCCGCCTATCCCGAATGCTGAACCTTGCCCCCCTGCTGCACCGCCAGACGTGGTGGTGGAGCTCACCCGGGGCCGGCCGACCCGAGGGCTGCCCATGCGGGGGCTGTCCAGCGGGCTGTTCAGGCCCGCGCTGCCGCTACCGCCGCCGCTGTCCAGAACGCCCGACAGCATTGGTGACAACGGCAGCGGCGACTGCGGCAACGGCCCGTGGTGGGATGTGGAGGAGCTGCCGGCTGTAGCGGCTGTAGCAGCGGCTGCCATGGACGTAGCGTAGTGCGCAAAGGACGAAACGGGCATCATGGGCGTCCCGGGCCGATGGGAGGGGTCCCCGCCTGTATACGCAGTGCGCACATGCCGTATTGCCATTCAGGGAGGGGGTAGTGTGTTAAGGGACAGGGCAGCCAGTGGCGCATGCAAAGCAGTGCACACGGTTCGTGGCCGATTCACCTATCCATCCAGCGTCTCTCAGTCGACTGTGACAGCCTCAAGGCTGGCGCGGTGGCGTGACTGCCAACCTGAAGACCGCACTCTTTCCGCATCAAATGAGGAGCATGTCGGTCCAACGGTCGACACTTGCTGTCCCCCCCCTTCCCCCGATCAAGACCAGGGGACAGTTTGGAGTGCATCTCCGCATGCCCTAAGCTTGTGTGATGCGTGCTTTGCTTTTGCCGTGGCTCCCACGCCCTCAGGCCCTTGGCCCTTGCATGCCAGTCCCACGTGCACACCTACTCGTGGTGCACAACTAGTCAACTACGCACCTGTGGGACGCATGCGGCTGGGTGAGTATGAGCGATGGCTCAGCAGCCCGCTGCCACCGCTATGCTCCACGCCTGCCAGCAACGACGCCGCCAGGTTGGGCATGCCGGCGCCCGCCAGGCCCTGCTGCCCATGCAAGTGTATGGGGCTCCCGTTGCACGGCCGGGCCGGCGACGCGGCTACGCTCCTAGCGTCGACCTGCTGGCCTAGGCTGCTGCTGAGGCTGCCACTGCCGGCCGGGCTGAGGCTCTGCGCCCCTGCCGGCGTGGTGCCAGGGAGGGCTGCGCTTTTAATGCTAGGTGAGGCGCAAGCGGTTCTCGATGGGGAGTCAGGGAAAAGGCCAAGACCCAAATCGATTCTGAAGTCGTTGGTCAACGAGCCGCTCCCGGCAGCGGCCAAAATGCCGCCGAGAGAGGCAAAGCGTGAGCGCCGCCGGTTGGGTGACAGGTGGCGCATGGTGCTGTTGGCGTCCTCATCATGGCACAACGGGGTGGGGGGCCGCAGCATGGCGGTGTGCGTGCCCGCGTTGCGGCCGCCCCCCAGCACCGACACCGAGGCCCCGCCGCTGCCTATGCCGGCGGCGTCCAGCTGGCCTGCCGTGAAGCTGCTGCTGCTGCGGCCGACATCAGCATCCGGTGGTGAGGCGCAGTCAGAGAACTTGCTGAAAGGTGGGGAGGCTGCACCCACACCACTGGTCAGCGAGCTCAACGCCCGCTGATGCCTGGAGTGGTAAGCGTCGAGGTTCGGAACGCTGTGGCTGGAGCATATGACAGCTCCAGGGTCATCTGAAAGCTCGTCTATTGTGAACAAAGGTGCGCTGCTGCTGCAGTCGCTGCTGGCAATTATAGAGGTGCGACGGCTCCGGGGCACTGCGAACGCAGGTGCAACACACAAAAGCCCGTCACGAGCCAGATGAAGATGCGCACCGCCCACAGAAGCCATTCACCAGGCCACCAACCCTGAAACACTACATATGCTTAATGTGTCTCTGGGTACATAGTTCTTCTAGCTTCAGCATGGGTGCTCCACACTGTCCACACGAAACATGCTTAGTACGAGCATTATGAGTGTTCCCATCGCCTTCCCACTCACAGGGGAGCCAAGGTAAGACGTCTGGGTTCGGCTCATCTGCGGCAGGCGGTGATACTGCAACTGGTGACAAGGACGAGGGTGGGCTAGTGCCGGTACACCCTCCAGCCGCACTGGCGTTGACAAGTACACGCAGGCTGCCCCGCTTCTCATGGTTCACAGCAAATGCGCTCATTGTGATACAGTTCCAGCCTAGTATATTGGCTGTAGTTGTGCTCTGTCCCAAGCTGCTGCTACTTGGGACGCGTTGACCACCTGCAGACAACGAAAAGTGTCAGCACAGGGTTCAGGTTCAACGACAAGTGCTTCACACATCACAGAGTTAGGTCACCACGTCCTGCTAGCGCTCCTTCACCTTGGCAGATTGGTCAAGCCCGTGATTGCTCACCACCATCGCACGTTCATGCGCACTTCCCATCAACGTGCGCGTCGCGTTGCCAGGGGTGTCGACCAGTTAAGGCTGAAGTGCCAAAATACTAAGCTTTCGCCACCCACATTTCACGCTTGTTGGAGGTGTTATGTTCACTTGCAGTCGTTTTCACAACACCTTATAGTGCAAACTGGAAAGGTAAAAGAGTGAGGCGTGCGCACGTTAACAAATATACCGTGAGCTCGTTATCAGCAGGGCAGGTAAAGGCGTACATGGGCACCATTAATAAACATGGGTGTATTGACACAGTTGCAGTCAGAGAAGGCCTTGGCTACTGACACTCTGATCGCCCTCGTTCACGAAGCCATAGTCATGCAGTACGCTGAGCCAGCAACTACTTCTTAAGTCCGGGAAACACAAAGCAGTCTGCTTTTGTCGTTGTAACAGCAAAACATGTCAGAGCATAAAGGTGGCTTGAGTTGGAGTAGCTGACACCGACAAGGCGCGTCGTGCACAACACCTGGTCGCTGTCAACCATTTGCCCTCGACCACCAGTGACCTGTACGCACGCTGCACTGGAACCATGGCGAGGAATACAGAGGGCTCATCTCCTCCGTTCACAAGCTCCTTGCCAGCAGTCCAGCCGCACAGCTGTGCTCAAGACAGCGGAACCCTGCCAGGGGCTACTTCCTCGCCCCACCTCAAATCCAACCACTCTGCTTACACCCCAGACGGCTGGAGGCTTCACCTTGTCCGGACCAGCAGCTCCCGTCCCAGCAGGTCAGCAGCAGGGGGGATCCCGCCGGAACCAAACAATGGTTCTGCCGAGTCCGTAACAAGTCCCCAGCCCTACTCCTGGAGAGCGCTGCCTATCCTGATGGTACCAGGCGTGGGTTCAAGCGGAGCCTACACCTTCGACTTGTCACCGGCGGTCTCGCTAGCTGACTACTTGGCAGAAGATGGTTGGGACGTGTGGACTGTCGAGCTGCGAGGTGGGATTAGAGACCGTATCTTGTCGGGCTTAGTTATTACTGTGCGACGTCGAGTTTCATACACTAGCTAGAGCAGCTGTTGCATGAAGCAGTTGTTGGGCTTGCTTGACCTCAGCATGGTTCCTGACCACGGCCGTGGTAGCGCAAGCCGCAAATGTTGCAGTTGCTAAAGCCCACGTATGCTGTGCATGACCGCAGGAAATGGGAGGAGCGACAAGCCTAACATGCTCAAGCGTTCGCTGTGGTGGACCATAGGTATGCGTGCTAGGATACAGAGCACTTTCGGCCGGTTCCGAGGCCTGCTCAACGTCGACAAAGGAGTTCGGATACCTCCTATTGATACCGATGCAGTGGCCCTTTGAAGTGGCCATGAGGGCGTGAACACTTGGTGCAACTAGGCATGCATGTGCGTTTGCGCAGCGGCGTTGTACTTGCTCCACATTCAGCTTGACACCCACATGCTTGCCGGCTGCAGCACCAAGGGCGAGTCCAGCCCCCCATGTGACAAGTGAGCACAGTATATGCTCAGTGCTTCTACCAGCGCCACCCACCCCAAGGCACTTGCTTGACGCCACTCGTGGCTTGTTCTTGTGCTTGCGCATGGGTGCCTGGCCCGCAGACGACAACGTGGAAATCGACATGCCCACGGTGGTGCAGTACATCTTGGAAGCAACCAACGCCCCTGCGCTGCACGTGATGGCACACTCCATGGGCGGCATGATCCTCACGCGCGTCATGGCGCGTGCGGACGCGACCGCCAAGCGCATCGCCTCCGCCGTCGTCATCGGCAGCGGCTGCTTCCTCAAAGGTACCATCAGCACCCACCCTGCCGCCCTTCCACTCTTTGACTTTGAGGCCCCCCACCCACACACACACACACTTTGGAGAGAGCTGCGGCTGTGTTTTGTCTCAGCAACAGGGCACGCACCGCCAGTTGCCTTGCAAGCTGCACGGCTGCGCTGGCTCTCACGCATGCGCTCACCATACAGCACACGTACGCAAAGGCAGGCAAGCGCCCGCGGATGATGACGCGCGGTCGGCATGGTCAGCTGATTGCTCGCCTGCCTTGCCGCGCCGCCATGCACGTATTAACAACGTGCGTGTGTGTGTGTGTGTGTGCGTGCCCTGCAGGCAGCTGGTGGCAGATGCTGGAGGGCAGCATGTGGCTGGCGCGCTACCTGCCCATGGTGCCTGCAGGCTCCACGCTGCGCCTCTACTCCAGCCTCAGCTTCACGCGCCTGGCGGTGCCCCTGCTGGACAGGTGAGAGAGAGGCAGAGAGGGTGTGTGCGTAAATGTATGTCAGTATGTGTGTTCGTTTGGGGGTCTGCGGTGGTCAAGAGGCTGGGAGAGGGAGTGCAGTGAGAGGCGTTAGCGTTGTGCCAAAGCAGCATGGTACAATAGCACAGGTGTGCGACATCTTGGCAGCGGGGTCAGCACATGTGAGTGCGTGGAGCAGGTTCTCGGGAAGGCAATAGGGCATGCGGGTGGCTTGAGCGTCAAAGTGCAGGGAAAGCGCAGCGTGGTGCATGGTTTCTGACTTGATTTGCCTATGCTGCTTAGCATTAAGTTATTGCTTACTCGTCCTTGTTTAGCTCACTGCATTATGCATGCTGCATTGTGACACATGGTGCCCTGCATCACTGCATTGCAGGCTGTACTTCTGGCCGTACAACACCAACCCTGCGTTGGCCAGGGCTGTGCTGGCCCACAACTTCAGCGCCATATCATCAGGGGTGAGCCGCATGCAAGCGCCGCTGCATGAAGTGCACGCAACGAGCAGCACGATACTTTGCAGGGCACTGCAGTTGATGTCGGCGTTTCTTGCGCCGTCCCCGTTACGCAATGCTGGCCGCACACGCCTTGCTCGTCTGGGCGTGGCTGGACGCATCCGCCACTTGCTGACCCATACCCGGCCTGCTGACTGGGAGGCGCCGTGCTGTAATCCTGCTGCAGGTGGTGCTGCAGCTGCGCACCTCGTTCGGCGACCTCGGCCTGCTCACGGCTGGCGCCTGCGCCTCCCCGGCAGCGCTGGCGGCAGCGGCAGCGGGCGTGGCGGCGGCAGGCAAGCCCCTGCCCCTTACCGCAGGCCCGAACGGCGACATGCACGGCGGCCGGCAGGAGGAGCCGCCGCCTGCGGGCGCGCCTTGGCGCCAGCAGCGGCGCTGGCAGCGGCAGCAGCAGGAGCGGCGGCGGCGGCGGCAGGAGGGCCTGGTGGCAACACCGACCAGCGGTGCACATGCGGGCAGTGAGGCCCCCTCCGCTAGCAGCAGCGGTGCTGACAGCGCCAACTCAAACGCAGGTTATTCAGAGGCATCGTCCTCAGCGGGTTTGTCGCCTTCGTCGCAGGCGGTTCCAGCCAAAACGCTGCCTGGCCAGCCGTTCGCTGACCCAGAGCTGCTGGGGCGCGTGACCACCCCCGTGATGTTCATCGTGGGTGATAAGGACAGGATGTGCCCGCCTGAGGTGCGTCCAGGACTGCATCACGTGCTGATGCAATCCACTTCCACATGCCGATGCAATCCATCAAGACGATGGCTGGCGGCCGATGCGCATGAGCTGTGTTGGTGCTGTTGTGCGTTCATGCATCTGGTTGGTCACTGTAGTCCCTTGTCCCGCCAAGCATTCACTTTGTGGTTCAGATACGCTTCTTGGGTTGAGGATGCTGCTGACTGTGCGCTGACTGTGTGTGCGCTTTCCCTCCACACGCAGGGCTGCTGGCGCACGTATGACATGTTTGGCAGCCCTGATAAGATGTTCATTGAGCTGGGCCCGCGCAACGGCCAGCGGCACCACTACGGCCATTTTGACATACTCATGGGTGAGGCGTGCATAAATTAAAGTGCAGTGGTTAGGCATGCCCATAAGGATGATGGGTGGGGCACCAGGTGGGGCATCGCATCCTGACCGTGGTTGGCAGAATCCATGCGGGCTTGCGATCTCAACACCCCTGACACCGCCCTCTGCCACATACAGACATACTAAACCAACACGAAGGCTTGTTGCATGCACTCATGAGTTCATGCGCTCCCTCTCTGCGGCAGTGAGGCGTCAGTTAAGTGTGAAAGGTCTTCCCTGCAGCCTCACACACTCAACCGACGCGCCACAGCCGCAGACAGGGAGCGAGGGAGCAAGGGAGGGGGCAATTCCCTGCAGCTGTGCCTCACCTGACATGTGGGATGACGAGCGGTCATGTGTTGCGGGCTTCTGTGGTTCTGCAGGCAACCACGTGGAGGAGGAGGTGTTTCCTAAGTTCACTGACTGGCTCAGGAGGCACGACGAGCCCTGGGCACACACAGCGGCACCGCCACCACTGCACGGCGGCGCCTCAGCGCCGCCACCACCGGCAACAGCAGGCGCCACCGCTGATGTAGGCGCCAGCAAGAGGCCTAGTGAGCACGATGCACCCGCTGCGCTGTGCCGCCAGGACACCTTTGGATGGGTCAACAGCGGGTCAGCACCGCCAAGGGCACGGCAGAGCACCAGCGCCACCGGCAACGCCGGCAGCAGCAGCAGCAGCATTGGCGGTGACGGCCGTGGTGGATGCCCGGGTGGTGGCAGTGCCTCCCGTGATGGCGCCAAGCGCGCTGACGTGCGGGCAGCAGGGATTCATACTGGCGGTATCGCCGATCGGGCAATGCTGGCGGCCTTGTCTGATCAGCAGCTGCTGCAGCAAGCGTATGAGGTTGCCTGCGGCGCTGCGGGCATGTCCGCCGCGTCCTCCGCCATCCCTGCCGCGCTGCTGCTGGCGTGCGGGGAAGCGCAGCGGCAGCATCTAGCAGACTTCAGCTGGTGCTGCGCCGCACAGACCGCTTCGCCTGCGCCACACGCAGCGCAGCAACGTCATTCGACGATGATGGCAGCAGATCAGCGGCTGCAGATGCATGCGACCCAGATGCTGCTGCATACGGCGGCGCGGCCGGCCAGCCTGGTCCCTGCGTCGCAGCGGCACACGGCATTGCCTCACAGCGGCGGCGGTAATGGCCATGGCGGTGGCGGTGGTGAGGGTGGCGCTGCAGGGCTGTGGGCGTACGCGCGTGCACGGGCACAGTCTGCGGGGATGTGCAGCGGAAGCGGCAACGACAGCCAGGCAGCACCAGCTGGTGCTATCAGCAGCACCGCTCGCAAAGCCGCTGCACAAGCATCCAAAGCTGGTGCGGGTGAACGCGCCCAGCTAACTCCTGACTGTGCCACTGCCGTCATGTCGGGCATGCTGACGTGCAGCATCAGCCCACCGCAACAGCAGCAGCAGCAGCAGGTGGGCGGGAGGCCCACGGCAGGAAGCGGCATGCGGAGCGACCGAGCCAAAGGGATGCATGGCCCCCTTTGGGTGGTCACTGACCCCTGGAGTGGCATGGCTGATGCGCCTGGCGGCACCTATGCCCGTGTGCATGTGGGTGCCGTCAGGGGTGGCGGAGCTGATGGGCGTGAGGGGCGCTGCAGCGATGGCGACGTCGCCGACGATGGCGCTCGCGTGGCGGCGGCAGAGGCGCTGCTGGCGAGCCTGCATCTGCGCAGCCGCTTTTAATAAAGCCACGTCAATACGGTACATATAGCGGTAATAATACGCAGGCGTGCCGTCCGCGCGTGGTAGTCTGAAACCTTGAGCCAGAATTCAGATGGTGGTGGTCCTGTGTCGGCCACCTGGGCTCAGCCTCCCAAGCGAAGGTGCTTGCGTTGTGCAGAACGCGCTGCGTGCAGTGTCGCTGAAGTCCCACATTCACCGAGCGACGCGCGTTTCGTCACCGCCTCCAGTTTCCCGCGCTCGCTGCTGTCATGACAAGGCTTATGTGCTGGTCACGTGCCACGTGTGATGTGTGATGTCCATCACACATGCATGCATGTCCAGCCAGATGCTGGATAGCATGCAGCGCGCTGCAGCGTACATACATTGCAAAGCTGTTTGCATGCTTTCCGAGGCTTGCGCCAGTTGCTTATTTGTGCAATGGTTAAGCAACTGTATTCATGGCATGTTTTGCCCGCGCGCCTGGTCGCCCAATGCTGTTCTTGTCACACCTTATTGTTCTCACGATGGGCCTTAGCTGTCGCCACACCTGTGGCTGTGGCGGTCATGCTCACACAGACGGCCAGATTGGGCCAAAATCATGGCCAAGGGCTTCTTTTCATCAGTATTGTTTTCAATCATGTTTGCGGCATTCCTGCCTCTCAGCTAAATCCACGCATCATGCCTGATCATGGTATAACTTTGGTCCAACTGATCAGGAAAGCTTTTGAACGTCATTGCGTGCATCATCTATCATGAGTTCGATGTTGTTACCATATCATCACTGTACTCGTTTCTGGTACGGGCGTTGCTTTTGCATGTCATGCCAATAATGTGCTATCGTGGGCTGGTGTGCTAGCAGCCCCCATTATTGTTTGTTTTATGGTGTGTGTTTGCACCCTTTTTGCGTGATGCCAGCATACCGGTAAAACGTGGTGGTGTACACCACCATGTGACGCTGCCAGGCGGTGGCACACAATGCATCGAGTCGAGTCCTATTTTGTTACCGCTCGGTGTGTGCGTGTAACGTGTGTACACGCTCTGCGAAGGGAGTGGGGCCCAGATGTGAACACTGCATGTTTGTTGCGTCATGCATGCACACCATCCGCATGCGTTCGGCACAGCGCGCACGCACCAAAAGGTCAGCGGGGCAGGGTCAAGTGACATGGGTGCCAGCGCCTGCAAGATTAAGCAGACGGTCCAGGGAATGCCTGATGACCCCAGCCTTGCGCTCAGTCAGGCCCATAGCGCAGGGCTGCATGCATGTGTTGCGTGGCCGGCAGTCAAGTACAGTATGTGTTGCGGCTGTGTGTCAGCGCGTGAGGCACCACTCCCCCAGGCCCAGCCCAGCACAGGACAGCGCAAAGTCTAGCACCGCCCCGGGGCACGCGGCGGGCAGCTTGCGCATGAACAGGTGGCAGCGGTACGCCAACGGTTGGTAGCCCAACCCCTCAAGCCACCAGCCCAGGCCTGGCCGCCGCCTGGCCCCGTCCAGTGCTTCCTCGCCAGTCCCTCCACCTTGCGCCTCCGGACCCGGGCCGTTGAGGACGCTGCGCCACCCGATCCCCTTAGCTGCGTATCGCGTGTGGTTGCTTGGATCGCTGCCGATGAGTGTGTGTCCTGCACAGCGGTCAGGCGATGAACAGCCTGGACCAGTAGCAGCAGCAGTGTTTGCCTCGGCGTGTGGTGAGCTTGTGGCAGGCGGCGCGAACAGTGCCGCGGCGGACGCGATGGCCGCGGCTGGGTTGCAGCCACGGCGGTAAGTCGCAGCGCTGAGAGCGCCGGCTGATCCCACTCCAGGGGACGCGGAAGCCTCCAGCTGTATCGATCGCAGCAGATCCCATAGCGTCCAAGATCCGGCTGCAGTGTTCCGGGACCTTGTGCTGTTGCTGTTGCTCCTGGCTGTGGCCTGTAGTCCGGAAGGCACTGTGAGAAGGGTGAATGTGCTGCCTCCGCCACGGGCTGTGTCCGTGCCACGGGCGCGCTTGACGAGGTCTGGTATAAGGTCTTTTGGCATGAAGGTCTTGGGGTGCCAGCCATGCCTGGACCAGTCCGCGTAATGGGCCTCTCCCAGACAATCCGTCTGCGCAATGCAGTAAGAAACACTGACTCGTGGTTGTGTGAGGAGGTACGTGACAGGCAGGCGCCTGCCGGATGCGGGCGCTGCAAATGCTGCAAATGCACCATGTACACTCACAAGTGCATGGCACATGGCTATTCCCGCTTGCGCATCTCCGGTCACGCAGGCTATGCCTCAATGTGGCGCAATTGTTGTTGCCGCGCATTGTACTGCTTACGGTAGGACATCAGCGGCAGGCAGCATGCAGACAAACTCTGCAGTGTGCAGCCCCACAGTTGGTTGAACACCCTGCACGCCCACCTGCCCTTCAAGCCCATATGAAGCCAGCAGCGTGGGCAGGTAGTGCTCATCAGACACGCAGCTGCCGGGCAGCAGCCCACGCCCTCGCCTGGCAACGGTGGCCGACAGGCCCGCCCTGCCCCACATGCTTTCTCCTCCTGCTGGTGCTGCTGCTGTGAATTGTGGTGCTGTTGCGCCCACATCCACAGCAGCCGTCCCTGAAGCTCCCCCCTGTGTCGTTGAACCGGCAGCACTGAGCGGATGTACGGATACTGATTGCAACGAAGATGTGTTGGGTGGGCCGCCTGACCCTGCACCACTGCTTGTACCGGTGTGACTGCCGTGGTTCGTAGAAGCCACTGGCTGGGTGGCGTCAGCACCGCCATCTGCATCCCACACATCAGGGAGCGTGCGGTGCGTGTAGCAGTAGCGCCGGAAGAGCTCTGACACATGCTCATCCGCCGCCGCCAGGGCCGCGTGCTGTCGCGTGAGCGCAAACCACTGGCTGCTCTTACGCCAGCGGTGTGGCTGCAGGTAGGGAGTGGTCATGGCGGGGTGCATCCTAGCGCGGTCCAGCTCAGCGGTGCGGCCGCGGCAGGCGTCTACGCGGCTGCGGCCCTCCCACATCAGCTGCGCCCAGATGGTTGCGGGGGGGTACAGCGGAATGCTGGTGCCTGATACGAGCACGAAGCGGGCGTTCAGGGGGTCCCTCAGTGCCTCCTGGATAAGCACGATCTCGGCCTGCATGCGGAATGGCATACAGCATCAACAAACGGAAACCGGCAGTGGATACCGGTGTTGCCATGCATCGGTGTGTATGACAGCACGGCACCGTTCGGGGGAAATTGCTCCTGGTCACTGCAATATACCATACACTAGCGCAACGTGTTACACCATTTGGCTGCCAGCGCACAAAGTGGAGGGAAATGCCACGCTGCCAGTAATAGCCAGGTATACCGCATCCAGCAGGCGTTGCACGCCTGACTTGTGGGGGCCGTGTTGACCACATGTCAAAACACCGCAACATCCACCACGGAACATCAAACGGCCACGGTATGCAGCCGTGCTGTGTTTTAGTGCGTACTATGACCAGCACATGCTGTGCGTAGCCGCCGGTTGTGTCCATGCGCCTTGCGGGTTCCACATCGCAGCCGTGGAAGATGCTGCTTGGGGAAAATGCCGACAAGGGGGACGACTGCACGCTCCCGCGGTGTGGCGGTGGCGATGCATGGACGTGCACGCTGAAGAGAGACCCCGGCCGCCTTAGACGACATGCCCCGGCTGGCTCAGCCATGCCAGCGGTGTGATCGTGATGATCGGCAGTGGCCGTATCATGCATGTTGTGTTGTTGCTGGGTCCGAGTCGCCACCACGCCAGCCGCCTTCATACTGGCACCAGATGGAGAGTTGCTCGCACCAGCATATTTCTGCCAAGCCGCCTCCAACAGCTGCTGCTCACCAGTAGGTGTTTTTAGGTGAAACACAGTTTGGTGAGGAGGACTGCAGGGCATCACTTCAGCTTGGTCGGCCACCTCGCCGGCCTCGCTGATGGGTTGGGGGGTGGCAGGCCCGGCTAGAGCACGCAGCACCGTACACAGTAGCTGGGCAAGGCTGCACCACAGCGGCAGCCTTGGTTGTGCAGTGTGTGTGAGCGGCAGAGCCTCACCCGCAGCCCTATGCGTGCGCGCCGGCGCCTCACGGCGCCCACTGGACTGCTCGGAGGCAGCTGGGGCCCATGCGGATGCCGATGCTGGCGTGGAGATGTCACTGGCTGAGACAGCAGTTGTTTCGTGCGTGCCTTCACGGCATCTCCCGGCGGCTGCCTGGCTGCAGAGGCCGTTCAGCCACCCGGTCAGGCTGCTGCTGCTGGCCGTGCGTGCGTCGCTGCGTGTCTGGTGTGCCGCCTGTGCAGCCGCGGCAGCCGCCTTGCGCTGCTCGTGAAAGCCCTGCAGGGCAAGCCAGAGGTGTGCAGGCATACATGCATGCATCCACGCACAACATGGTAACGGCTTTCCGGTGTGGGCTGATCCCCAGGCACCCAGGCGCCCCATGCGTGTCTCCTCAATCACTCAACAATCTGGTCGATGTGAATGATGGGGCGCTGCAGGCATTTCTCAGGCAGCCTGCTATGGGAAATTTGGCACACAGCATGTGAATTTATGTCGATCAACCAGCATCAGTTGCATGTGGGTGGTACTGGGTGGGTGAGCGCGTTCTGTACAATGCACTGCGTATTTGCTTGCCTTGTAGGCTGCGGGATGCCAGTGGGGCAGCGGGGGATGCAGCGGCCCCCCAACCAGTGCCTGAAGGTCAACATGCAACGCCGCATGCAGCGCGTCTGCCGGCGGAGGCGAGAGCAGCACGCGCGCAGAAGGCTGCCGACCACGTCGCTGCTTACTCTCGGTGTGCTGCTGCACAGACGGCGCTTGCGCAGGCGAGACCCCGCTGCCGCCAGGCTGCCCTGCTGCTGCATTGCCAGACGTGCTGGGCAGCAGCCGGTGTGCCTGGTCGAAGAATGCTGCCCACACGGCCTCGTTTGCAATCAGCGGGGGGCGTGTGAGGGCGTGTGGTGAGCTGCCGTGTATAGCCAGGTGGCTGGCTTGCTGCGCCTCAGCCGTGCCTCCCACAAGGAACAACAGCGCCACCTTTGGCAAGCAGCTGCGCTGACCCATCGCTATTGCTTGCACATCGCTGACTGCCCCTGTGCTTGCATGTCCCTGACGCGCTTGGCCCTGCCCCTGCTGCGGGTCCTGATGCGGCAGGTGTTCAGGCCTGTCAGTGGCGTTTGCTGATCCACCTGTGGGGTCATGTTCTGCTGGTGTTGGCTGCGTCCGTCCATCCGGCTGCTGAGGGTGGAGGCTGCGTGGGTGCTGCTGCCTCATCAGTACAGCTGGGCCCAACACTTCCTCATGGCGTACGGGTGGAACCTATGCATCATGGCATGCAGGACATGCTCGTTAGGTCAATCGCATAGCCCGCTGTGCTAGTGCGGTCACACCAGTGTCATGAGGCGTTCCTCAACATCAGGTTTAAGGCCTTACTGCATGATCGCCCTTGAGTGACAGACTCACAGCGCAACATCCGCAGCCTGAGCTATGCACAGTTACTGGTATAATCGTTGTGGGCGTGTGCTTGTGCATCTGTCATGTCTGGAATCATGCTCAGCAGCACAGTCCGCAATCGTGTGGGGTTGCACATGAGGGACTCTCACCGTCACAAGCAAAAGATGCGCCACGCACAACCCCATCAGCACCACCCCCGTCAGCGGCAGCACCAGCCCGCCACGCCAGGCTGGCACCGCCCAACGGGTGCTGCCCCTCGCCCTCCGCTGGGATGATCTATGATCACCATGTGTTCGGCGGTCATCATTTGTGTTGGCCAGTGTGGCTGCCCTGCTGCTCAGAGGTTGCGAAGGCATGCAGGGCGTCAGGTGTGTGATCGCGCAGGCACCCAGCAGTGACCGTTGCACGACATGCAACCTGTTTCTGCTATGAAGATTCCGGCTTGTTTAGGCATGTACTGACGTATGTAAGAGGGCGTCAGGACTGTTTTTGCGTGTCAGACTGTTTTACGTGTTCTCAGGTCCACGTCGCGAAGTCGCATTTGGATTGTCATTGCATACCGTACACTACCAGGGTCACACATTGTTCATGAGAGGCTGGACTGCTAGCACATTTGTATTACTTGATTCACAATAGAGGCACACGGAACCTGATAACTGCTCCAGACCTTTAGCAGCGTTGCCTCGGTCACTGCAGTCGCGTCGTGGTCAGGTCCAAGGAACCGCTCGCTCGCTGGCACCCAACAGCAGGGTGGCACTTATTTTGACACCTACTCTGGCTGTGCTGTGTGTATGTTGCTGTTTATTTTGAGTTAAAACAGGAGTTCCCAGGCAGTGCTTAGCCTGGCACGATGGCAGGCAGGCACGTCCAGCCGATACTGCACCCCACTACGATAACAGGTGCGTATGTGCACTGCCAATCGCGTTGTGACGCCTGCGCTACCTGCTGTGCACCACCATCAGCAAGGGCTCAACTTTGAGAATCACTAGCACTGCAGCTCGGCACGGTCACAGAACAGGAGAGTTTACACCACCAACCTGCAACCGGTGTGTGGGTTCCAGCGCACTCGCCCCGCCCCTTCCCCGCCGCTACAGCCCTGTGCACTGCAGCTGCAGCACTCCGGCGGTGTGCACACATTGTACACACACGTCAGCACAGAGGCAGCTGGTGTTTTGCTGTGCTGGAACGCCAAGTGCTGCTCTGCCTGCTGCATGCTCCAGTAGCTCCGCTCCAGTTCGAGACCAAGCTTGCACGACTCATGCCCCCAATACATCAGCATGGAGACACATCACAGACTCCTTGTGGATCTGTCCAGTGCTTATCCAGTCACACTGTGTGCGCTTGCTTCGTGCAGATGAGAAGGTCAAGACATTCGTGTGCAGCATGCTGTCCCCAGATCGCGCCATGTGAGTGCCACAAGCCAGCTGCAATGCGTCGGCCCCACTGGCATCGCATGTAGCTTGCTGGAGCCCCAGGATCCACAGCAGCACATTTAAGTCCAGGGTTCTGTATCTTGTAGAGGAGGAGGGTGTTCGCGGTCAGCGAGGAATATGTGCATCAAGCTGAGATTGTCGGTACCTCATGCGCATGCACGTATGGTCGATCATGCAGAGAGGCCAAGAGACAGCATGTTACTGAAGTGGATGAAGCCCGGGTGTGTGCAAGGCTGTTTGTGGAGCAGCCCATCCAGTGCGGCCTGCTGTATGCCCCAGCTGCGGCAACGCGCGGTGTTCCTGTCCGAAGCATAGCTCAGGCTCAGGGGCTCAAGCCTAAGTGCTCCGGACAGGAACACTGCCCGCTGCCGCGGCTGGGTCATACAGCAGGCCGCACTGAGCTACTCCACAAACAGCCTTGCATGTACCCGGCTGCACGAACGCCCATGCACCTCGTGCATTGCCACACCTTGAAATTGTTATATTACACTCCAAGCTTCCCGCTTGTTCTGGCCTTGTCGCCTTGTGTGTCGTGCTGGTCGTCTGCACTGCTGCTGGCGGTACTCCGGGCGGCGGGTGATGATCTGATGATACTGCATCAGCCTGAAGGCCACAGTGGCTGAGCACTACGCGCCTGACGTCATGTTCTACCACCCGCTGGTGGGCGCCCACAACCGCGACCTGCTGTACAAGATCTTCCGGGCGTACACGCACGCCTTTGACTCGAGGCCGGAGTTCAGGGAGATCATCATACAGGTAGGTGAATAGAGTAATGTGTGATGCTGACTGCATTGCTGAGGTTGGCTTACGGGGAGGACTGGAGTTCAGTGTGTGTAAGGGTGGGGGAGATGCACTTGGGGTGTCTGAGGCGTTGCAGAATTTGGTGGCCAGTTGCCTGGTTGGCATCGTTGATGGTGCCCGATGTGCCAGGGACTCAGCCCAGCTGCTTTCGGGTCTGTAAGCTGGAAACCAGCAACGCTAAGGGTTGAGGGTTGTGACACCCTCTGGGGTTTGTCTACATGTGGTTTGTCTCTGGTTTGTCGAGTGTCCGCCGGTTATGCTGTCAACGGTGTGTTCTGTGAATGTCGCAAGGGGCACCCGCCCAGAATGCAGGGTCTCGACATAGCCGAGCAAACGGAATCCCTGCAAACTGGCCACACACGCACACAGGTCCTGCAGTAATCCTCGAGCGCCTCATTTGCACGCATGGCATGTGGTGGCGTGCGCTCACTGTGTGTGTGTTGTAATATGGTGCTGCCAGGGCGACAGGGTGTTTGTGTGGGTGGACCAGCACCTCGCGCTGAGGCCGCAGGCGCTGCTGCTGCCCGGCGCGCTGGGCGCGCTGCTGCCGCGCGGCGTGATACCTACCCTCACCATCCTCAAGTACAGGCCACGCGCCGATGGATCGAGCGTGGTGTTTGAGCACTGGTGCGTCATGAATGCCACAACTGCACAGGGCCAGCGAGGCTGCCATCATCCCTCACAAGTCACACTACCTATGTGAAGCGCTGCTGGTAGAGCACATGAGATGGATTGTAGGCAACTGTGAACAACTGTGTCGTTGCATGCATGAAGTCATGCGTGTGTCCTACCATGTGTCCTACCATGAGGCGCCTTGCCCCTCCCAAGACGCTCCCCCAGACAGGGCCGTGTGCATCTACATACCCGCAGGGATCACCACTCCCTCTACGCGCCCGTGTGGTCCTTCGGCGCGCTGGCGTCGCTGGTCTTCGAGCGCGTCCTTCAGCCCCTGGGCGCCGCAGTCCTGGCAGCCAACGCTGATGCCCTCGACTTTGTGTGTGACATGGCAGCCTTTCTGAAGGTCCAGTTCAGCCAGCCCGAGGACGCGTCCATCTCCGCCGCGGTCGCGGCTTTGAGCGCTGCAGGGGGCGATGTGGGGGCGGGCGGAGTGGTCAGCAGCGGTGGTGGCGCCCCAAGCGGTGCCAGGCAGCAGCGCCGGGCGGCCTCAGGGCCTAGGGGGGCGAGGGGGCTGGCGGGGGAGGTGTACATGGTTGGCCCTGCGTCGCCTGCCGGGATGGGCATGAGGGGCGCGTCCACAGCCGGAGGCATGCAGTGAGAAGGGCGTCTGCATGTCACGTATGAGCCACACCCTCGCTGCTTGCCCACGCAGGACAGGGCCTGCCCAGCATCTGCATAATGCCGCAGGCCTTGCACATTTGGAAAGGTATATTTACAGCATGTTCCTTGGAAGCGCAACCGCTGTAGGTGGTGTGGGCATGTGGGTAGGTAGGAAGGCACAGATGGTCTTTGGCAGGCGCAACCGCGTGGCAAACAGTGTGCTATAGCTGGGGCTTGCTGCTCTTCGCAACCTCTCAGCCAAGCGAGCAGGACGACGCGAAGTTATAACCGCTCCATCTGGGTATGTAATACCCTGGAATCTCTCGGGGAATCTCTGTGGGATTGAGCGGTTTCCGGGATGCACACGCGCATGCTGGTTTGCACAGCGTACGCATGCTGTAAGCTTGTCAGTGCAGGCGTGGTGCGAGTCCAGGCATGTCAGTCCCAAGAGTGTAGGAGTTTATGGTGTCAGATGAAGGGTTGGCACAGAAGAATTATTGTTGAGGCGTCAAGCGCAGCACGTACGCAAATCGACTGGATAGCCGGTAGGTATGTTATGAAGGTGGCGCATGATAGCGGTAGATGATCAGGGTTGCTCGCACGGCGTCAGTATGAATAATAAGCCAGTTGTCAGTAGCAATGTGTGTGCACTGCATAAGCATGCATGCTTACCAATCAGTTCATGTATCCAGTCTCTCCAGTGGTTAAGTGCTTGCTTATTGGGTGGGATGTATGCAGGATCGCGATGTGATTGTGGGGCCAGCAGTTCCTAGAGAGTACGAATGCACAAGGTAAAGCCACAATAGGGCGTTAGGTACACGCAAAGCGTCACACGATTCGGCTTGCAAGAAGTTCAGGGCTATCACCATGATGTGATGGACAAGCTAGCCGGGAACCTGGATCAGCTATGACATGATGCCATGCCGCAGACTCGGATCAGCAGAAGCTCCATCTGGATATCGTGGATTTCATTTCGCTACCATGCACCATTAGAACAAGATGTACTCGTCGGTGAATGTGTTCGAGCGATCGCATTAGCGCGCGATGGGTAAAGCGATACCGCTACCAGTATTCCTCGGTCATGATATAAATGGATCAGAGAATGAATCGGTTTATTGTTCGACATGTGCACAGTCCCGTCGTTGAACCCTTGACACGATGTGGGGGGTAGATGCACCCATGCACTATGCCTGAGGTCACGACCATAGCTGGGTGGGCCTCTACTTGACGCCATTGTCGATGTCCATTCCAATCTGCGCAATGACGGTGCCGTGCTTGGCAAGCCACATGACGTTGCCCGCCTTGAACGCGAGGGCAGGGTTGCGCATGCCGACGCAGTCACACATGCCAAGCATGACGCGCACGGTCTCGCCGCTGATCTCAATGGGCGCCCACTTGCCGTCGTCAATGGCCATGCCTGCAGCCAGACAGGTCGCACCCGGGGGCGGGCCAAGTGATGTCAAGTCCATCAATCAATCACTCGGGGGAGGGGGGTGGGCTAAGCAAGGACCTTGCTGTGTGACTACCGTGTACGGCAGGCAAAGACGTGCTCACAGATTGTTTGCAGTGGGAGATCAGCTCGTTCTGCTCGTCATGCGATGCTTTGATGTTGGTGTAGGTTTAGGCCGTTACATTTTGACCTAGCCGAGATAGCCGTGACCGACAGCTGATGCAAGCGCAGCAGTTGGAATCCACTGCACTGCACCTCCATTTGGTCATAACATACCGCGTATGATACTGTGCAATATGCATGTGCATGACAGTGTGCGTGAGGGCGACAAACCCTGCCCATGTGGCACGATTGAAGTCTGCTCAAGATGGATTGTGAACACAGCACCGCAAGCATGTGGCTGCGTGACCGAATGTGGATGGATGGTGCTGCTGCTGCTGCTGCTGCTACGCACCTGATGTGAAGGCGGCAGTCTGCAGGAAGGCCTTGATCGCAGAACCGATGTCCTCCACCTTCTCATTCTTCGCACCAGCTGCACACACACACACACAACGATAATGACAAACACCACACCAGGTTCAAACTTTCCACAGCATACCTGAACATTTGCCCCTCACCTGTGCCAGACAGCTAAACTTGCATTCAGTTGCAAGCTGGCCAGCATACATGTCTAGTGTGTCACTTAACACCAGTGAACCAAGGGGGCCCCCTCGCCACAGTGTGCCTACCCGCCCGGCCTGCTGTAAGGCTTTGCGGCTAGGCAATTGCACAGTCCAGGCTTCAAGAGTTTAGTGTCAAGACTATGATCGACAAGCAGAGCGCAGGGCCTAGAGAGATCTTACCTGCCGTGAACGTGAGGTCCACCAGCACCATGGTGGTCTTGAAGATGCTCAGCACGCGGTGCCCGGCGCTGGGCTTGTCTCCGGGCGGGGCCAGCAGCTCCCCCGGCATGTGTGAGAAGGTGAGGCCCAGCACCAGGGAGATGTAGGTGGGCGCCTGCGCCCCACATGCAAATGCGCATGCACATCAGCACACCCACCAGACAGCAGCCATTTGAGCAGAGCCCGCTGATGGCAACGCTAGCGTCATGCAAGCTCACGGGTGAGGGTGAGTGGGTGAGGCTGTGCGGCTTGCATGGTGGCAGTGCGCAGATCAGGATGTGTCTGTCAGATGGCCGTGTCAGCATGCAGGCTGAGAGTGAGAGGCGCAACCACCACCGTCCCCTGCCGGGCATACCACCAACAGCACCGGCCAGGCAAGCAGATGACCCCATGCTGAAAGCCCCTGCCTGATCTACAGTCACACCTTGATCTTGGCGAGGGACAGGTTCCTGTAGAGGGGGCATTGAACCACACAGGGGCACAGACGCAGAAAGGGTCAGCACAGCTAGGCACGCAAGTTTTGCCGAACCCAAGGCACAGGATCGATTGCTCAAGGACGTAGGCACCGAAATCCATCAAATGCTAAGGATCTGGCTACACCACGGTGTGCCTGCAATCAATCTGACGGTGTAGGTCTGCCTGTGCAGGATTGGCACAGCAAGAGCTAAGGCACACTGAGGCATGCTGACAGTGACAGTAAGCCAGTACTGCAGGTTGGTTGGCGCTCACTCACCATGCAATCTGGTCCAGCATGCCACAGTACAGCTCCACATGCAGCATGCAGCTGCGAGCCTGCACAAGCAAGCAGCAGGGGGTGGTCATACCAGGGTTGTAAGGGGTAGTGACGAGGTTAGCCCAGTCAGTGCAGAGAGCACAGGGTGGTTGCAGCACTAAACTACACGGATGCCACTGCCTGCTGAGCCACAAGCGGCACCATTGACACCAGTTGCTCTGCACATCGTGCCAACATCCTGTGCAAGCCAACTACCATTTGAGGTGTCTGGCAGTGCTTTGTCAACATGTATAGCAATACTGGTATACGGTATGGCTGTATGGCCAATCAAGAGGGTCAGCAAAGGTATATGCGCTGGCCAATGCGGGGGTTGAACGCGCATATCGGCATATGCAGTGCGCACCATGTTGAGGGAGACGCTGGCGCCGTTGCTGAGCGCGATGGTGCCACCGTTGGCTGAGGTGTATGCGCTGGGCTTGTCGGCGCCGCCCTCCGCGATGTTCTGGTAGGCGCTGTCCAGCGCGGACCTGACGCCAGGTGCACCGCGGGGGCGGGGGAGGACAAGGCAGGCGCCAGTAGTGACCACAATCATGCGGCGGGCTGTCGTCGAGATGGGACTTTGCATAGTGCACAGGCCATGGCGAAAACGTTGAAGGTTGTGCAGCGGATACAAACGAATCAGGGGGATCTGGCATGTGATAGTGGCATGCGATAGAAAACGGTGACAGCAGCTGTCATCGTACTGTAAGGGGTGTGGCGGGATGCACCCGACACAGCTACGGTGCATGCACTGCCGCAGCGGCAGCGGTGGCGGTGCCTTACCATGAATCCGGCGAGCTGTCAGGCATGCGCTTGAGCTTGGTCCAGAACTCATCCTTCATGTTGGAGAATGCATCCCACGCCTGGCGGCCATCAGGCCGGATCTGCAGGCAGCAACGCACAACGCATGGATGCAGGACACACAGCCGCGCCAGAGGTGAGGTCCACTTGGGAGGCCCAACTGGTGGATGGGTTGAGCGCATCCAGGCAGCCTGCTAAGGGAACCTCTTTGGCCGTGTCGGTTGTAATGCAAGCGCTGACGTTGCACCTTTGCATCGGAAACCTAGCTGTTGGGATTTTCAATGTTCGCAGCCTATGCATACCCTACCATCTCGCTGCAGCACGGGTCCAATGCCCGCTTGCTGCATGCTCCAACCCAGTCTGGCTTGCAGGCAGTCTACAGATGTACCTGCCAGTCCTGCCCTCCTTCCGCACACGGTCAGCCAGCCGGCCGGCCGTCCCACTCTCCCCACCCACCCACCTTGATGCTGAGCGTGACGGGCACCGCCATGGCAAACGTCACCAAGTCCATCAGAGAGACCTTGCCGATGATGCTCTCCACCAGGCTCGTCAGCGCGTCGCCAATGACTGCAAGCAGTGCATGTTTCGGTGGCATTCATGCCAAGCAACGGCCCGACAATGCAGCATGCATAACCGCAAGGGAGCATCGTGCACAGCTTGGGTGTTCACGGCACCACACCCGACTGTACTGCAGTGCCACATCACTGTCGGTCAGCTCTGTGCACTGTTTCCTTGCTTTACGCCTGTTTTGCCGCGCTGTCCTCCCTGATTTTAACCTTCAATCCTGGCTGCTATGGGCTGCACGTTACCGCTTCCAGACTGCACAGGCGCCCCTCCAACCCCCAATGCTCACAACCCTTCAGCCCCGCAGTCCCCTTAATCCCCCAGGCGGCGTCGTGCTGATGGCCTCTGGTCACCACCACCCCCACCACTCACAGTCCAGCTTGTCTAGGCCCGGGATGACATTGAGCAGCATGGACACGCACGCGCCCAGGAACTCGCCGGCGCCCATCTCCATGAGCAGGAAGGGGATTGACAGCAGGTCGCGGATGCTGATGGACTTGAGGATGTTCAGCGCGTCCTTCACGCCGCCAGCGCAGGTCGCCGCCAGGTCAGCGATCTGCCAACGGGTGCGGCGCACATGGCAGCAAGGGATCATACAATAGGGAGTGTGACCATGGAGTGTGGCGGAGCGGCGGGCCTCAGAGTCACTGCAGCGTCCAGAGGTGTCTGCGCCACAGTGACTGACTGCAAGCAACGATGCAATGCGATGTAGTGGGTAGGTGTGCTGCACTTTTGACACCATTACGTGGTGGCGGTTATTGCTGAACCGTGCGCATTGTGATCCGAATGCAGCTTGGCTGGACAATATGGCATTTTCATGCGTCCCAAGTCAACTCCTGCTGGTTACTGAACGTGCAACGGGATTTTTGCGCTCCTGGTTGCTGCATGCATGCAAGCGCGCGTGCGTGTGCGTGGCTCACAAAGTCCATGAGGATGTCGTCCACATCTGCGCCGCTGACCAGCGCCGTCACCGCGTCAGGCGCCCACTTGGTGATGACGCCCTGCACGCTGGTCTTGCTGTTGACGTCCGCAAGCAGCTGCAGGCATGCATGTCAAGGCCACAACATGTCTTGCTGAAGGTCACGTTTATGCATTAGGAGATACGCAAACAGCTATGAAGGGCGGTAGAAGACAGACACCGCACTGCAATCAATCCGGACGCTGAATCTATGAGGATTGGGTTTCATGCACCCTGGACTTGGCATTTTGCGTTCTGCACTCGCGCTTGGCGGGTGACACTGTTGATCCCTTCCTGCCTAATCGTACTGCTTCACAATACATGATGGCATCAGGCCTTTCACTTCGCATCATGTGTGTGCATGTGCTCACACCTTCTCGAATGTGGCCTGCAGGCGCGTGATGGCGTTGTCGACGTTGTTGACGGGGTCGGTCACCCCCCCCGGCAGCGGCGTGCCTGCTGCCTTGCGGCTGCTGATGGCCTTGCCCACGAGCGTCTCTACGCTCAGCACCTGCGTGTGGTGTGAGGCAAGGTGAAGGGGGATGTGGAGGGGTGTGAATCAGGCGGTGTGTGCAGACAAACCAGTGGACCCTCCAGCAACGCACGGCACGGTTCACTTGTAATGCAAGGGGGTGAGCCCGTATAGAAATTTGTGCCCCAGATTGTGCCCATCTCTCCATCAAGGGTGCTGCTGCACACGCGCATGCATGCACCACCTTGGCTTTGGAATATTGTAGGGTCGATCAATCATGGCTAGGTGGACGCCGCCATGATGGGACACGGTATGTGTGCGGCGGCAGCAAGCGCGCTGTGCCCCTCACTCACCCGCATGACCGCCTTGACTTGGTCCATGATGAAGCCCAGGATGGCCTCCGCCACGCCAAACGCACCCCCCATGACCTTCTTGAGGAACGCCATGATGTCCTTGATGGCACCCTTGGCACCCTTGGCCTGTGTAGGAGCAGGGAGGACGCAGCACACCAGGTGTGTGTGTGGGGGGGGGCAGATGTGGGTGAGGGGTGGCTCGGCGGGAGTATCAGTAATGGAGTAGCAGCAATTGGTTGGTGAACACGTGCAAGTTTGCTGGCAGTGGCGTCGGCGGCAGTACCAGCAGCAGCAGCAGCAGCAGCAGCAGCAGCAGCAATCCAGACTGAGAGGTACAGTATTAATCCCAGCTGGCATTGGTTGATTGGACGGCTGCGGCGCTCCGGCAGGCACTTGCACCGTTCACACAGTGCTAGTACGGCAAAGCGCAATGGTCTCGCCAAGCCGGTATTGCAATGCGGCCAGCCTGCTGCTCATGCGTGCCGGCCTGCTGGTCTACCAGTGGTGATGTCTACTATCGTACTGCAAGACCTGTGTAGCGCACCCACCTTGGCGGTGGCCTTGGGCTTGATGGCCCACTTCATGAAGAAGCTCTGTGCGTCGCCCACGCGTGAGATGATGTAGTCCAGCGCAGAGCCGATGTACTTGTCGGCCGTAGCGCAGTAGTCAAAGAACGAGTCCTGCAGCAGGCGGCCGCTAAGTCGGGTCAGTCAGGCGGGGTCAGGGGCGTGATGAGGGGGCTCTCAGCAGCAGCAGCAGCAGCTGCTCAAGCCAGCCGGCCTTATGCTATCGCTGTGGGGAGGGGTAACACAGACTGACATCCAGGGTAGGTGGTGTGTAGATGGGCACTTGCAGGGCCAGTCAACGAGTGGGTGAGACGGCGCTGACGGCAGGCAGCGCGGGCAGGCAGGCAGGGTGTGAGGCCATGGTGTGCGGTCTCACCCTGCTGGCCCTGTAGATGGACATGATGACCTGCTTGGCCGCCACAATGTCGGCGGGGTTGAACACAAAGGTGAGGAAGCTGATCACCTTCTGGGCAATCTCCTGGACCTGGATCCAACATGCCATCGGAACCAGAATCAGGTTGGCACACCCATGGATACACGAGTCCTTCACCAACAGTAATCCTGATCCCTGCAACCCCAGCTGCAGTGTCCTCATAAGCAGGCAAACACCAGGTGCCAAGCCTACTGTCATGTCCCAAGCCTGTATGCCCTGAGTGAGGAGCATGTTGGCATCAGCCCCGTGCCGTGAATCTACCTGGTTGACGAACCACGTGATGCCGTCCACCATGTGGTCCCAGCAGGACACCACGAACGCGCCGACCTTGTGCAGCCCGTCCTCCACGTAGTGGTAGGCGATGAGGATGCCGTCCTCAAGCGTGGTGATGGCGCGGTCGATGATCTGCATGCATGCCGCACAGAGTCACAGGACCACGCAATCGCGTCATGCAAGGAACCAAATGTATTTGAAAGTTGCTGATGACACATACGCACATGCGTGCCTTCACATTGCATGAAGCAGCCAGCCACGTCATGTGTTGTACGCGCATGGCGGCTACGGTGATGCCGATGCAGGGGTGTACGGTATGCGCATATGATTGCACGCTTGCACCTTGCCAGCAAAATCCGCAGCCGCACTGGCCATGCGTGCGCCCAGGTCGATTGCCGCCTGTGCAGCGTTCTTGATGGCCTTGGCGGTGGCGTTGAACGCGGCGATCATGGCGTCATCCCACTTGTCAATCCCGCGCTTGATGGCGCGGTACGCCTGCTTGGCGGTGGCCGTGATGGCGCCCGTGACGGGGTCCACGATGTTGTTTATCGCCCAGTCGGCAGCTGCAGGGGCCAGGGCAGATCAGCGAAGGCGACATCGGCGGCGCTTTAAGTGACCATGTTGCTTGTTGTGTGTGTGTGTGTGTTAAGCGGTTACGTGCTGCGCGTTCCAACGTGCTGTGTGCACTGGCAGTGGTAGAGGCCATGATGCTTGTGAGGTGCTACTTTTGCTCTGCTATTTGTGTCGAGGCGATCCTTTTGCACACTGCCCTGGACAGGATCGGCTCCGCGCAAGGCCGGCAGGTGCAACGCAGGGTGTGGAGTGAGCCTCATCGGTAGTCATCAGCACTCATCACCCACCCTTGCTCATCTGCGCCAGCGCCTTCTTGCCCTGCTCCTCCACATAGTTTGCGGCATTGACCACCACCGTCGCCACCTCCTTGGCCACCGTCACCACCGCCTTGACCACCTCCTTAGCGACGCTTGTCACGGCCTTGGCCACCTTCTTGAACGCCTTCTTCAGCCTGCACACATCACACAAGCGTGCTATTTAGAGACTGCTCACAGCAATGCTAGCTCCATTGATGCAAGTATGCCACGCACACGGTACGCGCCCAACTGAGGTAGCTTGGGTGAGGGCGAGATGTGACTGTGGCGTGAGCGGCTAGAAGCGTGTATTCATAGCGACAGACCCATGCATGCTGTTAACGCAAGTGTTGTTGTTCTTGATGGTCAGGGAGCGCATGGTAGGGAGGCGGCGCTTACCATCCGAAGCCGCGCGTGACGGTGCCCCACAGCGCGTCATCCACGCCGCTGGCAAACGCGTTGCCGGCAGACATGTTGTTGCGCAGCTGGTAGTGGAAGGCCAAGTAGTCCATCAGCAAGTCCTACACGCACATGGTCCGTTTATGAGGCACCCACAATGTGTTGACAGGAACAGTGGGCCAAGATCATGCACCATGCGCTCCATCCTCACTGCAAGGCCGCGTAATGCGCATTCCCCCCATAGCGATTCCCCTGGTCAATATCAGGCCGGGGTTGTTTCGCTGCCACATTCACATCCTGCCACTTGATTTTTATTGTCGAAATGCGAGTTGGTCAGCGGGCGTGGGACCCTCATCCTTACCTTGACCACGGGGCTGATGCTGTCCCTCACATCGCCAGCGCCCGGAGCCAGCGCCATTGCCACGCACGTTGCGGTGGCGCCCAGCAGCTCATCGCCGTCACCCATGGAGCGAGTGCTGGCTGCACCGTGGCGGCAGCAGGACAAGCGCACAGATACGCACAAAGCAGCCGTTGAGCGCAGTCACCATACAGAGGGAACGTGCATGCATGTGGCACAAGGGACCGTGTGGACTGTGTGCACCGCCTGGCTACCTCGAAGCACACACATGGTGGCAGCGCAATACTCTTGCATGAGGCGATGAGTTGGCATGTGAGGCGCCAAGGAGGCGCGCAGCACTGCACCGTTCAGGCAGTGGGTGGGGCTGTGGCGCGCCTGCCGCCTACCTGCAGCGGCATCCTTCTCGATGCGTGTGACGCCGTAGCAGTACATGTCGCTGGAGCCGACCTTGGTGGCCATGGCGGCAATCGCCTCCCCGGCTTGGCGCTGCACCACGCATAACACACCCGCGCATCGCATTATTCGCATAAGACACAAGAGCGGGCAGATGGGCAGGCAAAGGAACCTTGACGGCCACATGCAATTAGCGTGCGCACTGCGGTAAGAAACAGGTTGCGCCTTGTCTAGTGCATGCGCTGGCATAATTGCTGATGTTCCCACTCATTGCGTTAGACATGGCAGGAGTCGATCAATGTGTGGTCTTGGCAGTGTTTGTGGCTGTGCAGTTATGAAGCGCATTGGTGGACTCACCGCTGGAGTTCCGGCATCACCCATCGTCTCCGCAAACTGCAGGCAGCACACGAAAGGTAGAGGGTTGGGTTTGAAGCAATGGTTTGAGATTTGCTTAGAGTTTCACGTTTCGAACCCCAGAGTTGGGCAGGTGGGTGCAAGCAGGAACATCGCTTGGTCACAAGCAATGGGTCCATCAGTCGTGGCCCGCAGCCACCCACCCACACCCACCCACCTTCGCTGGTGTCAGGGAGTTGACCTGCTGCACCATGCACATGGTGGGGTCCAGCTCGAATGTCAGCACGCCATCCAGCGAGCTGTGAGAGCGGGCGGCACACGAATGGGCACACGCACAATAATGCAACACCGCATTCCGTTAGCACACTGAGATCGGTGCTTTGCGATGTATGGTACACCAATTGCTCTATCATGGCAGCCCTTCCCCTTACTTCCCCCCTCCCCCTCATATGCATCAGGCACTGGTTCCGGAGCGAGCTCCGGCACGTGATGCGCAAGGACTCGTACAGTTCATCACCAGCTAGCACATGCACAGACACGGTTTGTTACTTACGAGTCCGCCTGGCTTGCATAGTCCCTCTCCACATCCCCCGCCTCCAGCACTGGGTCCCCCATGGGGGTCTTGGTGGTCAGCGTCTCCGGCGTGCGGTTGTCCGACCAGGCCACGCTGATGGTGTCCACACGATACGTCTGGGCGGAGAAGCACAGCTCCTTGGCCTGTGAAGGCAGGGGATTGAGAGTACGATGTAAGCAGGGACTTGCTCTAGGGCATGGGGAGGGCAGGAGCGAAAGCGAGAAGCTGGGTCAGGGATGGGGCAGTGGGGGCAAACAGGATGAAAGTGAGTTTGTTGGTTGGTTGGGTGGGTGGAGATAGAAACGGGCAAGTGGGTGGGGGCCCCCACGGGAGCGTGGGGCCACATCACTTCTCATGGCAGCAAGGAATGCTGGCCGAGCGTACCGTGAGCTTGCGGTAGCACACCAGCAGTGTGGGTGGGTCCATTAGCGCCGAGAGGCCGCCTGACAGCGGTATCTGCATCGTCAACGTCATCTCCGTGCCGTTCTCGCCGGGCACCTGCATGCAACACGCGCAGGCAGGTACTCGCCTCAGCCGCACTCCTGCTGAAACCACTGCATGAGGATGGTTGCTTGTGCGCCGGTGCAACACCTCAATATGATGCATTCCGTTGTGCGTCTCAGGGCTGAATGGAGGAGATCAGCCATACGGGGCTGTTGTGATGAGTGTGGCGGTGTGGGTGATGCTCACCTCCAGCCACTGGTCCTGGGCGAGGGTCGCGGGCAAGCCGTTGACGAGCACGGATGTGCCAGTGGGCAGGTCGTCATCGAGACGCACGCCGTACGTGCAAACGCTCAGGTCCGGTGTGCGCAGCTTCATCTGCATACCATTCACACCATTTGAAGGTACACATGCAGTGCGGGGTAGCTTGAGGATTTCACAGCTGGAGCTTCCTGAGCAAGGTCAACAACGGCCGTTTAGGTGAGGATTAAATAAAGGCAAGCATAGGACAACAGTGCCGTATCAAAACCACTGTCCAGTGTTGCGCTATGGGCTGCACAGCCATCGGCACACGGGTGAGCAGAAGGCCCAGCCAGGTGCCCCTTTCAGGCTCACCTGTGGGGCCCATGTGATGCGATATGTTATTCACAGGAGCGCAATACAGCGCAATACAGTGTATTCACGATTCAACCCATTTCTGATCTATGGACACGCAACCTTACACGCAGCCCAGCAGGCATGCAGGTCTCACCGTGTACGACTTGATCTTCTCGTAGCGAGACTTGCCGGTGGCGGGGTCCACATACGGCCGCACATCATTGACCAGTCCGCATGACACGTACGGCTCGTACCTGTGCACATGCCACACAAGCAACACACAAACCCCGTGCATGTCACCCTCCAAAATACAATGCACAGCAATGCAACGTGCGCGTCACAAATGTCACGTACGATAGGTTGACAATGACTCCGCCAAAGGCTGAAAGGGCAAGGGACAAGCTATGCAGGCCGCATAAGAGAATGCATCGTCTCATGGTGAGGGCTGTCATGTTGGTCACTGGTGAGTGCCATGCATGTGGGCAGTGCCGCTGTGTGTTGCCATGCAGTGGTGATCAAGACTGCACCCTGCCTGCAGTGCGCCTCCAGCCACGCACAACACTCACTTGGTCATGAAGGGTTCTGTGGTGATGGCTGCAATGGTGGTGAACAGCGGCACCCCTGAGCCCAGGTTGTCCACAGAGGGCACCTGATCCGCCTTGAACCTGTACACAGCCGCACACGCACACGCAAGCAGCACGCTCCAACACGTTTTCAGCGATGTGAAAATGCCCACTTTGCGTTTACCCAGGGTGGTTCGGCAGCAGCATGCATTGCCCCTTGCTCTGCCAAGCGGTGCAGTTGCGTGCGTGATGGAAGCAAGTGCACAGGTAGCCAGTGCTTGGGCGACTCACCCCATCAAGAAGGTGCCTGGGCCCACCCACACATCCACCTGCAACGACAACAGCGGGAGAAGACCAATAGCATGACATTGCATCAGCCTTTGACACATCCTCACCCAGGCAGTGGAGGTGTCAGCTAGAACGCAAAGCAAAGCGCAACATATGCTACAGCATGCGTCTTTGTCAACACGTACCCGAACCCGGCCCCTGCACCCTTTCCCATGCATGCCTACCTGTGGTGACAACGTGTAGCATGCAGCACGCTCTGGTGGCATTTTGTTTTGGGGCAGACGAGGGCAAGCTGGACGGCGAGGCACTACACACAAGGTCTCGCTGTTGAGGGCGGGGCATAAATGCATACCATGCGCGCGTCATGTCACAGCTCACCGCGGCGCCGGCCCTGTCGTCCAGCAGCTTGTTGAAGGCCTTGAGGCCGGCGGGGCCCTCCGCGGAGCTCACCAGGATGACATCCTCCAGCACCGGCACGCCCTCAGGGAAGGTGTCAGCCAGTGAGCGTGCGTCGCTCTGCATGCGAGACGCATGCATGCAATGCGCGGCACACACTCAGTACACGCCGTAACGCAGCTGAGCGCGGCTGCTGCACGCTGCACTGCAGCTGTGCCACCACAGCAACAGACAGTTGCCGCACACTCTCAACCAGCAGCCATACTGGGTTGTGGTATCGTCCTTGCGCATGCACGGCACAGGTGGTGCGGAGCTGGGGCGTTGGCGCGTAATGCTTGCATCAGCATGCGCCTGTGCATCCGCATGCATGCACGTGCCTTGGGGTTGTCGAAGGCGACCTTGGCGGCATCGTCCGGCATGGTGACGGTGTTGGTGGTGAAGGCGAGGCCGGTGATGTACTCGCCCGGCGCAAAGGTGCGCGTGCGCGTCTCGTAGCCCGGCCGTCCCCACTTGAACCACGAGGACGTGGCCATGCCGTTGAGGTAGGTGCCCGCCATGTCACCCAGCACCGACACGCTGCCATCGACGAACTGCGTGGGCAGGAAGAGGTTAAACGCCATGCACACACACATGTGACAAGAGCGGTAAGGGGATTGTGCTAGCTCGCTTGGTGGGAGCGCAATACGGTGTGCGCAAGTCCTGAAACAGTGTTCTGGGCGCGCCTGGCATACATTCGTCACACTTCCAAATGGTAGAAGGTCGTGAGCAACTGCTGTGCAAGCATTGGCATGCCTATGATTTGCCTGGCAATCACGAGCGGGCACTGGTGGGGTGGCAAAGTCGCTTACTCACCGTTGCTCGTAGGCCCACCAGCACCTGGCGGCCGGCAGGGCTGGCGAGGTCCCTCATCACGCGCACCTCCAGCTTCTGCACGCTGTGCGCCGCCGTGGCGCAGCCGGCAATGCAGGCCGCGCGGTTGATCACCACCCCTGCCGCCTTTTCGAAATCAGGCATGAGCGCCTGCAAAGAAAGGTAAAGCGAGGAGGGCAGTACCGTATTGGACCAGATTCAACTTCAAATGGACTACCTTAACCCACGTGGCCAGCTGTCCCTGGCTGGAACCAGTGGTATTGATCGGCATTAGGGCATCACAACAGCCGGTCCTCCCCTGGACTGATGCTCCGTGAGAGCCTACAACACAGTACGGGTAATGTCCCATCGGCATGTGGGTGAACTAGGCTCCTACGCACAAGGCGCACGGATTTGACCCCTCCCCAGTAAGTCTTGTAGTACGTTTGATCAAAAAAGTAATTCGCCTACCTGGTTCCACAGCTTGTACTCCTGGCTAGCGTTGACCGTCTTGCCCTTGGTGGCCTGGGCCACAGCGAACGCCTTGATGTCCGCCATATCCTCCTGTGGTGCGCGGTGTGGGCGCCGTTGCAGTGGACAGCATACATCCAGTCAGAGGTGATACATGGCAGTTGCACATAATACTGGTAATTATCCCTGCCATCGCTAGGTAGACCTGACTCCAGGGACGCGAGAGGCAACAGGTACCATTTGAAGCTCTGCGGTTAACCCATGATACAGCGGGGGCAGGTGTGCACGTATCGGGCCGGGTTCACAGTGAGCCAAAGCACCGATGCGTCAGCCAGTACCCCAAAAGGCGAACGGCCACTCGCGCTCAGCTAGCACTTGTTGCTTTATTTGCTCACCCCGCTTTGCTGCACCCACTGCACTGTGCCGCACCCACTGCCCTCACCTGTGCCCCTCCTGCCCGCCCGCCATCCCCCTACCCTCGAGGTGTCTTGATCCCGGCAGCGCACCCTGATACCCACCTGGTAGGAGTTGGGCACGGAGCCGTCGGACTTGTATGTGTAGAAGAGGTTGGGCAGGCTGAGGTACTTGAGGCTGCGGCTGAGCAGCTTGCTGTCGGGGCGGGGCGTGGCGGCAAATGGGTTGCGGTCCAGGCCAAACAGCACACGCTCCAGCGTGCCCTTGGCGGGCTGCATATGGTGGGGCAGCACAGTACAGGCGGCACAGGCAGAGGTGGTGCGGCATGCATACAGGCGCTCTTGCCAATCATGCAGCAACGGTCATGTATCAACAATACAGTACACACCCAAAACGCAAACGATTGACCCCGATTTGAGGATCCGCATTGGCCAGGCACGCGCCCAACCTCCTACCTACCAGCTGTGCGACGGGGTAATCAGAGCGCTCCTTGACGGTTGTGCTGTTCACCACCGTGCGTGAGGTGATGGACGGGATGGCGGCCTTGGCGGCGGCGGCGGCCGCCACCGCCGCTGCTGCTGCTGCCGCCGCAGATGCCGCCGCCGCCGTCGATGCCGCCAAGGCGGCGCTGACGGATGCGTTGACAGAGGCAGTGATTGAGGCAGTGATCTTGGTGCTGATCAGGAACGCCCGGGTTGCCTCATTCGACATGTTGTACTGCAAGCACGAAAGGGTGGGGTTAAGCCAGCAGCGGGGTCAGCCACAAAGAACGATCACGGGTCTGCTGCCTCCACCCAAGTGGCACTCAAGGCGTTTACCGTTCAAGGCATGGTCCCAGGCACGCACCTCGTATTGGTGCTGTGTCACGCCGCCCATCCCCTCCAAGCTGGACGCATCAGGCAGCACGACGCCGACGCTGTCAGCAGCCAAGTGGAAAGGAGCCTGCGTAGTGCAAACACATACAGGGTGATCACAGCGTCATTAGACTCATAAAGTCCGCACTCCCCACACTTGCAGGCCTCTCATGGCCATCCAGAGTGCACTCACGCGGCCCAGCCCGGCCTCAATGCACTCAATGCCCGACACTGGGCAGCGCACTTGGCAATCAGCGATTGGCTCACACGGCAACAGACATACAGCATTGTGAGCACTGTCTGCATGGCATAGGATAGGCACATGACAGCGTGTGGCACTCGCACCGTGGGCACGGCGCCCCCTGCTGCCAGGCTGAGCTTGGCGGTGAAGAGCTCCGGCTTGGAGCACGACACCTGGCTGCGCTGGCTGTTGCCGCACAGGATGAGGCGGTTGTTGATCTCCTTGAGCAGCAGCCTGCGCACACGTATGCGCGCGGGTCACCCCATGTTACATCAGGCAGCACTGGCCGCTAATCATCTCACACACGCACATGTAACCAAAAACTTGCGGCTATGCAGTGATGCACTGTATGTCTTGCTGACCCCTGGTCTGCATCTGGTTTGCTAATGGCTTGTGCGTGCTTAGCAGCAGCATACTGACTGCAGCGTACACGTAGCGCAGCAGATGCAGCATAAACTCGTACGCACTTTGGGGTGATGTCAAAGACGTTCTCCATGAGGCTGGTGCGCAGCATCTTGGTGAACGCGCCGGAGCGCACGCCCGCGGTGGCGCCAGTGCCTGCCACACGCCACGCCACACGCACATAGGGCGCTTTGTAATGGCCATTGTTGTGCGTGTCCCTGCCCTCACTGCAACGCACCTTTGTCTGAGTCACAACACTATGCTGGCTGTGCTGGACAAACTGAATCCCAGGTGTGTCACTCACATATTGACCCCAGTGGCGTCACCACGCTCCGAAATATATATATATATATATATATATATATATATATATATATATATATATCGTTTGTGTGACTCAGATCATGGAGCCTCCGAGCCAAACGGCCCGTGCCCCCTCCAGATGGAGACCAATAGCATGCTTTGGTGTACGTGCTGCAGGTGAATTCCAACCAGTCATGACTGTACGCACCTGCCACGTCAGCCGACGTCTGGGAGTCATAGCAGCCGCTGAACATGAGCACGTCCGCCGCGCAGGGCCGGGTGGCGCCCTCCTGCCACTCCTTGAACGTGGTAGTCCACTCCGACCAGTTGTAGTACTCAGAGGGCTCCGTGACGCCTGCAAGCATGCGCAATGCTGAATGCATGTGCAAGCTGGTGCATGCAGGAGTTGCTGGGTGACGCATGACAGGAAATTTCAGAGAACCACATCTTGCGCAAGGTCGTGTGTGCCGCGTTTGCAACAAATGGGGACAACTCGCAGCGCAGCGGGAGCACATGTTACTGTGTGTGACTGAAAGCCAAAACTTTTACAGTTCCCGATGCTGCCATGCATGCAGCACGATGATGACTCACCGGCCTTTGGTGTGCTGGTGCATGAGAAGTTGTGCTGCAGGTCCATCGCGGTGCCGCTGTGGCACGCGTCGATGAAGCAGAACAGATTCACCCCCTCAGGCAGCGGCGCCGCCAGCGTGGCAAACAGGTCGTCGTCCACAATCACACCGCCTGGCCCGTCGCTGTCGTCCCAGTCCATGGGCACCTGCGTGGAGCACGGGACCAATCTCATGCTTGCATTGCCGAGACCATCTGTGGCATCCTCCTTTCCTCCCTGTTTGCCAGTTTGCCACCCATGATCGCCAGAATGCGTACAGTTGTACGCATACTGTGCTACAGCCGATCAAAAGCCATACTGCTTGACCACAGCCTTATCATGTTTGGCGCTCGAGTGCTATGCTCTGGGGGCTCAGCTGCCCTGTGGGGTTCAACATGGCACTGCCGTGCGCTGGCTGCATACATGCTGCACTGACGCACTGCGCGGGAAGCCGCTGCTGCGAGCACCGCCCTCCCCATCACATGACAGAGCTTCCAGGTGCTATGTTCGAGGCATACGGGAACCCTTGAAACATACGTGTGCTGGCAGTGCAATGGCTGCTGACCAGTGCTGCTGTCCTGAATTCATGCATGAAGTATTGACTTGGTTCACGCAATGCGCAAATGGCTCGGGCAATGAAATGATTGATGAGTGATGCTGCCTTACCAGTGCCTCATTGAGGCCGTCGCTCTCAGTGGGCGCCTGCCCCGCCGCCACCACCTCCGGCACGCTGGTGCCATGGCCCGCGTAGCAGAACACCAGCGTGTCTCCGGGCTGTGCGTCCTGCGCCATGCCTGCCAGGGCGCCCATGATGTTGGCGCGCGTCGGCCAGCCGGTAGCGGCGCTGCCGGGTGTATCGGTCATGAGCACAATCTGCAACACGCCGTCAGGGCAGCCAAGCAAATCCCATCACATGCGCATGGCGTTTGGATGCATGGTACGTCGGTACGCGACACAAGCTGCATGGCTCCTGGCTGCAATGCATGCTAGCACAGCGCCACCAGCTTAAGGGTACCGTGGGTTACCCCATATGCATGCTGCTGCAATGGCATGGCCACGCATGTGAGGGTGCGGCGCCACAGGTCTGCTAGGTCCACATGACTCTAGCCGTACGGGCCGTCCATCAGCCGGCAAGCTCCTGCTGTGCCAGCAAGCAGATACCTTGGCCCGGGCATCCCGACCCACATCAACATGCAGTGGCACGGCCAGTACATCTATGCGCGACTGCGCTCACGAGCCAGCTCGGGCCATGTCAGTGGTGCTGTGAGTGAGCCATTGGCGCGCACCTCGCTCCTGTCCCAGCCGTACACGCGCTCCAGCAGCCAGGCGTAGGTGATGGCGTCGTTCACGCAGCCGCCCAGCTGAAGCCCCTCCTGGCCATAGTAGCTCAGCCCCACAATCACCGCGCGCCGGCTGGTGCGCGGCGGGCGCACGACCGCCTGCAGCGCATGCGGCAGGTCGTGGACGGCGATGTCGTCCAAGTCAATCACTTCTGCTGTGCCGGCGATCTCTGGCGCAGGAGGCTGGGTGGCGAGCAGTCCAGGGTTGGTTGCGAGCGGGTCCTCCACAACGGCCGTGTGCCAGCCATAGGTTGCTGGGGTGAAGGCTGTGGCGCCGGGGCCTGAGGGTGTGGCAATCGGGACCAGGGAGGGTGTCACGAGCGCAGGCAGTGAGGGCGCCGCAGCGCTGCTGGGCTGTGCAGGCGGCTGGTCTACCGGCGGGGGCGTCGGCGGGGGTACTTCTGCTGCAGGGGGAGTAGGGAGAGCGGCGGGGGGGGCAGGGGGTGCAGCTGGTTCCGGAGCTGCGGGAGGAGCAACAGCCGCCTTGGGAGCAGCAGGTCCCTTTGAAGGTGCTGGTGCTGGCTTGGCAGCAGGCTCTTTTGAAGGTGCAGGCTGGTCATTTGCGCCCTTTCCTGTGGGTGGAGCAATGCCCGCCTTTGGATCCACCGCTGCAGAAACCTTGGCAGCCGCTGAAGTTACAGATGCCTGTGGCACGTTAAGCACAGAAAGTTCAAGGTTTGCTTTTTGCAATTCCTCCCTAAACAATGGCGTATCAAAAGCGGTGCACTTTTCACTGCCCTTTGCGGCAGGCTTGCATGTTAAGGTTTGAAACCACCCAGGGTGCCATAGCTTGTGAAGAACGAGGGCACGAGAGCATAACTCTTGGCATCGCCTGACAGCCATGAGTGAGTATCGCCATGGAACTGATGCGCCTACTGTCACTTTGCCTGCCGGGATTCCCGCTTGACTTCAGCAGCAAAACTCAACGTACCTGCTGCTGGTTGCCAGGCAAAGGTGGGTTGACAACCACAGCATGCCTGTCCTGCTTGGAAGCTCCACAACCCTGCAGCCGGGTCGCGGTGGGACATGGGCATGGCGTGCAAGTCAATTTGCGCACCAGGTGGCGCTTTGGCCAGCTCACCAGAGTCCAGGCATGGGCATGATATCCCCAAAAGCAAGCAAAAGGCAGCGAGCTTGATACTTGCCATGCTGCACTTCTGGTTGAGTCAACGTGACACGGGAGCCTTTGTCTGTGGAGTGCTTGAGCAGGCTGCAAGTGTGCCTGCCTCAAGTCCCTGAGCTGCGAGCGACAGAGTGCAGCAGCAGTTGCAGGACTTATGATTGCGTAATGCAACAGCTGTAGCGCGCATATGCTGGGTCAGGACTCGCTGATCGAGGCCAAGATTCGCCGCGGGAGTCCAGCGGGCAAGGGTTTGTGCCCAGGACTCAAGCTTTGTCGCGCAAGACTGCACAGGCAGGCTTGCGGCGCTGTATGCAAACAAGGCGGAGAGACTGGTTACAAGTGTTTAGCACTCACAGATCGACGCGATTGAGGTCGGTGATCCCTGCAGAGCGGAGGGTCTAAGGGAATGGAGGGCTTTGTTCGCAAGCTTCACTACCCCAAAGTATTTGCAACAGTACTCACAGCTGGGAAAGCGAGGTAGTGACTGCCTGTCTTGAAGGCTGTGGCTTGTGATGACCACACATCTCCCATGCAGCATTTGAACGCGGCAGTTGGTCTGTGTGTCGTCGTGACTCCTGAAATTCACATTTGCGTGAATGCCACATTCCCTGCCCCCGCACAGCAGCAACAGACCGCACGCCTGCAAGCCACTTGCAATTACATGTGACAAAAGGCTCACTAGTCTGTGCCCGTGTCCGACATGCGTGCGGTTTGCGATGATGCCGGGTGCTACACATGAAACCACATGCCTGGCAGTCTTGAAATTCCGTCGGTCCCATCCCAGCACCGCCTGTCAAACAGGTCATGCAGCCCGTAAATGCTGGTTTAAAGGTCCATATGGCTGTGGCTATCCTCTTCACAGTCATCATCATCATCTGCAGGCCCCCCACTGCCCAAGGCGTAGGTCGCGCCACCTACGACCGATCGGTACGCCTCAGGGCGGGCGTTGCGCAGCAGCACGCGGCGATCTGGGTCGACATCATAGCTGATGAACACACTCTCCAGGACAATATGATAGTGACCCTCCTTATCCTGCTGCTGCTGCTGCTCCTGCTGGTGTACAACCGAGGTGGTTGCGGCAGCAGCCCTGGACCCTTCAGCCAGCGTGGGTGTGTCATCAACCTGCTCAGGTGTGGCCCCAGGCTGTTGCTGGTTGAGGTGATTAGTGCCTGAAGCGTCAACACCAGCTTCGGCCGCAGCCTCAGCGCTGGCGACATGCTCCTGCTGCGCTCCTGCTGACACCTTGCGCGCTATGCTCGTGGCAGCGTTGTTACTGCTGGTGCTGTTGGCGCCATTGCCGTTCATGGCCACGCTGCCTGGCTGCTGCTGCTGCTGCGGTGGCGGCTGTCCCTCTTCCCGTTCTACAACGGCTGTGGGTGGCATGTTGATGCGCTGGTGCACAGATCGTATGTCCCGCGCCAGCGCCTGCATAATGCAGGGACAACCAGCAGCAGCAGCAGCAGCAGCAGCATTTGCTTCTGAGCAGCGCACACACACGGCATTCCTCACATCCACAACAAGCAGGGTTGAACTGCCTGCTGCAGAGCGTTGCAAGCAGGCAGTCTCGCCACGAATAGAGAGAGAATACTAGAATAGCGTCAGTAATGCACGCGACCTCAACCGACGGTCCCAACATGCTGCCACAGCCTGCGTGTGCCTTGTTTCATATGTATGCCACTCCTCACCCATTCACATCCATCGTACGGTACCACAATAGCGCCCATGCATATGGCTTGCCCTCCATACACCTCAATGCATCAGCGGGCCGGCAATCGTGTACTTGTGGTCGCCACAGCAGCAGCAGCGCAGCACCCACCTGCTTCACCAGCTCCAGGAACTGGTCGTCGCTTGCGTAGAGGGAGGCGCGGCGCAGGCGGCGCCACGCGGCCCGCACCTGCGCCTCCACGTGAGGCGGGATGACCACCTCGGACACCGCCAGAGGCTCGTCATCCGCCTCAGCCTGCACAGCGCACAGTTGTACAGAGTTGCACAAGAGTTGCAGACAACACTCTTGCAAGTACAAACCACAAACCGCAGCAAGGAGGTAGCGGCAGGACGAGGTACAGGCGCTGGCAAACACGATTTATGTAGGAGTGCAATAAATCACCAAGGCAAGTCATGACTGTTGTGCTTGGGTTGGCGGCAGCAGGCCCACCTGCAGATAGGCTGCGGGTGATGCCAGGCTGTCGCCATGCACGCAGAAGGGAGGTCCCATCTGGGGGAGCATGGACCATGCGGCCGACACGCTCCTGATGCAACACAACATGACGTAGCAAAAGGAGGGCGCATGGGTGGCTGACGCACAGTCCCTCACACGCTGATGCAAGCCCTCGTGCGGGCACGGGTCCCACGCAGCGCAGCCACCCACCTTGACCCACTGCGGTGCCCCGGCGTGTGGCAGTGCGTCGCAGAAGGGCACGTAGGGCTTGATGTCCAGCACAGGAGTGCCGTGCACCAGGTCAGCACCGCCCAGGATCAACGTGCGGCCCTGTCGGTGTGAGGGCAAACACACCAGCCAGGTACCGGAATGTGAGGGTGATGACGGGATGAGGCACGGGCAGTCAGGCCACACTCACCAGGCAGGGATGCCCTGGCGGTCACCCGTGGCGCCGCATTGCGCCATGACTGCCCACACGGGGCTTGGCATTAAATCGGCATATCACACTTACCCAGCCCTGCTGGTGCTGTTTATATAGGACTAGCAGACCTACATGCCAGTTGTTGCCAGCATCGAGCACGGCGAGTAGCCCATGCCCCACATAGCACCGGCGTGTGCATGCAAACACGGCACGGACACAACAGCGGCTGCAAACGGGCGCCCACCCACTCACCCACCCACCCACTCACCCACCCACCTTGACGCCCAGCACCTGCGCGGTGCTGAGGCCCACAGGGACCGGGCGGTGCGGCGAGCGCGTCGCGAAGACGCCCATGCGCCCGCCGTCCAGGCGCGGCACCTTGATCTTCGCCTTGAGGCCCGACCGGTCGCCGCTCAGCACGCGCGCCATGTCTGCACGCGGGCAACAACGCACAGGCGTTTGGCGTGTGCCTGGCTGGAGGGGCGGAGGAGCACCATTACCAGATCGCCATGTGCATGACGTGAAGATGTACCACCGTATCGACATCCATGGCGCCTAGCATTGCCCATCGCATTATAATGCCACGGCCCATGCTGCGCGACAGGTATACCCAGGCAGGACCCAAATGCACGATGCTTGCTGCATGCGTGTTGCGTACCTGTGTTTGCATGGAAGATGTAGAGCACCCAGCAGTGGCTGTACTGCGTCAGACCCTCCAGCGCAGCCGGCGGCACGTCGGCCGCCAACACGAGCTTGCTGCGCGCCAGCGGCACCAGCAGCGGCTGGCGCGGCGTGCCATTCCTGCGCAGTGATACGGCAGCCACAACGCCACAGACTGATGTGGCCCAGGACGCAAGCCGTGCAGTGCAGTACCACCGCAGTACAGGGGGAGTGCAGTGGTTGGCTGGTTGCGCATGGGCACGTTTGCGCAAGCTTGTACGCATGAACATGCCTGTGATGCAGCTCTGCGATTGCACAGTTGCCTTGTGCTCAATCACGGTGGTTTGCACAGTGTTTGCATGTGATGTGAGACTGCAGGAATATCTTTGCAGGCCAGTGTATGCCTGCGCATGGATGCTGGATGCTCACTTTTCTGTGAAGCATGAGTGGATGTATCCCACGGGGCGGAGCGGATACACAGCCAGCTGAGGCGCAGCAGCACCAGACGTAGCTGACATGGGCCGCTCCTCCGCGTGCCCATCAGCCCCTGAAGCAGCGCCTGGCACAGCAGCGGGAGGTAGGCCCTCCGCTGCCTGGCCATCACCAGCAGTACCATCAGTCTGCAGCCTTTGCTGCCGCCGCCTGCTGCCTCTGCCTGTGCTGCCTGCGCCAGCGCTGGTGCCGGCAGCTGCTTCGTATGATGCAGGCTCAGCTACGAGCGGAAGTGTGTCGTTGGGTGCTGTCTGTGCTGGTGCTGCTGATGTGGGGGTTGGGGTGGGAGCGGAACTGAGGGTTGGCGTGAGAGCGTCTAGCGCGAGGCGGCGCAGCTTCTGCTCAGCCCTGATGCGGCCTGTGCGCTCTGCCTTGCGGTTGGTGCGCTCACGCTCCAGCTCTTCCTGAGCACACCGACGGTATTATGCAAGAGCGGGTAGGGAAACGAGGGCGGGTTGAACGCACAAGGTGCACGGTAGTTGGCGGGGATTCGGGGGCAGCGAACACCAGACGTGCACAAAGTGCCACTGCAGCAGTGTGTTTTCTCTAAGCATAGGTGAGCGAAAACGCGCAAAACGTCCTCATTGGGCTGACTCCAGACGCTGCCTGGCAGAGTGTATGACAAGATGTCCCTGCCAGCAGCCGCAGTCTAGCGTGCAAGGTTTTCCACGCACACAGTGCAAGTGCAAACACCTTGCTGCCTGCCTCAGGTTACGCGTTTGCTGGTTGGAGACTACCGCCTGCCGCCTCCACCAGCTTCTGCTTCAAAAGCACGAAGTGCGCAAGCCTGGCACATAACGGAACCGTTTGCAGTTACCTGCAGTGCTGCAAGCTCATCCACCAGGCCTGACTTTTCCTGCCGCTCGCGCCGAACCCACGAAAAAACGACGGCGCCGACAGCGGCCGCAGCCCCGCAGCACGCCAGCACCCACACGGAGCTCCTCACTTGTTGCTGATGTGCCATGCCAGCCTAACTTATATAGTGTAGCCTAACTCATATAGTCGCTCACACGGCTTTGATAGCGTCACTGCGAAGGTGCATTTGGTACCCACACGCTTGCAAACTGCCACAAGGCAGCACAGTATCTGTATGACAGCCTGCGTGCGGTGGCGCTGTAGAGGTGCACAGGAGGCGGGACAGCTCGTAGACAGTATATCCTGGTACTGAACGGAGGCGAGTGGGTTGGCCTTCACGCTGGCCGACGGAATGTGAGCCCAGATGGCGATACATATAAATAGCAACAAGGGAAATGATCACCCACCGTTGTGAAATCGTATGACTTAACCGTTTGTTGCCCAGTGTTACCCCGATAAGAAGGATAGCCTTTCCTCCGCCTGGTGCTTCACACATCCAAGCGTCCCACCCTAACCGCGGAAGCCCACCTAAAATGAGTTGCTGCACGTGCTTTGTCTGTCCTGAGCAGGAGACTGTTGCAGTGATAGAAAACTGTGGCAAGGCAAGTCCTCCGCTGTTCAGGAATGTGCTTCGCCGTTTGTGGCAGCTGGCGACACCCTCCACCACAGAGTTAAATTAGCTTGCGCCCTTGCTCTTGTTTATGATGCAGTTCTCGTTTCTGGCGAGCCCAGGCTGCAACTGCCTGTAAGTCGGTGTTTTTAGGGGTGAGATGTGCTGGAGGATGCCTTGTCCTTAGTATGGTTGACCATGAAGTCAACAGGGCCGAACAACGTTCTGACGCCTCTATGCGTGCTCTCTGTTGTGGTCCTTCTGTAGGAATCCGTGCACATGCCCGGTAAGCTTTGTATTGTTTTGCCCCGGGGTAATGTTTTGGGGGGAACACGCTGGAAGTGCGCTTTCCGAGCTGCCAGCATGTGTGGCACGGCAGCTGCCCCCTCGTGCTGAAGCACAAGACAGCACCCGAAAGCTGAGTGCAGCCAGGTGCCCACGCCAGCAGTGGGTATTATAGGCACAACCCCGGTCACGATGGCACTGTAGCTCGACTACTTGCCAAGGCGCCGTGAACAGAAGCGCTCACTGGACCAAGGGCTACCCATCCACCAACAGCGGGGCACGGGAAGAGGTTGTTAAGCGATGGCAATTGCTTTACAGGCACTGGGGAGCAAAAACCCTGTGAAGCATACATGTGCCGACGCATCGGGACATTATACAGACTGGCACGCTTGGTCTGGCTTTTGTCCTTGCAGAACGTTGCTGGCGTCCTGTCGCTGCGCGTTCAGCAGCTTGATGTCAAGTGCGAGGTAGGTCCACGGCTTCGCTTGTGTGGCTACCCCCAAATTTCTCTACATCTTTTGTTCCATGGTCCAGCCTTTGATACGTTTTCTTGTCGATGCTGTGCAGACCAAGACCAAAGACAACGTCTTCGTCACTCTGGTTATCAGTGTGCAGTATCAGGTGCGGCTGGTCATGCACTGTATATGTCTGAGCCTCGCCCGCAGCTCGCTTGGTAGGTGCGGTCCCTAACCGCCGTTAGGCAGGAGCGTTGCTGATGCCTGTACACCCCTGGCCCCAAGAATGTGTGCATATATTGACAGGCGTTGCAGTGGTGAGTTCTCTCCCTGCTCAGCTGACCCCGAGTGTGCTTGTATATACGTCGCCCTTGCACTTTGTCGGCACAGGTCCAGCGGGAGTCAGCGTACGACGCGTTCTACCGCCTCACTGACAGCCGCTCACAGATTTCAAGCTATGTGTTCGATGAGGTCAGGGCGGCTGTGCCCAAGATGAACCTGGATGATGTGAGTACAACAGCAGTGGTTCTGCGGTGTTGCAACGTGTGGACGCCAGTGCGTAGGACTGCCAGGAGTGAACACCACACTTTGGCAGGAAGGTATTGACCTGGAGTCATGGGTTTCTGCTGCTTGTATGCATGCAGGTGTTCAGTGAGAAGGAGCAGATCGCCAAGAGCATCAAGGATGAACTTACGAAGTCCATGGGCGCGTACGGCTACGCCATCCTGGCCGTGCTGGTGAACGACATTGAGCCTGCGCACAAGGTACACCTCACGCGTTGATGCCGCAGCAGTGCCTGTCGAGTCCAGCAACGACCCCGCGTTGTGCACCATGACCTGCCTGATCATGGTTGAACCCCCCCCCGACGTACACACATGGTGCTGCTTCCGCACAACTGTGCAGGTCAAGGAGGCGATGAACGAGATCAACGCGGCCCGCCGCATGCGTGTGGCTGCCCTGGAGAAGGCTGAGGCTGAGAAGCTGAGCGTCGTTAAGGCGGCTGAGGCGGAGGCCGAGGCCAAGTTTTTGCAGGGCCAGGGTGTTGCGCGTCAGCGCCAGGCCATCATCAACGGCCTGAAGGACAGCGTGCAGGACTTCCAGAGCGGCGTGGCGGGCGTGAGCGCCAAGGACGCGCTGGAGCTGATGCTCCTCACCCAATGTGAGTCACGCTGCAGTGCGTGAACCTCCCTAGACCTGACTGTGTGTGGGTGTACGGAAGCGACCGGAGCGAATAATGCAGCCTGGGCCACCATGCTGTATGTGTGCAGCAATCGGCTGGGTATTGACCGCTGTGTTACCTTCCTCACCAACGCTCTCTGAGTTCATGTACTCACCTGCTGCAACCCCGTTGCAGACTTTGACATGCTCAAGGATGTGGGCAGCAGCAACAAGGCATCCACCGTGTTCCTCAACCACAACCCTGGCGGCATGAACGACCTGGCGTCGCAGATCCGCAGCTCCTTCATGGAGGCGTCGGCTGGCAGCAAGGGCATCAGCGGCGCCAAGTAAAGGGATTCCATGATCGGGACGCGGGCATGTGCCTGCAGAGGCACGTCCCGCATAGTTTCGGATTTGACTGTGCGCCCATGCAGTATCTTAGGCTGTGGCACGTGCATGGTATTTTTGCAACCACACGCCTTGCCGCACGCCTTGTCGTCTGCTTCTTTTGCGCAGCTCTCAAGGGCTGCACGCTCCATGCTGAAGCTGTTTGAGTATCCACTGACTGGTCATTCATAGGAAGCAGCACGTGCTTATGTCAGGAATTTCTGGAATTCGCCAGCCAGAACTGTGCGGCACATGTGGACCACAGCCTGCATGGTATTTTCTGTTGTAATGATCATTCAGACTGTGCATGACATAGGAATCAATGTGTTCCATTGCCAGCCTGTCGCATTTTGTTGACTTCGGTTTCGGATGCCGATCTAATGTGAGAACGTGTTGTGCATCCACATGTTTGCAAGCACCGCCACCAGTATAAATTTGCAGTTACTCCACCTGCCTGTGTTGTGGTGCTGTTATCCGATAACTCTGTTTGATAAGCCCTGTAATATCCTTATTGGACACGGCTTCTTGCACGCTCAGTGTTGACACCAACAAAAGTAGCCCCGTCGCTCCCGGTCCCGCAAGTGTTCAGGTTCTCAGCTCCTCAAGGATGAGTCTTTGCTGTGTCTGTTGTACTTGCCCTGAGCAAGAGACGATTGCAGTCGTTGAACACTGTGGCAAGGCAAGTCCGGTGACAGTGTCCATTTGTTATGTCTTGGTGCTCGCTCCTGGCATGAATTATGTCTTGGTGCTCGCTCCTGGCATGAACGAAGTGACCAGCTCGCTCCGTGCTGTTGCTCATGCCTGCAGTTCGACCGATTCGCTCAACCTGGCTGCAATGTCATGTGAGCAATGCCTTTGCCTGGAGAAAAACGTGTGCCCGCAAGAATGTGACTTTCTGTCGCTGTTTTTGGGCTTTCCCCTATGCCAAAGCAGCATAGCTCTGCAGTGCTTGCTAAGGACCATGCCCCTGTTTCTGCTTGCAGGAATCCTTTCGCCTGTGCGGTGAGTCTGCCCTTGAAAGCAGGCCCAGAGGGCCTGCTGCGACTCTGCTGCGGGAGTGTTGTGGTCTCGGCGCTCTTGTGCTGCAGTAACAGGAGTACCCCGCAGAATTAAACTGGTAGAAAGTCATCCTAGAGCGCTTGGATGTAGATCTACCTGCAAGCCATGGTCTACAAAACAAATATAACGCGTGTGTGTATGCCCACCACTCACGTGCAAGGACCATTGTTTGGCTCAAGTCACTGCTGTATTGCATGCCACATGCCGCACAGTTGATGTCCTAGATCTATTGTGTATAGACCTACTGAACCTCTACAGTACCTCCTTTTGCAAACCAGTGTCCCTAAGGCCTTCGAAACCAACGCAACTGTTGGAATCACCACTTGCAGACCGTGGCAGGAGTGCTCTCCCTGCGCGTTCAGCAGCTGGACGTCAAGTGTGAGGTAGCTGCTGCCATCTGGCGTATTTGATTGAGGCTTTTTTGGTGCAACTCTCACAGCGCTGGCACCTCACCTCGACACCATACGTACGGTGTTGACGCACCTATGCATAAACCCTCATTTGTGCTCTGTGTGCAGACCAAGACCAAGGATAACGTCTTTGTCACGCTGGTTATCAGCGTGCAGTACCAGGTGTGGCTCGTCATGCACTGTTTTTGTCTGAGCCTCGCCCGCAGCTCGTCCGCATGGTTTGGCAACTGCTGAGCAACTGCTGCCAACTCCGCGTTTCCCTCTGTCCGAGCAGTGGGGCTTGGATGACGTTAGCTTATCGGCTATGTGTTCTGCACTTCTTATCTTGTTTATGCGGGCTTCTTTAATGCACGTGTGCAGGTCCAGAAGGAGGCTGCATACGACGCGTTTTACCGTCTCACGAACAGCAAGTCACAGATTTCAAGCTATGTGTTTGATGAGGTCAGGGCGGCCGTGCCGGGCATGAACCTTGATGATGTGAGTACGAGTCTTTTTCTTCTACCATGACCTGCGCATACCGTTGACTGCACAAAGTGCATTGTGCATCCCCACCAGCACGCGCCACGTTAATACCCAGCTTGCAGATCTAAAGGCACAGGCAAAAGCAGTTCAAGCAATTGCGACAACATGTGGATTTGGCCACCTACCGTGTTTCCATCGGCCCATCGGCCCATCTTGCATGTGGTTATCAAGCAGAATGATAAATGCATGGCCCCGAAGGCTCTCCGGACACGCAAACACACGCACGCACACACGCACACACCGTAACAAACAGTCTGACACAGGCATAGACACGTGTGCAGACATGCGAGCTTGTCATGCACAGCTGCATACTGGGCGCACAGAGCAGGTTTGGTGTTGGGAGTGTGTGGAGCTCCTCTGCTGGGGCTGTGTAGGCAGTAGCTCTGGCTGGCGGACCAGCAGCACCCGCACCTCTCCTCTTGCGTGTGTGCATGCGTGACTCTCTTGGTCCCTCTCTCAGGACGTCCCGCTGAAGCGTGGGCTGGTGCATCTGGGCCCTCACTATCTTGGTGTGCGCCTGGGCTAAAACAAAACAGCATCACCCGCAAGCCTCTCACCCTGAAAGTGTATCTCCATCTGAGTTGTTGTGCTGCCTGGTTGCGCCGCACCCCGCATGTACTGGGTGCATGTGCAGGTGTTCAGCGAGAAGGAGCAGATCGCCAAGAGCATCAAGGAGGAGCTCACTAAGTGCATGGCGCCGTACGGCTTTGCCATCCTGGCAGTCCTGGTCAACGACATCGAGCCTGCGCACAAGGTAAGCAGCCCACGTGGCCTACATGCGCATCGCAGCCATGTGTCACAACTAAAACACAGAAACCCCCCGAGAACCCCTGAACCACTGAAAACGGTTGTATCCAGTGTCTTGTTTTGGTGCGAGTCATGGAGCCACCCACTGCAATCCTCCACCTCAATCCCCGATCACACACACTGCAGGAATCTCGTTTCAACTCACGTCCCACGCCCAAACCCCCGTATGCAACAGGTCAAGGAGGCGATGAACGAGATCAACGCGGCTCGCCGCCTGCGTGTGGCTGCCCTGGAGAAGGCCGAGGCCGACAAGCTCACCGTGGTGAAGAAGGCGGAGGCAGACGCGGAGGCCAAGTTCCTGTCCGGCCAGGGTGTTGCGCGTCAGCGCCAGGCCATCATCAACGGCCTGAAGGACAGCGTGCAGGACTTCCAGAGCGGCGTGGCGGGCGTGAGCGCCAAGGACGCGCTGGAGCTGATGCTCCTCACCCAATGTGAGCCACGCCGCAGTGCACGAACCTCCATGAATTCTGAGTGTGTGTGGGACTGCGGCTATACAGAAGCGACCGGAGCGAATAATGCAGCCGGGGCTACCATGCTGTATGTGTGCAGTGATCGGCTGAGTATTGACCGCTGTTCTACTCACCAACGCCCTCTATGTTCATGCAATCACCTGCTGCATCCCCATTGCAGATTTTGACATGCTCAAGGACGTGGGCAGCCACAACAAGGCCTCCACTGTGTTCCTCAACCACAGCCCCGGCGGCATGTACGACCTGGCGTCACAGCTGCGCGGTTCCTTCATGGAGGCGGCAGCGGGCGCCAAGGGCCTGGACGCGCTGCCTGAGGCCCGCCCCAAGCAGCTGTAAGGATGGGCGCGGTTTGTGTGCGCAAGGCGGTGCGCACTCGGGCGCCTTTCAGGTGCAGGGCTGGACATGAGGTGTTGCTACAGGCCCGCAGCAGACGCATATTCCAACGACTGTGCAACGACGATGTATGACATCCCCATGTGGCGGCCTGTGAGTGGTGCAGGCGCACTGGACGTATGCTCAAAAAGCTGATGCAACATATGTGTGTTGGCTTGATTTCATAGAATTCTGCGCTTCACACCTGACCCGGCGCAACTTGTCGTGTCGGCAGCATGCTGTGTTTGCAAATACAGCGGTGGCGCCTGGGGGGTTTGGTACCTGATCGCCGGATTTGGGTGCGTTGTTGGTGAGACTCTTACGTGACCAGCGCTGTGTACATTACGCCAGTATGCCGTTTCGTACTGCTGCACCTGACCTGCAGACAACATAGTGCGTTCCGACTGACTGCTTGCTTGCACACAGCAACAGCTGGTGCTTGAGGTGTGTTCGGTCATGAGTCATGACGTATGAGTGCTGCTGGTTGCACCCCTGCACACCGTAATGTTCCGTGAACAGGACTGCGCCCTCCACTACCCGCCCCCCCCCCGCCATATCCAGCTTGCTACTCTCTTTTGTTGCGTTTCTACACAGCTGTACCATGCCTGCTAGCCAGTGCGTTGCGGATTTGCTGGTGTTCGCCTTAAACCCATAACAGTGTTGGACCATTGTCTGTACCATGTGACCTCTCCTGTACATACACTACGTACATAAGAAGCCATGCACGGCTGCACGGCACACCACGTTTGGGATGCCATCCTGGGCTTTGGCAGCCTTTGGAGCCTTCATGAGATCATGTCTGTTCGTTGGATGCTGTCCTGCGGCATTTGTAGCTTATTGTGCTGTAATCGAGTGTTGTAACTTGTGACCCAACTAGCACCAGGCCCTGGCACTAGGCTCTGGCACCAGTACAGGAGCATGGTGGGAGCCTTAGGGTTTGTCATCACACGCCTGTTTCCGCCAGCGCAGTCCAAAACGTTGCATGTCGGGTACCAGACCAGCGCCTACATCAGCCTGCGCCAGCCTGCAGAGTGTAAGCATGCACATACAATACAACATGCATGTGCTGTCTCTACTATGCCACATGCATGGATTGTACAGGTAGTGCACATCCCAAGGACAACCGTGCTGATGACAACGCTGCCCAGACTGTGTGCACCACCTGCCAGGCTGCCACACCGGGGTCGCATGCGCTGCTTGCCTGGCAATCAGTCGAGGAGGCATGGCCCATTCGCCCTTGGGGCAGCACAGCTGCGAGAGTCGTGACAGCATACATGTTGTCACATGGAGTACTGTACGCTTATGGCAATGTGATGGCTTCGTTCATCGTGCAGCTGTATTCACGTGGCGCCAACCCTGACTAGACAGAACACGCGAAGGGCAGAGATGTCACCAGGCATATACGCGTTAGAGAGCCAACAGTAATGCTCAGACTATGTGAAGGGAAAGGCCAGTGCACAGTGCGAGCACCCTGAAGGCCAGCCCAGCAGCGGACGGCGCTCGCGCTTGCTTGGTGCATGGCACACAGTTCGCCCGCTGTCTGTGCACACACAGGATAGGCAGTTCATGAGTGCCACGGTCAGCGTGGCCCATCGCAGTGCCATATGAAACCCGCACGTTCGCAGGCATACAAACAGGCAAAGTGCTCGTGCACTCCATTGCCTGTCGCTTGATTCACTGAACGCAAAATGACAACAGCAGCGTTTGTGTGTAGAATATGAGACGATGGATCTGGGCTTGGTGCAGGTGCAAGGCCTGAAGGGGCCATGTAAGAAATGTGTGTGCTTGAGCCAGATTGCCCGAGACCGCCAGACCGCAAGCAGGTCCGCTCCAGTGGGCCTGATGAAAGTGATGAAAGGCGGAGAGCAATATGTTCTTGATTCCGGCATCCATATACCAAGCCTTTTGCACCAACACACAGTTCACATACGACCCAAACTCAGTGCTTTGGACCCTAACAACCTTCTTCGCTGACACTGCCTGCCCTATCTTTCCCCATAAGCCCAGCGCCAGCTGCCGGGAGAGACAAATGGCCACTGACCAGTACAGGTGTTTAGCAGTCTCTTTATCCGCGGTGAGATCCAGGGCTGTGCTTGACTGAGTGCCCTTGGGAAGGTGGTCACAGAAATGGGCATGATATGGTCGCCGCCTGCGTTGTTCCCCGGCACGAAGCGACAGCCGCAACTGTCCTTGCTCAAGCTGGAATGAGCTGTGTCCTGTTGTTCTAAACGTTTCATGGCGTGTTTTCTCCCTGCTTTCATGGTTGGCCTGCAGGACCTGACCAAGAGCACAAGTGACGTCGCTGGTCCGACAGTGCCAGACGCGAAAATCAGCCTTAATAGCCCAGCACTTGGTGGTCGTGCAAGTTTAGACTCATACGGCTGCAGCAGTGCAAGCCAGACTACGCGCACTGGTCCATATACACCCCCAGCGGACATGTTTCTCTCCTTCATTCCGTCGGGCAACACAAAGAAGCTGTTGGCTCGCCTCCAGTCTCCACAAGGCAGCAACAACACGCCCAGTTATGCCAGGCCGCAGAGCTTGACAGGGTCCAAGTGGCAGCGCGCAGCTGCAGCAGTGCAGACCACGAGTGGTGTGACCAAGCCACCGTCGAGCGCTGCGTGACCGCTGCGTTTTGACAAGTGGCCCGGGAGCTTTACACACAGGGGGCTGTGGCAGTGAGCTGCTTTGTATTGCTTATCCGTGACGCTGTATTGCTTATGATATTCATTGAGGCCGTTGTGCGCGCAGTTGGTAGTGCTTGCCGCCACCACCAGTGATGTGATGCTGCCAGTGCAGTCATATATTCATTCATAACTGCATTGCTGCTTGAGTTGCCATATCATACACGTGGATCAGATGCTTTATCCCACTGGATGGCACTCTGGTATAAAATATTCTGGGATTATCGGGAAATAAACCATAAGTAGTGTGAGGATCATTTCATGCGATCGCCTAGTCCATGTTGATTCCAACAGTGTTGTGTTTGTGTGGACAGCGTTCCTTATTCACGGCGTCAATAAGGCGTGCATTCCGCCTTCCTTTGTGTGGCAACCCATGAACCCAGCCTGGCACGGTGCATGGCGGCGCCTGCCTCGCGATGCTGGCCTTCGGCCGCCCTCTCAAATACGCTTGCATGGATTACTGCAAGGCTGCCGGCTGCCACATTGTAATCAGCACACAAGGTGTGCTTCCTTTGGGTGAATGCGCCTGAGCTAATTCGCACAATGATGCGGATGCGATGACACCGTAAAGCTAATAGCGCCGAGGAAAAGTATTACAAGTGTACAGACTTGTTCTTGCAGATCACAGCTTGCGATACATGCCTTACATAGGAGCAGCAGAGCGGTTGTTTAACGTCACAGCCCCTACAACGTCATCACGTCATACACCACCGAGCTTGATACTTGATTACATACGTACAAATGCACGCACCTATTGCTCCGCTCTCACTGAGGGTGACAAACCTTGCTTCCAGCTCAGCGCTGCTCCTGGCGGCAGCAATCTCTGCATACCGAGGGCCTCAGCTGTGGAGCCCCTGGCTTGCGGGGCAGTCATCAGCGCTGGCGTTGCCGTCGTGGGCGTTGGCGCTTTCGTTCACTGCGATTGTCCTGCAGGCAGCATGTGCAGTGCACCAAAACCTACTCTCTGGATACCACTTTAACGGGCGAAAAGCCGTGCTGGTCAAGGCCATGGGTAAGCACTGGCTCTAGCGTGAATCAACCGTGTACGCCAACGTTGCGTCGTTGACAGACTGTGTGTTGATCCGTTTGTGTCTGCCTATGACTTGCACTTGCTGCAGGTTATTTTTGGTGTGCACAAGCTCTCGCACACACGACGGTGATTGCTCTTAGCAGCCAGGCATGCGGAGCGCGAAGCCTGTCGGGCTGCACAGTCATCACCCTAATTTGTTCGGGCACGGCTTTTGCCACAACCGTGTTTTGCTTGGTCAAGCTGGCACCAGTGGTAGAGCGTTTGTGCGACATGGAGAGCAAGCACATGGAGGACTCGCATGCACGAGAGCGATACCCGCTGCTCACGACAGGTATGGAATCGTACTGGTGTGCGGTCAGCAGTATGTGCACCATGTGTTTCGTGAGTAAGGCCACACACCCAACGCATACCTGCCACCCGCACAGCGCCTTTGCAAAAATCCTCTCTTGAAACGACCGAGTTAACCCTGTGTCAACCGCTGTCATCACCCTGTGCAGACGTTACGCACAAGAACAGCGCGCTGCTATACCAAGCTCCCTTGTCCATGGGAGCTGCCTGCCTGTGCTTCAGCACAGCCCAGCAAGCCCTGGCGCTCTTAGCAAGGCTACTTCACTTGTCACTCAGCAAGCAGGAATCCGTTGCGGTCGGGTTTGTGCTTGTGGTCACCGCGAGTGTGCTGGCCATGGTGCATGGGTTGAAGAATGTGGTGTATGCAACAACCATCATGTTTCTCTTGGCCTCCGTCACTGCCGGGGGGCTGAGCGATGCGTGGATGGTGCGCGCGCTGTGCGGGGCTCTGGCCATCATGATAGGTGTGAGGATAGCAGCTCACTACACGCCAGACGACGACTGACCTAGCCTGCTCGGGCAAGTCCTGCTTATGGCAAGGCTTGGTGTTTTCTTCACTGCCGAACTTTGCACTTCTGTTGTGCACACTGTGTAAAGTGGTTGTGCACAAAAACAAGTGGACGCATCTTCCTGGCCTCTGATATCGCTGTGTTGTCAAGCTGCTTGCACTCTGCTTTTCGCTCTTGAACTTACTGCGCTGGACATAAATGGGTTGCAAACATCCTACCTGCTCTTACCCAACCAAGAGGGGATAGCTCAAAACAACGGAGCTGCACGGTGGCCTGGTAACAGGAAACAGCACAACCCTAGTGGGCGGGGAAACGCCAAGGCGGCCCGCGCGTATTCCCAGCTTGCCGTCCTGCACTTGGCAGGCCAGGTCCAAATCCCTCCCTCAGGCCCTGGGGAAGTGCATCGCGCCGCGCCCAAATGCATATATGCTTCCAAATTCTCTGCCTTCACACCAACTTACCTATCAGTCTCGCACTACAGCGTCGGTGTCGATTCAGGTCTTCGCTACCTGTTGCCTTCTGGCCCTGCTCGACAGCAAGGCCGCGGCACACTCATCTCAAAGACTGTAGACTCTGCATCCTCTCCAAAATTTTGTTTCAGCTTGTTTGCTTGATACTTGACTAGCAGCAGGAAAGTTTTGTCAGGCCGCCGTGCCTCATCCAGCTTCCTGCACGCGCGGCAGCAAACCCGAGCTGCTAACACAACCCGAGCCCACCCAGCACGATGGAGATTACTCCTGATATGATTACCCAGTAAGTTGGAAAACGCACACCTGTTTGCAAGCCTTCCTCAACTGTTTGGGCGTGTCAAGTGTCAACCTTCATAGCATGGGCATAGCACATCAGCTCAGCACGCCACCTGTCTTGTCTGTGTACTCTCCATGGACCTATGTACCTGCAGGTTCGGGCTGATGAACAAGATATCGACGGGCAATACAATAGTCGACTTGCTCCTGTGCATGCTCGTGCCATTGGTGCTGAGGAATGTGTTCCCAAAGCTGCATGAGTGGGCCTTGCAGCTCTTCAGCAAGGCCCCCAAGCAGGCGCAGACATACAGCCGGACCGTAGAGTACACCCAACGCTCCTCCTACTGCTGGTGAGTCTCCCGCCTGCCCTGCCAGTGTGACATTGCGTGGCCTAGGTCCCGAGACGGGGTGGGGGGTTCATCTGTCTGCGCCAAGCGCCTTGCCGCCAGCTACGCCAGCACCCAACAACCTTGCGCTGCGCCTTTCCCCACAGGTGGGAGTCGAACGACACCCCTAGCAACAGCATTCTGCAGAAAGCGCTCCTCAACTACATCAACACCTACACGGACACGCTCAACGGGCTGTCGGAGGCTGACTACCAGCTCAAGAAGCGCCCCTGGACCAAGGCTGTGTCCGGTGACGACGCTGAGCCCGCCGCGGCAGACAGCGACGAGGACACTGAGGATCGCAGCAACGACTACGACATCAACGTGGCCCCCCCAGTGGGCATCTGGATCCAGCTCAAGGAGGACGTGCGTTTCATGAGGTGCGTTCCTGTGAAACTGCGGCCGCCGCCAGCTTGATCGGGCATCGCCGCCAATCGCACTCATAAAATGCATGCCAGGCAGGAGTGCGTGTCAGCTAGCACATCGGGCATGGCATTCACAATGTGCTGGGTTGTGGGGGGTTCGCTGGATGTCGAGCTATGATAAGAATGGAACCATGCAACACTGGCAATGCTGATCAACCCGAATCGGTGATTGAGACAAGCTCATCACACACGCTCCAATCTGCGGCATTGTATCCCCATGCAGGCAGCAGGAGTCCCTTGACGACAAGCAGAAGAACCTCAAGTGCACGTACATCCTGGAGAGCGACGCCAAGGACGGCAACGCCGCCATCGAGGCGTTTGTGCAGGAGGCGCTGGCGCTGTACAAGAAGCAGGAGAGCGCCAAGCACGACCCCTCAAGATACATGTGAGCGCCGCGCCACGCCTTGCCGCGCCACTTGGCATGCTGCTCGTGAGCCTGTGCAGGCAGCATGCACTGCTGTACCTGGCGATAACGGCTGAAGCATGCGTGTCCATTTGAGCTCAATCCCTGTGCTGGTCTGCAAATGCTCATCCCCTTTGGCATCACATCGTTGTGCCCAGATTGTGCTGGAACAAAGGTGCACCATGGCCAACAGGATGCTGACGCGCATGCACTGACAATGTGTCCCTTGAATGACGCCCGGTGTGCGTGTGTTCAGGTACGTGCCGGTGCTGAGCGGCTTCCACATGCGCACCGAGGGTGAGGAGAAGTCCTCGTCAGCGGCGCAGTACAAGCGGTGAGCAACGAACACATTGTGCATTCATGTATGATGTACCCATGGATGCTTGGGATGCATGGTGTGCTTGCGTGTGAAGCAAAGTATGGTGTTCGCGCTGGGTTCAAGTGTTGGCTTGGACTGTTCATGTGCATGCATGTGTTGCCTTTCAGTGATGCTTACCGCATCGCATGTCTCATGGCGCCACCATCGCCCCCTGCAGGTACAAGCTGAGCGACGACAAGACGTTTGCGTCGTTCTTCCACCCTGAGAAGGACGCCATCGTGGGCCTGGTCAACAGCTTTGTGGCCAAGACCGGCAAGTTTGGCATTGCGGGCTACCCCAACAAGCTGGGCTTCCTGCTGTACGGCCCGCCCGGCACCGGCAAGACCAGCTTCATCAAGGCGCTGGCGCAGTACACCAAGCGCTCCATCATCTCCATCCCGCTGTCCAAGATCAACACCAACCAGGAGCTGGTGGACATCATGTTTGACCAGCGCATACAGGTGCGTGGGGGGGCGGCCGGGGTGTGTGTAACTGCGTAACATTTATCTGCATGCACATTCTGCATGTGATCGGCCAGCAATGTATTCCTGCAAGCCTTTGGCAAGCACCAGCATTGGAGACTATAGCATGCCTAAGTGCCCATGTACGCATGAACATGCGATACAGGTTGAGAACTCCAGCGACAGCGCCATCTCGCTGCCTTTCTCCAAGACCATCTTCGTCATGGAGGATGTGGATGCAGCGTCCAGCGTGGTGCAGCGCCGCGGCGGCATGGCGAGCCCCACCCCCTCAACCCCCGCACTCGCCGCACTGGCCGCCGCCGCCGCTGCAGCGGAGGCGGAGCACCAGCAGATGATGGCGGCGCAGGCGGCAGCGGCGCGCAAGCGCAAGGGCGCTGTTGGCCGGCGCGCAAGCAACGGCAGCGGTGGCGGCTCGCGTGACGGTGAGGAGCAGGACCAAGATGATTCCGATCGCGACGAGGACGCAAGCGCCGCTGGCCGCGCCTCCCACAACAACAACAACAACGCGAGCGGCTCCAGGGACAACGATGATGAAGGCGAGGATGCCGGCAAGTCCAGGGGGGAGATTACGCCCGCCACCACGCGCCGCGGCGCCATGCCCGCAGCGTCCATCTCTTGCGGTACGGGGGGCGCCATGCAGGGCCCGTCCCTGCCTGCCGCGTTCGGCCGCGGCTCTCTGTTCCGTGCCGATGACGAGCTCAACCTGGCCGGCCTGCTCAACGTGCTGGACGGCGTAGTGGACACCCCTGGGCGCATCGTGATCATGACCACCAACCACCCCGACAAGCTGGACCCCGCCCTCATCCGCCCGGGGCGCATCAACCGCAAGGTCTACATGGGCCGCCTGCGCTTTGGTGAGGCGCTGTCCATGGTGCGCCACTACTTTGGCGCGGTGGGCGAGGAGGAGCAGGAGGCGCTGCGGCGCGTGTGGGTGGATGACGTGCTCTCCCCCGCAGCGCTGGAGGCGGCATGTGCGGAGCATGACAGCGTGGCGGACCTCACGCGCGCTATTGCCGCGGAGATCCTTGAGCAGGCGCGAGGCGAGAGCTTCAAGCCGTGCTGAGCAATCCGCATGGTCTGGATGAGCCAACAAAATGCCTGCTTTTTGCAACACGTGACTGGCTATGCTGGCGGGCACACTGATGCACCTCCAGCTTTTTGTGCATATCTCTTCTCTGTTGGTAAATGCTTTGGTAAGCATCCCCGTCCTCCAGTTTTGCTTGCGCCTGGTATGCACCAGGCATTCCCACTCACCTGCACGCTGCACCCCTATGTATTATTAGGAGACGAAAATTCCCTCCTAGCACGGCTGGCCCTACATGTTGCAGATGCCGATGGCGCTACTAACCCTCGATACCGGGACTGGACAGCTGTGGCTGCAGCCATCCATAACTCATGCCTCCTCCTTCGGAAATAGACGGTTGTGATTACGACTGTCCATGAGCTTCCTCTTCTCTCCTTTGTGTGCCTCTGTGCTCAAATAAAGCTCGGCGAAATTCGCCCCGCACCGCTATGTATGTTCGTTCCTCTCTTCTGCGATACCCAGGTGATGAGAGCTTGCGCTGTGACCCCCCGTGCTGTATGTCTTGCACAATGCAATGGGCACCCTATGTACCTCGGACCATGCACACCCTCGCACGTTGGGGCTGGCAGCGTTTATGCATGCTGCCTGCTGCGCTGGCGGCTGCGCATGCGGCATCAGATTGCACACAGCACACCATCACGATGCCGATGCTCAGGCAATACTCGGAATGCATTCCGCAGCAGTGCGAACGCGCTCTTGTTCCATGCGTATGCTGCCATCCTCACAATGTGCTGCCCTACTGGTGATGCCCTTGTATGGCTTGGTCGGCGGCGCAAGAATGCAGTTAAGATCGCACGGCGGTTCCAATCGGGTTGCCATCAGGTCACATTGTAAAATATGTCCCAGAGAGTGCTGCATACCTGGCAGGTAGCGTACAGCCCTGCGGTGCAGAGTACTGACAGCATGGTGCATGGCGGCATAGCGTGTCGGTCCATCCTGCAGCTTTGGAATGTACCGCCCCAGACAGGAATACACCCATCACCTGCCAGACTGGTGACTGTAGCGATATGTCAGCTAGCACGGGTTGCGAGTTTGCAACGCACCACCCCTCGCTCCCCCCCCCCGCCAACGCACGTATGCAGGGGCGGCAAAGCGAGGAGTGCCCGGCACTCCCGGCACTCCCACCGCCCGCCGGCTCAGCAGCTCCACGCGCTGCTTGCTGTTGCATGCGTGCACTGTGCACACCTACCGCTGTCCGAGCGCTAGGATGTCATTTTGGTTGGGGTCCCGCTCTGCACGCCATAATGTGGGCAGGCAGATGGCGCTGGCCATAAGGTGCACCCGACGGTTGGCGCATGAGGCAACTGTGTGCGGTGCGCCAGGGAGCGCAGTAAACCATCAACGAGCACTGAGCCCAGCACTGAGCGCCAGTGGCCTTTAAACAAGCAATGCGCGTGCCCAGGTTGGTGTGTCTTTCGATTCGCCTGATCCCCATCTGGGAGGAGTATGGGCCGTTCGCCCGACGTGCTCCTGATGTAACGTGACATACCAAACACCAAAGCTGAAACAAGCTGGCGGATGCAGGCATGGGTATCTAATGGGCTGTGCTGATTGGGCAGCTGCCGCCCAGCAAGGACCGCTGTCAGCGCCCCGTGAGATGCGTATGGGAGCAGTGGTTCCATATGCTCCCGCGGCTGATTGTGCACTCGAACCTTCTACGTGTAACATGAGAGACCACAGCTCTACCTGGCTCTGCGTGCCTCCTTGACTGCAAGCTCCTGGCCAACATGGTCTTGCGCTGGCCTTCTAGGCAGGCCTGGAAGGGGAGTGATGGGCCCCTGAGGCCTGCAGCAGCGGTACGGATGTGTGCAGGGGATATAACACCTGGCGGGCAGCAGCAGACCTGCACACTGACACCCCTCAGGTTTGCGCTGAGTTCGCACGCTCATCCTAACGCGCTTGTCACTGCCGCCTAAGCTGCTAGTGAGCCCTGCGGGGGGGGGGGGGGCCAACGCGCTCGTGACGCACCCCCCTGCCAGCTTC
>BDDA01000056.1:93831-106658 GCA_001662385.1 Chlamydomonas asymmetrica
GTCGTGCCTGTGCACATGCTGATATGCCTGACCGGGGAGCGGGGAGCGCGCGTGCGGGTTGTGGGCGTGTTGGGGGGGAGAAGGGGAGGGTACCCGGGGGGAAGGGGTGTGTGCGTGAGGCAGCGCATAACACGCACTTCGTCACAACAGCGCCCTGCCATCCATTGTGGTGCTGCTTGGTGTGCGGCCTGTTGCTTGCATGGTTTCGTTTCTGTGCCTCGCATCCCGCCGGGGGCTCTGCGCCTCGCTCCATCTGTCGCCCCCGCACTCGCTCACTGTCCCTTGGCAGGCACCGAGTGCCCGTTTCCTCCGGACAGGGAGGGGACAATTCGGTGCTGTTAATGCATTATGACTGTGCGCTGTTGCTCAAATGGTTTTGTGCTGGTAGCAAATTTCCTTTGTTTGGTTTGGCTTGCAGGATGTGGGCCGTATACAACGTTCGACATTCGCACGCGAACTACATCGTATGATACAGTACAATGCATGCGGAAACGTTACTGGTGTGCAGCTCAGTACAAGCTCTGGTTCAGAGGTTGGACATGTGAACTACGCAAACAAGCTGCTTCAAGCCCTTTCTCAATAGAGGGCTGAAATTCATCACTCGCGGCATTGAGACTGCGATACCGACACTTTCACTATACCTTATGCATCCATAGACACGGTGGCTGTGCAACTGCTTCAGGTTTGGAGCGTGCCGAGGTGCACCTCTTCTTCTTGTCTTAGCAGAAATGTTACCTATTCGAACACTGCTGGTCCCGACAGGCCTCGTTGCAACAACACTGCGGGCGGCATACCATCAAGGACAGCCCTTGCGTAGTGCGAGCTCCTCAGCAGCACTCACATCTCCAGCAGAGATGACGGAGCACATGACAAGAGGCTTCAGCGTGCTTGTATCTCGTATTGCGCAGCCAGCGCTGGCACTCAGTGGTGATTGCAGCACGTCAGGGCGCGAACAGCTTGGCCAGGTGTGTTTGCACTTGTCATCGCTTTCTTATGTTGTGTTAGCATCTTTGCTGAACCGTATTTTAACTCTGAACCTGTTTGTTCATGCGCATGCAGAGGGCAAACGACTGCACGTTTTCTCGTGCCTGTGGTCCTGGGGCTCTGCCATTATGGCAGCAAGCAGCGGTGCGGAACTTAAGTAGCTTGCAGTCACCGAACCTCAGGGGCTGGCATAGCCAACCACCACCGATCCAGAACACGGCACTCACTGCGCTGCCCCCATCATCGCAGCCCTCCGCGCTGGCAGCTTGGCACCAGTATCAGCAACTTGCGGCCTTGACAACAGGTCAGCTTGTTGCTGGTCGACGTGTTGCGAGGAAAAACAAGGTGAAGAAGGCAGCGCTGGAACAGAACCCCTTCAAGAAGGCCGTATGCTTGCGAGTGTACACGACCGCCCCGAAAAAGCCCAACTCGGCAAACCGCAAGGTCTGCAAGGTGCAGCTGAGCAACGGCATCAAGGTCATAGCATACATCCCAGGTATGTCAAAGCCTGCTGAGCAAGCGCAGCAGCACGCAGCACACTTTCGACAAGCAAGCGCGCATTTTTCAGGGTCTTCTTCATTCATCGCTGTAAAGTGCTTCACAGTCTTGTCTCACAGTCCCTCGCCATGCTTCTGCATCCTGCACCTTGTGCAGGCCAGGGGCACAACCTGCAGGAGCACTCGATGGTGCTGGTGCGTGGCGGGCGTGTCAAGGACTTGCCAGGCGTGAAGTACAAGGTCTGCCGCGGCCGCTACGACTGTGCTGGCGTAAAGAACCGCAGCAAGAGCAGGAGCAAGTACGGCACCAAGCGCCCGAAGGCGCAGTGAGATGGTGCATGATGGGGTGAAGCGAGCGGGAGCATGGTGGGATCAGCATGCTCGCTCTTGCCGGGGACTACGATTTTGGCATTTGCAAGGTGTGCCACACACGCACGTATTGTGCAGTGCATTGGCTGTTCGTGCAGAGTGCTGAGTGGATGTGGTTGCACCGGGACATACCGAAACACCAACTCCAACAATTAGGAGCCACTGGTGCAGGCATGGTCATCGCGCTCGCCTTAACAGCACGCCTCGGTTGGTGTCAAAATCATGTGGCACGCTTCAAAATACATGCATGAGAAGCTGCTCATGTGCGCTTGTGGCTCAACGGCATGCGTCGCGTTCGCCAGCGCTGGCGCACCGCGGCATGTCTGCGTTGCACTGGTGTGTTTGGGTCCAGGGGTTGTGTTCAGGGGCCGCCATGTGGCCTTTCGCGTCTCAGGCCAACGCAACAGTGCTTGCTCGTTCCTGTGCATGCTTGCATCGTGTGTTGGTGGGTGCGACAGTGCTGTAATGCTCCATTCGTATACGAGTTCCAACGCACGGTTATGATGCTTGTCATTCATGGTCGATCGCACGCGTTGTGGGCACGTGGTGGCGCGCGGGTGGGTCGGGTTTGAGTGCAAGGGGGGGCCAAACAACCGAAGGCGGGCCATGGTGGCGGCTTGCATGACTCAGGCACGGGCGATCTGACATGCACGCAGCGGTGCACCAGGAATACGAACTGGAGCGGAAGCAGCACCCAAGGTTGCACGCTGAACCTCCTGATACCGTTTTGCCATTTGGCCGCTAATGAGGTACCATATCGTATATTCCTACGACCACGGGTTATGCAGGCTTAGGAACATGTTGGGACCAACTCCCAGACCAGCGCCCAGCAGCTGTTGAGAATTATGCGCGCACCAGGTCTGAAAGCCGCGCGGCTTGCCATGTTGCCATGTTGCCATATTGCCATGTTGCCATTCGCTTGCTGTGCTGTTACTGCTGCCCCCCCTGCTGCTGCTGCTGGCCGAGCTGCAACTCGTTGTCGCCTCACAGCGACAGCCAAGCCTGGCTCAAGCACATAAACTGATCAGTCCATGCTAAGCAGTAAGCACACCAAGCACGTCCGCAGGTGCTAGTCTGCAGCGCTGGGTGTGAAGTGTCATTGTGAAGTGTCATTGTGCCGCCTCGTCCCTGGCCAGGTTGGCCTGCTGCACGCTGGCTGACGCCAGCTCCTCGGGTATGCCCGGCACCGTGGCCAGGATGCGCGCAAAGAGGCTCTGGAACAGCGCGCGCACGCCCTGGCCGCTGCTGGCAGACACCTGCGGGGTACGGGCCGCCGCGCCAAGCATATGCATGGGCGCCACAGGTGAGACGGCTGCACATGTTGCATGCTGACAGACTGCACAGTACATTCGATAAGAAATCCCTTCCTGCACATTGCACTACTGCCGCCTTGTGGCCTCTCTGACCCCTCCTTGAAGGTGGGCCTAGGCCCCTAGGAGGCCGGCCCAGGTACCCAACAACAACAACGATTTGAGTGTGTGCTGGTGCGCCCATCAATGTGTGGCGGCTGCGCCCTGCAGAGCGAGGCTGTGCGGTGATAGATGCTGACGCGTCTGCTGACCAGCATACTGGCCTGCACTGACAAATGGTTAGACGCCTGCCAGGCTGGCGCTATGTGTGTGTAGCGTGCGGAATGCACGTGCATGTGCACAGCAGCCGCTGACCTGCGGCGCGGGTGCTAGCTGCTGGCTGCTGCATGGCCGCTGGTGCAAGCTTGCAGTGGGGGCGGCATGTGAGAGCCACGCATCGCTGGCTGGTGATGGCATCGATTATGGATGCACACATGCAGGCAGGGATTGTTGTCATTTGCATCATGCGCCCAACACAGGCATCACCTTGCGGCTCACCTCAAAGAAAGGGAAGCCATGCTGTGCTGCCCATTCCCGCCCCTCCTTGTCAAACACCTTGCGAACAGGCGTATCGCATTTTGTCGCGGCGACAAAGATCACCTGCACGTGCAGCATGCACACATGCACCGGTATGTAATCTGTGGGCTTGTGGAAGGCCCCAGACCTGAGCTCACCCCTCACAGTGGGGCAAGACAGCAAGCATGAAGCAGGCTCGTGTGGTGTGGTGCATGGGCGTTGCCGCGGTGACTCCACGCACCATGTTCTGAGCGCCATAGGTCTGGCTTTCGTCAACCCATTTCTGCAGGTTCTCAAAGCTGGACCTGTTGGTGACATCGTACACGAGCACGCAGCCTTGCGCGTCCTTGTAGAACTCATTCCGCACTTCCGTGTAGTCTTCGCTACCGGCAAGGTCCCAAAGGTTTGCTCGCACCTGTGTGCGACATAGTTCAGCACTTAGATAGCCTGCTATAGACTGTAATGTGAAACGAGTCGGCAGCCCTGCGAAGAACGAGCCAGCACATTTACCTCATAGTCGTTGTATTTGACAGGCTTGACCCCGTAGTCGACACCAATGGTGGGAATGTACTTTGAGACAAACTTCTCTTCGCAATACCTGCGACGCATACCGCCAGCAACGTGCTTGCTTTCTCCAGGCAAGGGGTGTACGACGTTGGTCAAGGCGAGCGCCTCGTATTGGCAATGACTGTACATTGAGCGTTTCTCAACTCCGCAGCTCAGAACACAACCGCAAAACGCACAACGTTCTGCTCACACATACCGCTTAATCAGACAGGATTTCCCACAGGCCTGGTCGCCCATGGAAATGACCTTGATGCGAAAGAGTTTCGCCCGCAATGACTTGCGTGTGCCAGCTGCTTTCGCTGCCCTCATCCTGCTGCGCTCTTGCGCTGTTGGGCGGCACAAGCGGCCTGCACTCAAGCGCTCACTGCTACCCTACATGTTGTACACAACGCCTAAACTGTTTGCGCGGCACGGTCAAGCTCGACATGTTTGTCCGCGTAGTCTTAAAAGGTGGAAGTCAGCTATGCGCAGCACCACAAGCAAACACAGAGCACTGGCACACAGCCACTGAGATAACCTGCATGTTTGGTCATGGAGTGCACAAGTGGCGCTGCGCACCAACGCCATCACCATGGCATGTATGTGGATTGTGGGCTGCACTGCATTAGACAAGCAAAACCGCTTGCGGTGCACCAGCATGCTTCTATGTAAGCAGGCAGCGTGAGTGCATGGTATGATCGCCACACCTGGGCAAAGGCATGACAAGTACAGTTCTCATTTCCAGCTCCTGCACACCCACCGCCTGCCAGCCTATACAGACCTTGCACTAAGATTGCACTAAGTTAAGATTGCACTAAGTTTGCTGCAACTGCATGCTTAGCTAGTGTGCAATGGCAGCACACGCGGCGGTCATTTCGAGTGTACATGCTTGCTGGTTGCGACTTCGATGGGCCGAACGTCCCCGGCGGCGACTTTGAGTACGGGCCGTGACGCAAAGTAGCCGTACCCCACCATGCCCAGCACCGCTAAGCTCATGCCTGCAGCAGCAGCCAACAGCAGCAGCAGCAGCAGCAGCAGCGGGAGGCACATGCAGTGAGCACCCACCACCTCACCAGCAGGCATGCAGGTTAGCTTTTGCGCCATGCCAACGCCAAGGTCGTGCCAAGGTGGCACATACACTGCACTGTGCGCAGCCATTGCTGTATGTCCGATGATGGGATGCACGTTTGCAGCACACATGGTATCGTGTGTCATGCATGTATAAAGAGGTGCCACCCAAACAGCTGTGCGCCTGGTCGCCACTGGCAAGTGCACCCCGCATGCACGGCCCTTATGCAACCCTCCGCCCTCATGCCTCCTCCGTGCCTCACACAGTACCAATAGACGTGTTGCCTGTTTTTTTTTTTTTTTTTTTTTTCAGATGGGAAAGGTGGCCGCCTCCCAGGCCATGCCTGTGCCAGTGTGGGGTCAGTGCTTGCGGGCCCTGAGCACCACTCAGTGTTCACTGACAGCATTGCCACCTAGCAACTCTCATCACTCAATACCACTAAAACCTGAAGGTCCAGGCAAGCATGGCCGCCATGCACGTATGCATGCTGCATGCTGCATGCATGCGCAGTGAAGTGTGCACCCCTGTGGGGATGCCAATGTGTGCTTATTAGTATTCACTCCCGTGGGGCCATGCAGCGTGTTTCCCGCGGGGCTGTGCAGTGTACATAGGAAGAAAAAAGACTGCACCTGCCAATGGCGAGGTGCCTGCGCTGACCTCGCAGCTGCCGCAAAATGAACGACGGTCTGATGGTCTCGAACGATGGCTGTAGTACGCGCTGCCTCTGTCAGTGCAGGTGCGTAAAAGTGTCTGCGCTGGTCCAGCAGCACTGCAGCTGAAGCCGAGCGCTCAACGGTGTGGCTGAGGGGCACCCAGCCGATGTGTGTCTAACTGTGTGCTTGTGCACCCAGCAGCCCCAGCGCACCTGCGAGCTGCTTCTCGTTGACCATCTCCTCAAACAGCAGCCAGCCGCCCAGCAGCACGCCCACGGTCTTGAGGTGGCCCAGCACCTGGAAGGTGGTGGCGCTGAAGCGCCCCAGGCACAGGAACTGGCTGATGTTGACCGCGATGGCGAACAGGCACGACAGCACCAGCATGGTGATGCCCGCCATGTTGGGCACCCACTCCTCCACCCACAGGTGCGTCATGGCCTTGTCCACAAAGGGACCCACGATGAGCAGCATCATGCCCTGCGCACCCACACACGCACAAGCACACGTGATTCGAACGCAACCAGCTTGCTTGCGTGTCAGTTATGCACCCTCCCTTTGTTCACAAGCACACGTGGAGGCCCGTGAAACACGACCGCGCAGGAACACTGCAGCAGTAGCACTATCACACACACACGTGTAAGCCCAGCCCAGGCAGGCAAGACCATTTGTGAACGCACGTAGAAGAGGTGAGCAGCAGCGTTACAAGTTACCACACACTACGGTACTCGGGCATGAGCGCTTACCTGCAGGAAGCTAGTGTTGGACATGAGCTGGTGCGAGGTGAGGCCGTGCAGGCGCTGGTAGTAGCCGCACAGGATCTGCGCATGTGCATGGAGGGGGGGGAGGGGAGCATGACGCATGCGTGCGTGTGTGCGTGCGTGGTGTCACTCAGGTCACACACATGTGGTGTGCCATGCTGAGGCAGTTGATGGGTTGAGGCCCCGGTGCACAGCAGGCTTGGCAGGCGCCGAGGCAGCCCAGGTGGCATGGGTTGCACCGGCCAAATGTCCGTATGAATAGCATAGTCCTGACACAGGCAGTCCATGACCACACCCATAGCTGAAGCTGATGTGGCCGGCAGGCGGCACGTGCGCTGTCAAGTTGCTGTGGCATCATGTGCACGAGCTATAAATGCGTGCGTGTGAAGGAAAGCCGTCGGCAATCCAGTTGTGCCGTGTGTGTTTCGCGTCAGGGGTTCATGTGGCTGCTCGCCTGCAGGCTGCAGGCAATGGATAGCGCGGATATCATGCGGCAACGTGGGAGGACTGCATGAAACAGGTGCGGACGCAGATTATACGCTTCTGTGGAGTCTTGCATGATATGTCGGAGGACCCAGTGCTGTTTCCCCACCCCCTGGCTGTCCTTAATGCCCCCGCCCCGCATGGAATCTGTTGCACGCCGTCCTGCTGTTGCCCAGGACGGAATGCCCCTGCCCAGGGCTACATACATCGTATCGTGTGTTCCGCCCCTTGCTCCTGCCTCAAACATCTTGCCGCTAACAAATGCACCCCCTCACCTGCTGCATGCCGCTTGACACCACGAAAAGGACCGCCATGATGAGCCCCGCAACATTCACTGTGACATCCGTGACGGTCACGACCGCAACGCCCGCTAGCACGACGCCGATGCACAAAATCACGGGCCTCGGGAAGCGCTTGCGCAGCCATACTATCTCGATGAAGCATACGAAGGGCGCCATGAGGAGCTTGGCTATTTGGTAAAAGCCCACGCTGTGAAACGCAGCGAAGGTGGGGATATACAGCCAGAGGACGGTGTGGGTGCTTTCACGGCAGGGGGGTATGGCTGAGCAGCTAAACGATACGAGTGGCCTCTACCGCACCTGTTCAGCAGCAGACTGAGGTTGGCTGTGCCGATCGACATGCTGCCCACAAACGCAAAGATGAGGGAGTCCCGGACTGGCATTTCGGCACGGTCGGTCACTCCAACACGCTCCGCACCCCAGATAACCCATGCGCAGACAAGGAAGTGCAATCCTGATATAGTGGTTGCAAACTTGAAGTTGTAGATAGTCATAAGCGCCTTGATTATGAATATGAGCACAACTGCAAGCATTGTCACAGCAGACCGTAAACAGTGCGTGTCAGCAAAACCATGTGTACGGGTTGTCAGGCAAGGCCTAACTACTGGGTTCTATTCGTTACAACCGTGCCAGGTGGGTGCGCACGCCTTGCAGTGTTCAACAACTCGCCGATATGCTGCCAGCAATCGCCAGTTGCGAAGAAACACAATGTGCTACGTTGATGCGAACAACAGCAAGATACGCCTGAATGAACCAGTACCACAGGTGTTCACAACTCGGCACAAGCTGCAAATTCGATGAACGCGAGTGCCCCACACTTTGAACCAACACTCACCAGACGAAGACACGTTCAAAAGGAAGGCAAACACGTTGACCACAGCACCAGAAGCCGCCTTTTGCGTGATATCCTCGGAACCCATGCTTTTGTGTTTGACCGCAACAGCTGACACCCCGAGGGCAACGCAACCGATGCTGCGTCAGTGCTACGCTGCACTGTTGCGCCCGGGGCAGCTGACCCTACACTACCCCATCAGAGCCAGACGTGCAGTGGCCTCACAAGTGCTAAAACCGCTGCTAATGCAATAGAAAGCGCCGGGTTGGGTGCACCTGCTGCTGGAATGCTTGCAGGACTGACCGCGTCGACCTGGTCGACAAGCAGGTGCCAAAGAAACGGTGAGGTGAACAGCAGAAACTGCACAAGACACAATCTGTAGAATGTACTATGTTACTTGCACAATGAGCTGCAAGGAGTCCATCAGAACGACCCCGGCCTCTGTTCCAGGCGACCGCGATGTGAATGGCATCACGTACCGTAATGGCGCCAGTCGCACAGCTGGCAATCACGCCAGCGGGGGGGCGACGACCACCCCACGTTGACATTCGCCCTGTATACTACTGCATCACGAGCGCCTTCAACGGCATAGACAACTGTGCTGCGCAGCACGACCAACCCCGCACCCCTCAGACTGCGGTTTACTGTCCAGGACGGACTGGCATGCAGCAACCGTCTGTAACAGCCCCAGCCACGTTCCGGACTGGCGCACGTTGAGCGGCAACCAGCCAGCAACACACAAACCCCGCCTCTCACAAATACTTGCCCGTTGCATACTGCAGAATGCCTCAGGCGCATGCAATATGTTGGCATATGCTCAGCAATCAAGGTCACCACTCACTGCTCTGTGTGCCCGCGAGGTACAAGCAAGCAGCAGACGAGCATTCGTGCACCCGTTTCATTCCAACGTGTCATAACGGTACCGATGGCCGCATATTGTCTTGACGCAGACAGTTAGGACACAACACGATTGCTGGCAGGCAGTAGCTTCCTCAGGCTGGCACCTGAGAGCGCCACCCTGTGCCAGCTTGCATGCGCTTTGCACATGCAGAGGCACGGCTGGGTGTGGCCGAGTGCGGCGTCACGCACCCTTACTCCGCCAGCTCCCCTCCAGCCGTGCATGTTCATCAAGGTAGGCCAGATACACGGGCGCTGCAAGGGGGCAGTCTAAGGCGTGGTGGCATCGCACGCTGGGGATGTGGTGAATGGTGCAGGTATTGACATTACTCGAGTACTCAACGAAAGTGCGGTTTGCGGCCGGCATAGACCCATGCACACCACAGGCACTGTACCTACGCTGGAGGTGCAACAGCCCTTCAAGAGCATTCCCACTGCTTGCAATTTTGCATTGCCAGTTGCTCAATGCTGCGGTTCCACACTTGTCTGTGCAAGAGCATGGTCAGATCGATACGCCGCTAAAGCTGCCGCATGCAATTCATCTCCAGTGTCCAGTCAGTGTACTGCAGCCTAAGCTCCACGCGCCCACCCACCCACCTGCAAGCCGAGCAGCACATGCTGGTCTGTGTGGTCATAAGCACCGGCTGCCTGCCCTTCACGCTAGGATAGGATAGCACCATGTGCTGCACACGCCGCAGCGCATTCGCCACCGGCGTTACCCTGCCTATCAGCCTCATGGCTATGCACGACACGGGCGCGTTTGTTGTCTGCAAGGTGCCAGCAATGCTGTCCAGTGTCCACGCAGCAGGCATAGCTAGATGGCCGCCCAGCATGCTGCCCGCCCAGTACGTGTTGTGGACGTGAGTGATGTTGCGCTGCTGAGAGTATGAGAGGCGTCAACGCCTCGCTGGCAAGTATGCGGCCGGTTCGGCGCTCGTCTGTTGTTGGCGCGGCATGACGGCATCCCTGCTGCCATGCATTATGCATCCCAGTGAATTGTATATAGTGCTGCCCGTTGCACTTGGCTGCGTTCTCTTGCTATTGAAAACTGGCTGTGCGCTAGAAGCGCTCATATGCAGTGGACCTTGCTTTTAACTTTCAACACGGAACATGCGGGCGCTGGCCGAGCTTTTTCAGGTCACGAGCCAGTTGGAACGGCTATGGTTGACCACCAGCTGGCAGACGCTGCTCTGGACTGCACTACTGGGAGCGGTTCTTCTTATTAACCTGGTGCGCTGTTGTGCTCAAACCCCTATTCGTGTGGCTGCTTGCACGACCACCCTTCTCTTGACAAATGATGCGTTCGGTGCTGTGCTCCTCAGGTTTTTGCAGAGACGAAGAAGGACAAGCTGTTGAAGCAGTTGCAAGGTAAAGCAGGTCTTTTGCTAATCAGCTGTACCTTCTGCCTTGAACAAGCTTGGAAACCAGAGCAAAGGTGGCTGTTCTGCGGCTCCACCTACTCGCAGGTCCTCCGGGGTGGTCTCTATTTGGAGACTTTTTCACGCTTCGAAGCAGCATCTGGCACAAAAAGCTGCGCATCTGGTCTGTTCGATACAAGGGCCTGTATGTGTTTAGGACGCTGCTTGCGGTGCCACGCATCTACGTGTCTGACCCTGCCGTCGTCCATGCTGTACTCGCGCTCGACGAGCGCAAAGCGATCAAGGACCGTCATTTCTACAAGTCCATTGATGAGGTGAGCCATGCACGTCTTTATGCTGTCGTTTCCACTGCCACACCACCACTGGGCAGCCCTGTAACCATCGTATCCCGTTCCCATGCAAGCAATTCAAGCGCTTGCCCACGTCCATACCCTCCTATCACACAGGTTCTGGACCCCGGCGGCACGGTCGGCTCAGGCAGGCCCACGTGCTTGTGGACGGCGGCACATGGCGCTGACTGGCGCGCCACCAGGGCGAGCCTGTCGCTCGCGTTCTCGCGCGACGAGCTGCAGGCGACGTTGAGCGTGCTCAAGGTGCGTTGACAGCCCCCCCCCAACAACAACCCCGTTGTAGGGACCAGCGTTGCAGGATGGTCACGTCACCTGCGGGGCACAGGCAGCACCGGTGCCGATCGCCTGCCCTGCCTGCCGCAGTTCGGCACTATGTCGGCCAGCAAAGTGCATGCGTGCATGCTTGAGACCCAAGTTGTAACACTGGGTGCGTGTGTGTCCCGGTATTCCTGGAAGGGAGTTGCGCTGGTACGCATGCATGTGTGCGGGCTGCGGGACACGACACGGCCTGCTGTGTCCTGCTGGCGTGACGGCGTGCATGCGTAGGCGAAGGCGTTGACGCTCGTGCAGCGCCTGCTGGGCGCGGGCCCGGGCGCCGTGGTGGACATGGCGGCCGTCAGCGCGTGCCTCAGCCTGGACGTGCTGGGCCTGGCGCAGCTGGAGTACGACTTCGAGGTGCGGGGGGCCGGGAGCAGGACCTCTCACGCAGGCCATACACCCATGAAACCCACAACCAGGCCTCGCCATCACAGCAGGCTCATCTGCTGCACCCATCAGGCCCACACCTGTCGCTGCCCACCCCACCTGTGCCTGCCCCCCAGGCGTTCAGCCACCACCAACGTGTTTGGATACGTGCAACAGTGATGTAGTAATCAACCAGGCCTCGCCACCACAGCAGTCTCATCTGCTGCACCCATCAGGCCCACACCTGTCGCTGCCCACCCCACCTGTGCCTGCCCCCCAGGCGTTCAGCCACCACCAACGTGTTTGGATACGTGCAACAGTGATGTAGTAATGTCTGAGAGGTGCTCCCAGATGCACATGTGTTGATCCGCCGTCACTCCTGCATGCTGCCTCGCAGGCAGTGAACGGCTGGAGCCCCGGCGTGGGTGGCGGCGCGGGTGGTGGTGAGCCGCTGGCTCTGCGCCTGCTGGGTGAGGTGGCGGGCGAGTGGGACGCGCGGCGGCGCAACCCGCTGAGGCGCAGCGGCCTGGCGCCCTGGCTCAGCGACGCGGCGGCCAAGGGCCGCATGCGCTGCCACATGCTGAGAGACTTCGTCAGGGTGCGTGCGTGCGGCGGCGTGCGGCTGCGTCTGTGCGTTCTCGTAGGAGGGATATGTGCCTGCGCGTGCTTGATGCACATGCGCGTTGGTGGTTAACTTGGGTGCAAGGCCTGATGCCTTGGCCGTTGCATCCTGCTGGATGTAGCCGCTGCTTGGTGCGATAGCGGTATTGCAAACGTTGGACGCGTGGCTGCTGGTGCACGAGGGGCCAGGGAAACACTTGAGCGCCTGCATGGCAGGCATGCATGCAACATCCCCATCCCATCATTCTCTTGCATATCGCAAACCCGGGCTGCTGTGATGGTGATGGCGACATGGGTCCTGCTGCTGCTGCTGCCGCTGGCGCTGCTGCAGGCTCTGTGGCAGGACATCTCCTCGCGTGGGCCTCCGCCAGCAGACGAGTGCTCGCTAGCGGCGCAGCTGGTGCGGCTAAGGTGAGGCGGCGGTGAAGAGTGCAATAGGGCGCCACGCCATCCATACTGACACGGCAGCACCACATTGACAGCAGCCAGCCGGAAGCGATGCTGGTGGAAACTGCCCTGGCGGGGGGGGGGGGGGGGGGGG
>BDDA01000056.1:107653-119621 GCA_001662385.1 Chlamydomonas asymmetrica
AGGTAACAGTGGAGGCGAAGCAATTTTGTACACCATGGGAGTCTCTGCCGCAGCGCGTCGCAGAGGACATCGCATGCCACCAATCATTGATTGTCATCATTTCTGCGATTGTACCACAGAGCAGCGCTGACGCAAAACGTGTGCGGCTGTGTGCGTGCGCGTGTGTGTGTGCAGGCCTGCGGGCGCAGGCGCTGGGGCCGCAGCGGGAGGGGCTGGTGGGGATGCCGAGGGCGATGCCCTGCTGGCGAACGTGTACGGTGCTGCTGCGGGCGATGCGGGGGAGCGTGCGCGCGCGGCGGAGGCGTATGAGCGGCGTGCGCTGTCGGAGGTGTCGGCGCTGCTGCTGCTGGGCCACTTCCCAGGTGCGCCGCCCGGTGCTACAGTGAATGACCCAGTCCAGATCAAGCCCTTGATAGCGATGAGTGGCTATGCCAACAACCCTGTTTAACGCAGCATCAGCACCAGCAGCCCATGTGCATGTGTGGCCAATGAGACCGGCTGACTCGGCATACCACTAACTTGCAATCACCCTCCCACACACACATGCGCGCATTGAGAGGAGCAGGTACACAGTGTAGGGTAGGGCTGCCGCAATGCCTGCATTTTGTCGCACAGGCGGACAAGGTGCACTATGGTCATGCCATGGTGTCGTTGCGCAGCCTCAGGGCTCCCTTGCCTGTATGGGGTTGTGCTCACATGGGTTATGCAGTATGCGCCTTGTGGTGTCCTCCTCGCAGTGGCCAGCGCCATCTCGTGGACGCTCAAGTGCCTGGCACATGCGCCCGCAGTGCAGCAGAGGCTGTACGAGGAGCTCAAGCGCGAGGGTGAGAGGGAGGTCAAGGGAGGGAGGGAGGCTGGTGTTTTGGATTTTTAGTTTACGTGTATCGTCCTCGGATGTGGAAGCATAATCGGCGCCCGTTGGGTCAGCACACACACCCCGCATGGCGGAGCTCCTGCGCGAAACATAGGAATCACTGTACGGGTGCAGTAGGCACTTCTCACCTGCCTGGGCTGCCTGGCCAACAGTGTGCACTACCAGTATGTGAGTCTTGCCAGCCCCTCACCTGCACACACTGCTCCGCGCTTGGCTGTGGGAGGGAGCAGCATGGCTTGCTGCTCCCTCCCACATGTGCGCCCGCGCTCAAGCGTGTTGCCTGTCGCTGTGCGGGCGCAGGCGTGGTGGACGCGCCCGCAGCGCTCACCCGCGAGACACTGTCGCTGAGCCGCACGCCCTTCCTGGAGAGCGTGGTGAGGGAGGCGCTGCGCCTGCACCCCCCGCAGGGCTGCCCCGCTACGGTAAGGCCGACCGCGCTGACATTACATTAGTGTATGAGGCACCGTTTCTCGTTGTGTGACACTGTGCCGGCCGGCAACTCGGGCCGCACATGCGGATGCAGATCATGTGGCAGGAGTGAGACTGGGAACATACCAGGGCAGGCTGGCAAGGTGCTTGCTGCACAAGCAAGGCATCAGGTTTGACCACATTCTTTTTGTGTACAGGATCGTATGAAAGTCTTCACAGGGACGATGCGCCATTAAATGAGCGTGAAGCATGGAGGACTGAGCTCATCTGAGCTGAGGCCTTGCTTGCTTACGTAAGCCTCTTCAGCGCCGCTGCTTTAGATGTGTGCGTATGGCTGGTTCAGCTGGGTGTGCGCATGGGTGTATTGGTGCAAGGCCGGCGTGCTGGGGGGCCTGTGGAAACCCATCAACCTGGTGTGTACGTATGTATGTTGGTGTGTGGTGGCGTGCAGGTGAGGGTGCTGCGGCAGGAGTTGACTGTGGGTGCGGCCTGGCCTGTGCTGCCGCCCGGAGTGCCCATCTACATTGACACCTACTCCATGCACACGCACGGACGCCTGTGGAGGGACGCCGTCAGGTGTGGTACCTTTCAGACCTTTCTGCGGCTGTTGCCCTCCCTCTCTCCTGCGCCTACTGTAGCTTCCCTTGCCTGGCCCAGAACCACAACTGCTGTGGCTGATCGATGACCACCCTGAAGCATGTGTCGCACATGTGGTGCACACGTCAAGCGCTTGGGCTGCCTGCCAGTGTATGCACGCACCGTGCTTGTGTCTGCATCACGCATGCTGAGTCATGTACTATTGCTGATGTACGTGTGAGTGCGAAGAGCGGAATTAGTGCTGCCGCATCAGACGGTGATCGACTGATCGTGCATGCATGTGGGTTAGCACCTGACTTTGGTGACCGGCATCTGGTGTTTGTTACCATGCGGCCCTCATACCCCCCTCAGGTTCCTGCCAGAGCGGTGGATGGCTACAGTGGCCGCTGAGGCTAGCAAGGCAAGCGGCACAGCAAGCGCTGCAGCCAGCAAGGCCTCAGACGCGCCAGCAGCACCAGCAGCAGCCCGCTCCGCTGCCGACGCAGCTGATGGCGCTGATGCAGCCAACGGCAGCGGCGGCACCTCCCCTGCCGCCGCTGCCCAGGCCGACGCCCCATCCAAGCAAAACGCCGCCGGCAGGACGATCGTCTATGATGGCTTGGACCCGTTAGCGGCGCAGGAGGCGGCGACTGCCAGCGGCACCGGTGGCGGCGGCGCCGCGGGTGTGTGGCTGGACGCACCGACGCTGGCAGGCCCTCCGCCGCGCGCCCCCGGCGGCAAGCGCGCTGAGGCCCCGTTGGTGAGCCCTCACGCGTTCATGCCCTTCGGGGCAGGCGCGCGCAGCTGCCTGGGCGCGCGCATGGCAGTGCTGGAGGTGAAGGCAGCGGTGGCGCTGTTCGTGGCGTTCCTGAAGTTTGAGTCATCCGGGCTCGACGGCGATGACGACGACGACGATGCCGCTGAGGCCGTGGGCGATGGGGAGCAAGAGGGCGCCACGGAGGGTGCCGAGCGGAGCGGAGGGGTCAGCAAGGCGGCAAGAGCAGGCGGCGGCGGCAGTGGGGCTGCTGGCTTGGCGGGGTCTGTGGTGCGGGGGGAGCGCATGGGCCTGTTCCTGGATGCTGGGAGTGTGCCGCTGGTCATCACGCCACGCGCGCTATGAGAGGTGTGAGCGCCTGTGCAACACCCACCCCGAACACACCCGCCACGCGCATCGCAAGCAAACGCACCGGGGGTTGATTACGTTTTGATTTCAATTTTGAGTTTCATGCCATGCCATGCTATATTGTGAGTTGTCCATGCGGGAAGATTTTCTGTGGTTTCCCTGCTTTAGCCCTGGTTGTGAGTGATTGCGAACGAATAAACAGGCGTGGTGTCCACATTGAATTCCCGCAACCGTGACGTATGGTACTGCCATGTGTGCGTGCACTGCAAGGCTGCAGGGCTGTGGTGCCGCTGGCAGGCCTGCGAGCACACCACCTGCTGCAGAGGCATAGCGTGGACGAGGCATCCGATATTTCGCCCGGATCTTAATCGCTGGCCTGCCTGACACACTGTAGTACGCACTCTGCAGTACCATGCGTGTACCTGTATGTGGCGCACCGTCCCACTCACAGTGGTCCTGCAACGCTCACCAGCGCACCATGCAAGCGCGCAGTACTGTGCAACACACGTGATGACCGTCGCGCCATACAGGCACATGGTACCGAATCGTTGGACAGGCATGCATTGTGGCTGGCGGGGACATCTGATGAATTTACCGTGTGGGTGCACACCGAATGCTACCGTAAACACCAAACTGCTGGCGTTTGCGGCTTCCTCTGTATCGTGCTTAGTCCCGCGTATCCTGTGAACCGCTGTGTCCTGCCTAGTGCTACTGTCCCGTCACTCACGTCATATGCCATGACACATCTGCACTGGGTGGCTTTAGGCACAACAGGCCGCCACCTGCAAGGCCTCCCTCCGCTGTGCGCATGCCTGCTACCCTTGCCGTGCTTCCTGCCTTGCCCTGCCGTCATAAGCCAGGAACAGTCCTTACACCTTCCTGCGGTTTATTCGCATTGTGCACAGGCCCATGAATGGCAGTGGCCGTTGCATGCTGTATGCACACGGCTTGACATTGTCGCCCAGGGCGAAACCAGTACAAATGAAATCGCCATGCCGACAGCACATGGCGGCAGCAATGCATTCGAAGTTATGCGAACGCGGAATCGACCGATGCCGGAGCACATGCATGCCTAGGTGCATGCATGCGTCTGCGGTGCACAGCCGTGCCGTGTGCACGCGGTGGGCGTTGCAAGGGTTTGCCTAATAATCACGACTCGAAAGTAAAATGCACCGCAGAGCGCACTGGCAATGAACATAATCCTTGCAAAGTTGAAATGATGCGTTACGGTTGCTATCATCCCAGTAAACAGTCGCCAGGGCAAGCAGACATGCCGTTTTTTGTTGTTATACTCAGCTGTATTGCAATATGAAATGTTCCTGACCTGCATCATGCAGAGGGTTGCCCACTCAGGTGCACCGCACACTCACACTCCCACTGTCAGGTTTGAAACTCTCCAGCAGATGGGGTTCCCTTGCGTATGTGAGGGGGATGACCAGCGACCAACCGAGCAGCACATCCCAGCCAGCCGCGCCCTGGCCTTGCAATGACGCATACGGGCCTGGGCGCTTGAAGCGGGAACGCGCCACGGTCATCACTTGTGGCATTCAGGAATGTGTTGTGTAAACGGCAGGGAGGCCGGCAGAAATACGACGATGCAAGACGAAATGAAATATTATGCTGGGGCAAAGCGGGTTGTTTCTACCCGCCCTGCCCCAGCATAAACTTGCTACAAATATACACCAGGAAGGGAGGGCGGCCTAGGCAACGGTGAGGGACATGCCTCAGCCGTGTGCTGCACCGCACTCGTCTGGCCAGCAGCAAGGGCCGTACTGGACGTCCACGCAGCGCATCAGTGCCATTCGATCATGACGCATCATCGTAATGAATGCAGCATTGCAGCGCAGAAAGTAGCGCAGCGGGTGTATACTCCTCAACGTATTTGCTGTGCTGCCGAGATCTGTGAAGCAGGGCTATTGACAGGGCGGATAGGATGCCACAGCCATCCACGTTGCACAAAATCGGCACTGGCTTGGCGTTCTATGAACATTGTCCTACAGAACTCTGAAAGAGCACACGGTCAACAAAAGTGTGAGAGGGCCGGCAACTGCTAGTTCGGACGCCTGTTTTTTGAGGATCGACTAGGGAGCGACGCACATGCACATGCGAGGATTGACATGGGCCCTAGGCCGCAGGCAAGACCAGACGGCATTCGTGCAATGCGCATGCCCCTTTGAGTCGTTGTGACACACGTGAAAGGCGCCCAAAAGGGTCAAACGCTAATCGTGATGTACTAATGTGGCATGGCACACCATGCATTGCTTGTCACCCCTGCCTGGTGAACCATAAACAACAGCAACAGCAACACACTGCACAGTTCATCGAGCAAGCAAAGCCGCACACCGCAATCGCTCACAGCTTGAGCTCCTCGCTGTCCACGCAGACCGGCATGCATTCAGCACAATGCACAAAATGAACCAGGCAAGACACGCCACCACAAGCGAGCCTCTGGACCTCAGCCCATCTTGTGGTGGCGACGATGTTGATGCGAATGATGGATGCAAGCACCAAGCAAGGCGGTGGGTGACCAGTCAACAGTGGTCACCACAAAAGCTGCCGCGTGCGTGCTGCAAGCGTGAGGCGGCAGGCTGACGTGAGTGAGGTCGGGACCTACGCAGCCCGCATATGCGCGCCTTCGCGGATGTCAAGGAAATGATGAAATGTGCGGATTGGTGAGAGGGGTGAGGGGGGGGCAAGCGGGGGGCAAGGGCCGGGCCGGGCAGGTGTAACAGGCCACGCCTCGTGTTTTGTCGGCGTTTATCACCCCTGCAACCTTCAATGCTAACCACACCTTATTCTCATGCTGGGGATGCATGAGCGGATGAGCATTCGCAATGCAAACGCAAATCAAATACCCCGAATACCGATAATCAAGCTTTCTGGTCTGTCCACCTGGGACGGCGGGTGTCTCGTGCTGGCCCTCTGCCTTGTAAGCATCGCTGGAGCACATCCAGTGAGAAATAGGAAAGAAAGCCGGTGTGTGCCAGCCGCACCACACCTGGGGCGTCCTAGGATGCTGTGTGATGCACCACAGCGCGGCCTGACAGAAAGCGCCGCTCAATTCCGGCTGCAGGATGCACACACATCATCAGGGCAAGCAAACGGACGCCATAAGTCCGTGCACTCCGCAGGACACACCGGCACACACGTGAAGCCGTGCAGCTGCAAGCACATGCCATGCATGTGTTGCTGCCTGGCAGCACTCCTACCACCACCAAGGCTGCGCGCGTATCGCCAACACACACTCTGCAAGTGTTCAGAGGCGGTTGGTAACGATGCAATGTCGCAACTTCGCACGAGCAATACAGTAAGCGTGCTCACCTGCCCTCACATGCCACCCGGAGTGCACGTCCAGATGTATGCACAGCCAGTCAGTGTTTGTTGCGCTTTAGGGGCCAGCTTCCCATCACATATCGTTATGCACATGCAACACGCAACAGTGCGCTCGTCAGCGCTGCAGCCGACGCAAATGCACACATAGCTCGTACGCATACACACATGCATGCCCCCTTCACGCCGAATATGCGTTCAAAAGAAATCAGCCGGCCCTGCCTGCATCCGTGTTTGCGCCAAAGACACGCCTGAGTCTGTCTGCTTGCTCACGCGGCAACACAAATGCCACAAGAACATGCACCGTGCTTGCAAGCACGCATGGGTTGGGTTCCTTTCTATACACACTGCGTGTAAGCGCGCCACAAAAGACTCACCGCTCGCCCCTAACACAGCGACCATCCAGGTTCATGGTTGGGTGCGCCCGTTTACCGGTATGCAGTGCCAAGGGCGGAGGAACGTGTGCATGAAAGGTGGGGACGAGTGGTGAGGCGAGAGCTTTGCACACAATGAAATGCAGGGTCAGAATGCCGCAGGGCATGCTCATGCCGACGCAGCCAGTGTGATATTAGCATGCAGATCGAGGTCAACATGGTGCCGCAACGTGCTGGCGAACCAAGAAGCGGGTAGGCTGAAAGGAAGCGTGAGATAAAATGGACGAGCGCAGGTTCAGGAAATAGGATTTTTATGATCTCAACTGAGGTTGAGCAAGGCGCAGAGGAGGTGCCAGCTCACGGGCCGGGCTCGTGCGCGGGAGCAGGAGCAGGGGCAGGAGCGGTGCCTGCGCCCCGCAGCATGCCAGTAGACCGTTACAGCCTCAGCCACGCGGTGGTGTGCAGCGCGCTGCCGCCCTCCTCATCGTCATCCTCCTCGTCGCTGCCGCTGCCGTCGTGGGCGCCACCCCTGCCGCCCTCCTCCTCCTCACCATAGAGTGAGCCGTCGGGGCTGTGCGTGATGGCACCCTGGGCCGCGCCGGCATGCACAAAGGCGTGCATGCCGCTACCGTGCAGGTCCAGCTGCTGCTGGCCCGGTAGCGGCAGCACCCGCAGATCTGCTGCCCTCAGCGGCAGGCTAGGCAGGCTGCCCAGAGAGATGCCCTGCTCTAGCAACACCTCCTGCGCCTCCATGCGCTGCGCGTGCGCCGCCAGCGCCATGCTGGCCCACTGCCCCTCCTCCTCCTCGACTGCCGCCAGCGGAGAGGACGCCTGCTCCGCCAGGCTCGCGAACGGTGACATCGCACTGATGCGTGTCTTGCCGTAACGCAGCGGCAGCGCGGCAGATGCCGCGCCATCGCCCTCAGCACAGCCGTCGACCTTGCCGTCCGTAGCGGCATTCCCCCAGCTCCCCGACGGCTCGGCCTCCAGCACAGTCACCTGCACGTCACAGCTGAGTGCTGGGCCGGCCAGCGCCTGAGAGGCCCACATCTGCATGCCGGCATGGCCGCCGCTGCCCGCTGGCGTGCTGTCGTCCATTATCAAGCTGTGTAGCGCAGAGGTATCAGCGGGAAGGTCATGCGCTGAGCTGCGCCTGCCTTGCATACCATTCTCCCTCGCCTCCTCCTCCTCCTCCTCGTCCTCCTCATCCCAGCCCTTTGATGCGGAAGCAAACGGGCTGCTTGCCGCGTAGCTGCTGCCTCCGTATGAGGGCTTGGTGTGCACGGCCGCTGGTGCTGGCTCGTCCCAGTCCTGTGCCGCTGAAGCGAAGGGGCTGCTGGCTGCATACAGAGAGCCACCGTACGACGGCTTGCCCGGAGTGGAGGTTGGCGCCGCGCTGGCACTGCTGTCCACCACAGCCGCCTGCTGCTGCTGCTGCTGCTGCTGCTTGAGGAGCGCAGCGTCTTCCACGCTGCTGAACGCGGGCTGAAGTGCAACCTGAGCAAAGGGGCTGAACGCAGAGCGGGCAGCTGCACCCACGGGCGGGTTGGAGGGGCTTGATGCGGATAACGCAAACGATGATGGCTTCTCGCCCGCCCGCTCGTGCTCCTGAGGATCTTGATCTTGATCCTGATCCTGATCCTGATCCTCCACCTCCTCATCCTGGAAAGCGGCAGAAGCGAAGGGGCTGATGGACGCTGCAGCAGCAGGTTTGGCCTGCGTAGGCGCTGCCGTGGCGGCCTGGGGCCGCAGGCGGCTGTGCGGCTGCGCAGGCTGTGCGTGAGGGCCATGGGGGGCAGGGGGGCGGTGAGGGGAGTGGCAGGGCGAGGCAGCCGCCGCACGCTCATCATCTGCACCCAAGCGCTCTGCTTGTCCCGCTTCTTGCCCCTCCCACTGCGAGCCAGCCGCGCTGGCGAACGGACTGAAGGCCACGTTGCTGCGCTTCGGCTGCTGCAGTGCTCGCCCGCGTTGGTGGTGTGGCTGCTGCAGCGCTGCCGGCTCCTCATCGGTGACTGCACCGCTGTTGGCGCGGCTGGCCGGGTCGTCACTCGCAGCCGTGCTGCTGGCATAGGATGAGTCCCCGCCGGTGGTGGTGCTGCCTCCGGGTGTGTACCCAGCTCCCCGCGCGCCCAGCGCAAACGCGACCACGCGCTGTGCGCCGGTGCCGCTGCCGGCGGCAGCGCCCCCCGCAGCGCCTGGATGCGCGCGCTGCGACAGTGCTCCCCGCAGGGCGCTGACCGGCGCAGCGGAGGCGCTGCCGCCGTCCAGCTGCTGCTGCTGCTGCGCCTCAAGGCGGCCGGCCTGGCCAGCGCCCGCGCCGCTCACCTCCGCTGTCACGCCTGACACCGTGGCGCCTGGAGGCGCAGCAGGTGCTGCCGCCTGATGACCGGCCTGCGGCGCCACGCCAGCCGCTGCTGCTTGAGAGTTCTGCAGCTCCCCGGATGGTTGCGTGGAGGCGCCGGGTTGGCCGTACGTGCTGTCGGCGTTGCTGGCGTCGTCATCTGCGACGGACGACTCCAGCGTGCCGCTGCCCTCCTCCTCCAGCCACAGCAGGTCGTCCTGCGCAGGCAGCGGCAGAGACTTTGACCGCGCGGCCGCAAACGCAAACGCGCTGCGACGGCCGCTTGCTCGCCCGCCCGGCCCGGCCGCGCCCGGCCGCGCCGCGCCCTGCTGCTGGGGCCCGCACCCGTCCTGCTGCATGCCGCCGCCGCCTGTGGGTGAGTAGTAGGGCTGTGATGGGCCTGTGAGGCCCGATGGCGAGCCCTCCGCTCCGGTGGGCTCTTGCTGCTGCTGGTAAGCCACCAGCGGCGGGCGGGGCTGACGCCCTCTGCCGGGCTGCGGCAGCTGCCCGGCACCCTGCTGATGGTCACGCGGGGTGTGGGGCCCATAGTGCGGCGGGTGCTGCTGCCGCTGGTGGTAGTGATGGTGGTGGTGGTGGTGATGGTGCGACTCTGCCGGGCTGGTGGCTTGGCTCGGCAGGGCTGGGGTGGCTGTGACGGGCACCACCGTGGAGGCCGAGTCGCTGCGTGGTACGGCTGTGAGGTGACGTTATGTGACGTGACACGGGCACACGCGCGTAGTGCAAAGGGCACAGGGCACAATGGGCACGTTCAGGCTCAAACTCAATACGAAACGGTGGACAGGTTGACCTACTGAGTCTATGATGGACCCACAAACACTCGTGTCATAAACTCATAACCGACAATTCGCATGCTGCGTGAGCGTCGCCAAATGCAGTCCGACTGCGCCAGTGCATGGAAAGCGCGATCCCACAGGAACAACAGAACTCTGTCCTGGTGCTAAGCCTTGAAGCCAATGGCGACAGGCGTGTGCTGTGCTGCTGTGGCTGTGGCTGTTGCGGCCTGCCTGCCTCTCACCTGCCGCCTTGCCGCGCACCACCTTGTATTCGCCCTCCAGCAGGTGCAGCACCTCCCGGAACGGCGGCCGCTCAGCCGGCTGCCACGCCATGCAGCGGTCCACCAGGCGGGCCAGGCCTGCAGGCGCAAACAGGCACACACACGCATGCGCGTAAGAGGCAGTCTCTAGGCTGATGCATACCGTACGCGCATTACGTGTGCAGGCATCACTTGGCCCGACGGGAGTCCTAACGCACGTAAGAGGCAATCAATCAGCACAGCGATCACAGGTAGGGGATACATGCACGCACGCATGCAGGGCCATGTGCAGCGACATGCCGATCAAGGTGCAGGCTGAGCCGCCGACGTGCGCGTAATGTAAGGTGGACAAGCGCAAAACACACAATTGCATTGCCCACATGCACATCCGCAGGCACGAGCAAATACCGTACACTAAGAGCACGCTTGTACTACGGGTGCTGGAGTGGTGCAATTCAAGTTTCACCCCCCGTCTCGTGAATTTCATTACCCTCCACCTATTGCTCACTGTTAACGAGCAGGGTGGCGCGCCCTGCGGCTGCCCGCCTGACCGGAACGGCTGGCTGTACCTACCTGGCGTTGCGCCGGTGGTGTCCTCGCGCACGGGCGGCAGGCGCAGCGCGCCGCTGGCCAGGTTCATCATGAGCAGGTACACGGGGACGTCGTTGTCTGCGTAGGGGCGCGCGCGGTGCACGAGCTCCCACAGCACCACGCCAAAGCTCCACAGGTCACACTTCTCGCTGAAGGGCTCCCCGCGCAGCACCTGCAGTACGTCGGTACACACGCATGCCAGGTAGGCAACCAGGTGGATCAGGGGCTGGATAACACAAATGCCAAGCAAGAGACCATATCGGTTCAGCAGTGAGCATGAGCATCAACCACCAGTCCACCACCATTGCATGTTTGTGAGTTGAACCCTGGCAATAACGCGCACACGAGCCAGAACGCAGCACTTGCTACGGAATGAATGACCTCTACATAAACCTCCTTGCCCTCGTGCGTTGGCCGAGCCAACCCCAGCACTCTCTCTGTTCCCCCTCACCTCTGGTGCTGCATACTCCACTGTGCCCTCCAGTCCGGCCCTGCTGTTGACGAGCTGCGCGTGGTCCTTGATGCGGCTCAGGCCAAAGTCCGCGACCTTGACCTCGAAGCGCGCGCTCACCAGCAGGTTGGCGGGCTTGAGGTCGCGGTGGATGATGGGCGAGCGCTGCGCGTGCAGGCAGCTCATGCCGCGCGCTATGTCCAGCGCAAACTCAACCTTCTTCACCAGGTCCAGCGCGATGCCTGCGCCATGGTCGCACCATGCATGTACACACGCACGACACGCACAAGGGGGTGTTGCAGGAGGCGGTGGTGGCAGCGATGGTGGCATGCGCGGCGGCAAGCAAGCAAGCAGAACTGAGGGGCCTCAACAGCCGAGGGCCTACACAAAGCTCTTTAAGACAACGCACTTTAAAACCTTGCACAAGCATGCGGGTGTGCTGCATGCGGGCCCACCACATGCAAGACGGGTGCGTTCCAGGCTTCTGGATGCAAGGTCCCACAAGCAGCGGGGCGTCAGCAATGGTACCCCCCGCGCCGGTGCGTTACAGGCCGCTACCTCGCTCGGGGTCCTGGACGCCTCTCCCTCAAGGCCAAGTCACGGTGCTCTGCACCTCTGCAGAGGGCCGTGCACGCCCACCCACCCACCACCCATCATCACGCATACACACACTGCACGGCCCCATGGAATGCACACTGCATGGCCCCACGGGAACCAAGTAACTCTACCCCCCCCACCCACCCACCCACCCACCCACCCACACCCTTCCCTTTCCCCCACCTGACTTGTGCAGCAGGTGGTCCAGCGAGCCCCTCGCGCAGTACT
>BDDA01000056.1:120503-170443 GCA_001662385.1 Chlamydomonas asymmetrica
CACGTTGGGCGGCGTGTGGCACGCACCTGCATGAACACACAGCCACACGCATTACAGTATTACACATGCCGCACACTCAAAACTATGCATGCTGACAGCACAGCGCACATGCCAGGACCACGCCTGAATGCCGGCATGGACACTCGAGAAGACCTAAAGGACGATGCAAGCATGGAGTACACGCCGACTTCATGCATGGCACAAGGGGCATCATGCAGTTCCTTGCTCTTGTCAGCATGCCATCTACCCGTGCTTAATACACGCCGACTGGCTCACCGATGAAGTTGACGACGTTGGGGTGGCGTATGGTGGCCAGAATCTCGATCTCGCGCTCAAAGAACTGGCGGAACACGATTCCCATGGTCGGCGAGTAGCCCGCAGGCGCGCCCGGCTCGCCCTCCACTGCCGACTCAAACGCACGCAGCCGCTTGACAGCCACCTGCACGCGCACACATGCACACCATGCACGCAAATGCGGGTTTCAGCACGCTGAGCAGACACGTACATATCACACACACTGGTGGCGCTGCGCGCGTGACGTGCTTGTTGCGCAGCTGAGCTGTCATTCAACGGGCCACTGCCGCCTTTTGCCAGATGCACACCACCTAACGATGTATGCCTGCACAGGCTATGTCAATCCTGGCTGGTATGCGCACACATGTCCGCCTGCCACTGCCCGAGCTGCTCTCGATGCCGTATGCAGTCGTGCCTTGACCGCGCTCTGCCGGTAACCTGTGTACCGGTACCCGTGTTGCTCGCCGCTCCTCAGTCCTCACCTTGGTCCCCCGGTAGTTGCCCAGCACCACCTCGCCGAACGACCCCTCCCCGATCTTGCGGCCCAGCTCAATGTCGCCGATGTCCATCTCCCAGAGCGCCGCCGCGTAGCGGTACCGGTCCGCCATGGACGTATCGGATGATACACTCACGATGGACGACGCCGCGTGGTGGCACGGGCCTGTGACCGCGCTGCCGCCGGCGCCTGAGGTGCCTGAGGCGGCGGTGCTGCTGGCGGCGGAGCCCTGGCCTGAGCTGCGCGGGTAGGCCGTGCCCTCGCCCTCGCCCTCGCCCGCGCCCGCACCCTCACAGCACTCGCCGATCACCACCACCCGTGTGGTGGTGAATTCACAGCTGCCGTCCGGCATGACCGTGGTGACCGTGGTGGTGGTGGTGGTGGTGGTGCCAGCGGTGGCGGCGCCCGCCACCGTGGCGTCGCTGGCGCTGCTGGCGCCGGTCGAAGCGGGGGACGGGCCTGCCGTTCCATCAGCGGCAGCGGAAGCGCCTGCAGACGCGCCTGCGCAGGATGTCCGAGCGCTTTCACCTGTCGCGCCAGCGCTGCCAACCGCTTCGGGCCCTGCCATACGGGCACCACTCAGCGTCCCGGCCGGCGAGATGGATGGCGTGGACTGGAGCGTGGTGGAGACGCTGGCGTTGCTGGCTGGCCGCGAATTCTGCTGATAGTACTGTTCCTGCTGCTGGTGGTACTGCTGCTGCTGCTGGTGGTACTGCTGCTGCTGGTGATGGTGCTGCTGCAGGTGCGCGTGGGCCATGTTGTATTGCTGTTGGCGCTGCTGCTGTACGTCCTGCGGGAGCGCACCCGGCGGCAGCATGGAGCCCGGGGCGCTGCCCGCGCCTGACTGAGAGGTGGCGACGGATGGCGAGGGCGACGGAATGCCCTCTGATGCCGACAGCGAGTGGAGCGATGTCGCAGCCGCGCCTGCAAGATGCGTGCACACACGCATGCACGGTTTCGGCACGGCTTTGTGACAGCGCTGTCAATGTGTGAAGAAAGCCTGCTTGCTGAGCGTGCAGATGCGGGACACCTGTCTGCCACAACAGCGGCTGATGAGGGGCACGCGTGCCGCAGGGTGGCAGTGAGCTGCCACACTTACTTGCGGATTGGCTGTGGAGGTCTGCATCATCCATTCCCCGCCCAAATCCAGACATGCTTGGCTGCCCCGGCCCCGTCATGCTGCCGTCAGGGTTACCCAGACACCTGCAAGCAACAGGCGCGACATAGTTGTCATGCCCACTGCCCTTTGGCGCCATCAACACACGAGCCGCAGGCAGCTTGAGCGTGCGCACAAGCATAGGTTGTGCGATGTGCATGGTGCTGGGGGGGCAGTGGGGCCGCAACCTCCTTACGGGGGGCAGTGGGGCCGCAACCTCCTTACGGTTGAGGCGCCTGAGGCTCTGACCCCACCACGCACACTGGCACCCCCCCTGTGGACACAAGTACTCTCAACCACCAGCGGCACCTTATCGTATGTTCATTATGCATCCCCATACTCCATAGCCAGCCCCCACTCACCCGAACAGGTCCGTGTCCGTGATGACGCCGACGTATGCGTCCATTGGGTTGGCGGACGTGCGGGCAATATACGAGCTGTGCACCAATGCGCGGCGCACACCATTCTGCTCCAGCACCTGCATGTGTTGCAGGACACCATCACCAAATTGATTTTACATGCAAGGAGCAAGTTGTATGTATATATTTATACGCAAAACTTGTACTTCGACACCTGGAAGTGCACCAGGTTTGTCAAGGGTTCGGACAGATCTAACTGGTCGTGCGCTGAACAGCATCACATGAGCTCCTGCAACCGTGCAGCTTGCCTACCTGAGAGCAGCGTGCAATGGAGTCGTCTGCATCCACGTGCAGCACCGGCTGCGACATCACGTCCCGCACGCGCTTGCGACGCAGGTCCTGCGTAAAGGATACCTGCAGGCGCGCAACAGCCATTGTCAGGCTCATAAAGCAGTCGCGGTCCATGTTACAAGGGGTCAATTTCCAAGTACACGTACGGAAACCTTCTGGTGACCAGCCACAGTCAGCGTGGCAGGCATGTGACGGGCAAGGGAGCAGCGGGAAGAGAGTGCGGTGAAGCCAAATACACAGCGTGTGTTGAGCTGTGCCTGCTACTGCATCGCAGTCAGTTCCCAACGCACCGCTGTGCACCACCCGTTAGGCTACCGTGAGTTCACAACGCGCTTACTCATCCAAACAACAAAGCGAGTCTAGAGCTGGGTGAACACTGACCTGGAGGAAATGCCTCTTGGTGAGAAAACCAGGCTCGCAGGATCCTGTGTCAACCAGAAGAGAGCTGATGTGGTGCCTTGTCATGAGGCTCTTGGCTTCCGACAAGCTCGCATCAGCGCTGATGCAGATGACGGGGGAGCTCATAATCTTTGACACGGGGTGGCTAGGGGTGAGAGAGCCCCACCAGGGGCCAGCAGAGGTAGCAGCGTTGCCCGTGCCGCTCACCCGCGGGGCATCCTGGTCAAGACTGCTGCGAGAGGCACCAACCGTATCAGACCCGGCAGACGAATCTGTGCCGACACGTGCAGCAGCCCCTGCCTTAGTTTGAACTCCTTTACTGCCAGGCAAGCTTGACAAGGAAGAGTCCGATGTGGCCCGCTCTGCAGGCACCGCATTGCCAGATGATGAACCTGGCAGAGCACGTAAGGAGTCCGTTGATGCTTGAACCTGGCTTCCAACCTGAACCAAGTTCTGCGCTGTGGTGCCGAGTGAGTTGCTTCTCCCAGCTGTCTGCCCACTGGGCAGGTCCGTGTTGGAAAACGGCGCCATTTGTTGAGATGCCACACGGATGAAGGTGATGCTACTCGGGGGTGACTCAGGAGGGCTATCTCCGTTGTCCATATAGTGCCTGTACGCCGCCTGCGGGTCCCGGTCAGCGTTCCGACGAACCACTGTGATGCGTTGCGGCTCCGCCGCCACAGTGGTGGCAACGCTGCTCCACGCACTGCCACTGGGCAAGGAGAGCACTGATGATGCACTGGCAGCACGGCTTGCTGCTGACTGCCTCTGTGCTTGATCCACGAGTCCCATGCCTGTGGGTTCGGGGAGCGTCAACGATGCTGTGGTGCTCCGTCCTCGCTCAATGCCGGCAGCTTGAACGCTTGCTTGCTGCTGCTGCTTAAGCTTGGCCTGCAGCTTCTGTTTCAGTCCTACCACGAGACCTTGCACCTGCTCGTCCTCCATGGGCTCCCCATCTTCAGAGACACACACGAAGTGAAAATGCCGTCCCAGGTCTTTGGCTTGGCTTGGCTCAGTGTCATTCGGGTTCCGATCGTTGGCAAACGAAACCAACATAATACCTGCAGCCGAGGCGAATGAGGCGTGTTTAGTAACAAAGGAAGGTAGGGGAAGAAAGAGTATTCATCTGCTCTTGCACGCCCTGGCGCCAAGCACGCAACTTCGCCCGGACCATGCAGTACTGGGCGCCAGTGCAGCTAGGACATATGAACACGTGCTGATGGTGGGTGTAAGGTATCCGGATATAACAGGAGGTCAAGCAAACGAGCGCGAGTTGGTCTTGGAACAACAGCCTCACGTACGGCCAAGCAGTCAAGTCCGAGGAGGCAGACAAAACACAGAAACCCTTCCTTACCCAGTTGCTCGAACAGTGGCATAAGATCTCGCAATCGTATCTGGCAGGTCGCCACGACACGCACGAGCACGCCCTCGTCTGTTGTTTCCGTCGAAACGTTGAACGCCCCAGCCGGACCCTCCATGAGGTCCTGCCGGCCTGGTGGCAAAGGTTGCCTGCCTTCCATGGCCTGTCTGGCCCCTATCTAGTAGGGGCCAGGGCGGCCTTGCTTACGTATGTGCGCCAGGCGGGTTACCATAGCGAGCACCAAGCGAGCACGTAGCAAGGGCTGAGGCTTCCTCCCCTCACGAAACTGTAGCCTATCGTGGGGAACCCAAAGAAACGAAAAGCCGCAGCTGCAGACTTTGTACTCAGCGTCCAGCGTAGCGGTCTGAGCAAAATTCAAGTGGTCCCTCGCTTTGCCGCTGTTTTGACGTAGGCGTTCAGCTGCTGGCAGAGCTGGCCCAAATACAAGGAATACTGCAAGATGTTCAACACGGTTGCTCTCGAACTACGCAGTGTGTTGGGTCAACGCGTATGGTAACAAATCGTGTTATGACAAACACGACCCCACGTCGCCCCCACGTGAATACCTCAATGGTTAAGCAAAGTGTTGTCAGGGCCGTTTCGATGAGGTCTTGTGGAAGACACTGCATCGTGATGCACAAGATGCACGCGCAAGCGCGGACCACATGTGCATAACCACATTCATCTGTGTTGTGACACTGATGTCTGATGGCCTTGCCTTGCCAGTGCCTCGACCAGGGTGTGTGTTGGCCCTGCTTACGCTTATTCCTTACAGTCAGAAGTTGTGGATGTCCGTTGAACGGTCGACAAGGGTCGCACCGCGCCTGGCCTGGCTACAGGTTGTCCACAAAACCCGACACAGTTTTCATTTGCAGCGGTTGCTGGTGACACACGCCGTGTCAGGCGAACCATGCACGAATACTGGCCAAGCGTCAGGACATCAAATATTCTACTACACTGGAGGTCAACGTGAAAATGGTGGAGAGTTGGAGACGCTACTTCCTGGGGATGCAACAGGATGCTGGAGTGCTGTGTAAGCTGGTGTGCGGTGCAGTGCGATGTAAGTGCTATTGTCCATCGCCGAAGTCAAGTCCAATTTGCTCGCGTATCACCGTCAACCGCTCGTCTTCAGACTGCAACTCCCGGGTGGTTGCCTGTGGTGTACCCGCTCTAGTCTTGAAGTTCATGTCTCGCAGGACGATGCTGCCGTTCGGGGTGGGCCGAGAGGCGAACACGATGTCTGCAAAACTCGACCCTGGATGTGTTGCGACCGTGTAGCTCATCGCTGCAAGCGCAGGCAGCATGTCAGCAAGTTGCAAGCACAGCATCAGCCACTCGTGTGCACCAGCGCTGCTGAAACACATGTTCAACGCATGTAAACTGTGCGGGTACTGCAGGTTCAACCGCCCTCCGCCTGCGGGTTCAGTCAATGCATTTCTGCGCTGTGCACCTGTGATTTGCGCGCCAATCAAAAGCGCATCCCTACACCCGCAGGCAGCACCGACAATGGCATGCGAACCAAACCGTCCCTCAATCCCTTACATGCGATGTCCCCCTCCAGCACTTCCTCGCGCCCGAAGTAGAAACAGTCGCGCCACCCGCCGTTCAGCCAGCGCTGCATGTAATACCCATACCTGCACGCAGCCGCACGCACCACACCGTAACCACAAACACGACCATCAGCAGGCAGGGCGCTTGTTCGCACACTACCGCCGTGGCTGGTGCTACATGATGCACGGCACAGGCACACGTGCTGATGCTCTGTGCTAACTGCCGCCTCCCCCAAGAGGTACGCTGGCGTGCAAACACACATGCATGCGTGCAATGCGAGCACGTGTGCTCGGTGCAAGTTCGGCTTGCAGTCCGCTGCTTCAAGCGGCGGCTGTTGGACAGCCACTTGAACACTGCATCCGCAGTCAACACAGCGTGAGCCGGCTGCCGCAGCTGCCATGCATCCTTGCTTATGTCAGCTTGTACACTAGTACACTACCATAGTGTAAGATCACTCACCTGTGAGGGCGTTTCAGGAGGTCATCCGGGGCGTCACTGGGAAGGCTGCGGGAGCCCCTCAGGGCTGGACGCACCCTGCAGCACGCAGCATCACAGCACACGTGCCGCGCACAAGGTCAGTAGGGCAGCAACACCGCCCGACCCGCCATGGAGGTAGCTTGCATGCAGCGTGACCCAGCAGCGGCCAGGACCATGAAGGATCCCTGGTTGAGGTGACGGTGCATGCCAACGCACCGGTGCAAGACTGCAAAGGGTTCCACTGGGGCTGCCATTATAACTTTGTGGGAGCTGCTGCTAAGCCATGGTGTGCCAGCTGGGCACGCACCTGTGTTGGTAGCGGGACGCCCACACGTCGCCATCCTCCACAACACCAGGAGGCTCCCTCCACGCGCCCGACGGAGACGGTGATGATGACGCGTCACCCAGCCACTGCTGCAGCCATGGCCCAGACAGCTGTGGAATCGGCACGGGGTCAATGAGGCCGTTGCCCGCTCCGAAACCCACATCAGCGAGCCAAAGCCCATTCTGGGTGCCCTCTAGCTTAGAACTGTTTGGCAAGCCCTGGACGAAGATAATGGCATGGTTGTAGTAGTCACGGTGGCCGATGACGTCGCCAGCCTTTGCTTCCTCCACATCTGTGTCCGCGAACGACGCGACCACGAGTGCACGGCCCAGATACACATCAAAGCCCAGCGCGCGCAGCGCACCGCAGAGCAGGAGGTTCATCTGCACATGCACAGGTTAAGACGTCATGGGTCAGGCAGGGGCAAAGCGAGTGGGTGGGTGCAAACACCCTTGCCGGCGGACCCGCTTTGGTTAGTTCACAGCGCGTGCAAGCTTCACACGCCGTTTTGCCAGACAAAATAATGCTGGCACGAGTGTATCCATGCGCGGTAGCATGACTGCTCAGCTGTAGCTGCCGTCGGAGGTATGCTGGGGTGCATGGTGCACTCGCGTCAGTGCGCTCATTTGTGATGCATGGAGCACACCGCTCGTTCGCTTCGCTTGGCTAATTGCTCAGAAAACCAACCGAGCGCCCCCTGCCAGGATTGTGTGCTTCAGTTGTGCAACAGGCAACATAAACGCTTGGCCAGGAGCCCTTCCAAGGGTGCGTTGCGGCGGGCAGTGATGCGAATGACGCCAATACTAGAAAGCTGGACAGAAGCTGTCATATCCAGGGATCAACCAGTTGCTACATGCAAGTGAAACGAGCACGCCACTCATCCTTTCCACTGCTAATTCACCTAGCGTTACGGCGTCTCCAAACTGCATGCTTTGAGTGCAGGGCACAGCTATAGCGCGTGAACAAAACGCCTGATTTCCTTGCATACACACACCTCAAAGCAAAATCCTCCTCGTTTCTTAAGCACCAGCTTCTCATGTGCGCCATCCAGCGTCAGCGATACCGGAATGGGCGCGTGGGCTTTCGCAACCGGATAGGCAATCGACAGCGTCTCAAATGGGATTTTGGTCGCGTGAGCGCGATGCACCTGCTTCAGGGTGCTCAGTGTTGGTGGTAGTGTTTTTGCAGGGTCCAGGCCCGTGCGTTCAAGGTATTGGCGTAGCTGGACGGGACTGAGCGCGCTCATCGTAGGTTGAGGCAGCAAGCCACCGTAGCGACACAAACAAGTTATGACTGCCAACAGTCAACTCATATTCACCTCTCATACTTCTTATTTATCTGTACACATGACCCTCCGCAGTGTCCACGCAGGTGTCCACGTGTCAATTGCACAGTAGGAACTGAATAATCATACAGTAATCATCCAGTAATCATACAGTGTTGAGATGTGCGCAGGCCCTCAGCCTGAGGCCCTGAGCCTCAACGCCAGAGTGCGGGGCTGCCACAGCTGCATGCGCTTTGCCCCATGACCCTGACGCATGCTGAGCTGTTCAATCATCCCCTGTACGTAAAGGGAGCGGGGATGTGCCACCAGCAGATTGCAACTGCCATGGCACACATCGCAAATGCTGTAAAATTGGGGGGAGATTATCAGCTTGCGTTCAGCTGCAATGCCCGACCGCGCAACAGGCTAACACGCAGCATCATGGTGACACACCCACGCAGGACACGTGGACCAACATGCAGGATCGAACGATACAGTACACCATCGAGTACAACAACTGCAGCACAACACCATCGAGTACTACAACTCCACGGCCAGCGCTGCTGCGTCCCCGCACCAGCATGGACAGCACTGTCGCCAGCAGCCGAGTGCTTGCTGCGCTCAATAACCTGTCACCCACCTAGCCATCTCCCACGCTTCAACGCCCTCCCCCACAAAACATTAGTGAAAACAATGCGCAAGAAGCGAATGAATGCAGCGACGAGTACAACTAGTACAAGCCCTATGCAACCTGCACTCTTGGGCGTGTGTGTCTACTGTCTGTAGGCCATCAGTATGCGTTTCGCGCCAGCGTGACATGCTGTGGGCTTGACTGCGGAAGCACGATGCAGCCCAGGGCGTTACGGCACAGCTCGATAGGAGCGAGGCGCCCACCGGCTGTGAAGACTGCCGCAACACTGCTCATCGTCCCATCACAACTATTTAAACCATCCCGGGCTGGGCCCGGCTGGCCTCAGCGCAGTTGTTCAGCAACCCAGCGATGGAAATCGGTACACTGTCAAAGCCGAGCGGTGAGCGTCGGGCTGACTGCCAAGCATCTAACGCTGCTGGCAAGTCCCTATCGCCGATCACTCGCCGCAGGTGCCCGAAGCAGGCCACGATGAGAAGCTAGCGGCACGCCAAGCCAGCTGACAAATTCCATTTTGCTTCGTTATGTTACATCAGGAGCATTTGTGCCAAACGGCCGATGCTCCCCCCAGATGGGACCCCCCAGCATCCTTGCCAGCCATGGAGGTTGGCGGTTTCGACCGCATTGTTTCCTGCACCGTGCCCGGCGACCGCGTCAGCCGCTGCTGTAGCTGTAGTCCGAATGGTAGTCCTCATAATCATAGTACTCATCATAGCCCTCGTACGGTTCACGCTCGTAGCCGTCATACTCATCCAAATACACGTCGTAAGGCACGGGACTGAGCCCCACCATGCCGATGGAGGCCGGGAAGTCAGCGCCGCACACCCGCCCGCCCCTCCCGCCCACCACCACGTCTGACGGCTGCTCGGGGCGCGGGCCGCCCGTGCACCAGCGCTGCAGCTCGTACGCGCTGATCGAGGGCACTGCGGCGGTGAGGGCGGAGGGCGGCCCCCGCAGCAGGTTGTGTGCGAGGTCCAGTAGCTTGAGGGGTGCACGTACCACCTGCACACAAGCACAGGGAGGGAGAGGGGGCTGTGGTGTGTGTGTGTGCACGTGTGCATGCGCGTGTGTCTGATACATTTGTTCCCGTGGAGCCATGCAGGCTGCTTCCTGTGGGGCCGTGCGCGTGTGCCTGCTAAACGACCGCTAATCAGCGACGCCAAGCAGGGGACTGAGGGCTCTGATGCCGAGCCGATGCTGACGCGCATAAGCGCATATTGGTATCCAGCTGGAAGCAGCAGGGGGCTTGTGGTTCGTGGATGCTCATGCCAAGACGCCAGCGCTAATGGTACGCATGTAGACTGTACTGGCATCATCAGCATGGGGCATTACAACTTGCGGCCCGGGCACCTTCATCAAAACCCGCCGACTACACAGGCATTAGCAAACAGTCAATCATTGGTTCATTACTCATTCGTCGATCATCTGTGGGTCAACAAGGACGCACCATGAGCGGTCCCTCTAGCCCCTCCTCTACGTCGCTGATGGCGTTGTGCGCCAGCTGCAGCCGCTCCAGGCGGGGGCACTGCCACAGCCACCCCGGCACGCCCTCCAGCCGGTTGCACGACGCCTGCAGCTCCTGCAGCGCCGGCCACAGCACACACTGCTGCTGCTGCTGCTGCTGGCCCTCCTGCGCCTGCTGCTGCTGCTGCGCCTGTGGCGCCGTCGCAGCAGCGGCATCCGCACTGCCGCCAAGGCCCGCCGGCGGCGTGATCGGGTAGGGTACCGGAGGCGCGGCTGAGGGCAACGCGGTGAGGAGGTTGTACATCACGTTCAGGCAGGTGAGCGCAGTCAGCTGCAACAGGTCTGCCGGCAGGCTCGTGAGCTTGTTGTATGACAGATTCAAGCTACGCAGGTGCGACAGCTGGCCCCAGCCCTGCCCACTGCAGCTGGCGCCGTTGGCGCTGCTGCTGCTGGCAGCGCTTGCAGGTGTGGCAGTGGCGCTGGGCGAGTCGCAGCCCGGTAGGCGTGTGAGGGAGTTGTATGATAGGTCCAGGGAGGAGAGGTGGGGCTGGGCCAGCAGGCTGGGGGGCACTGTCGTGATGCCGAGGCGAGTCAGCGAGAGGCTCACCAGGCTGGCGCTGGCCTGCGTGCGAGAGGGTCCCAAGGCAAGAGGCAGCAACCAAGACACACGCTGCAGTTGCTGCACCTCATTTATGGACAGGTGAGCCAAATGGGCATGCTGTAGCCAAGAACCCAGGACAATAACATATCAAGTGCTGCCATGAACGCTAATGGGGGGCCAAAGCTGCCTGGTTCTGGAACGGGGGCCCCTGCTGCCATCCCAGTGTCAGAACATGCAACGTGTGATGCCTAACAGGAACAATAACTGATACACGATCAAAGGAACACCTTGAGCAAGGAAGCCCTGAAGACGGTGTCCTGCTGACGCACACGTGAAGCACCAGCTCGCCATCGGCCAGGTCAGGTGCAGTCTCTATACGTACGCCACGCATATGCACACTGCATGGCCCGACGGGAATCACACAGCCTGCCCCTTGGGCGCCATTCCTGACACACACCTGCAACACCAGCCGAGTGAGGTTGTCTCCAACACCGCTCTCAACCAGCTGCACCCGCCCAGCCGTGGTCGGCGCGTTGGTGCCGGACAGCGCTACATGCTGCAGGCGTGGCGCAAACTGCCTGCCGGCCGCTGCGCCCGCTGCGCTGCCGCTAACACCTGAGCTACTAGGCCCAGCGGCGGCTGAGGAAGCTTCTCCACCACCCGGCACGGAGGTCGTGGCTGTCTCTCTAGGGCCGCCGGCGCCGTTGGCCGAGCTGCTGCCGGCGCCGCCGCGCCCCTTGCCGCCCCGCCCCTTTTTGCCCCGGCCGCCGCCGTCGCCGCCCCCGCCCTGGCTGCTGCCAGCTACGCCATCCCGGCCGCCGCCGCTGCCTTTTCCGCTGCTTTTATCAGCTGGAGGGGGCGCCCGCACGCCCGACGCCGTCAACTGCGTGAGGTGCGTCCAGGAGGGGTTGCCGCTGAGCAGCTCCACGAGCCTGCCGCCACACGGGCCGTCGAGCGTAAGCGCGGGCAGCGCCTGCAAATGCTCCAGCGGCATCAGATCCAGCGCTTGAGAGCAGCCCATGATGTCGAGGCGAGTGAGCGACCCACCCAACGCGTGGATGGCCGAGATGTCGGCCATCTGGGTGTTGCAGCTGGCGCGGAGGTCCCACAGGGACGCCAGCCCTGAAACCGCCTGCGGCAGCGCCTTGAGCAGCGTCAGGCCCGAGAGGTTCAGGTGCGTGAGGCGCGGGGCCGAGCGCAGCAGGTCCCCGCAGGGCAGCTCGGTGAGCTGGCGGCAGCCGGAGAGGTCCAGCACGCGCAGCGAAGCGGGGTTTATGAGGGCCGCCAGGCTGCGGGCCGGGCTCGCCAGCGCACACTTGCTGATGTATAGCTCCTCCAGCGGCCACCTCGGCGGCAGCGCCCGGCTGCTGCTGCTGCCAGCGCCACCCATCGATGAGCTTGACACGGCCCGGTTCATGGCGCCTGCTGCTGAGCCTGCCGCCGCCGGCATGGCGGCGCGTGCCGCGGCCTCGGGATAGCCCATAGAGGCCAGCACCGCCTCCACCTGCTGCTGCACCGCGGCCCCCAGCACGCTGTACTCAGGAGGGTAGGTGAGCGCTGCTGCGCTGCTGGGCAGGAGGTTGGCGTCGCCGATCACCACCAGGCGCCGCAGGTGGCGGAGGTGGTTGGGGAGCTGCAGGAAGTCTGCGTGCTGGCCGAAGATGTCCTCGAAAAGGGCCTTGGAGTGGAAGCGCAGCACCAGCGTGGTGAGGGAGGCCTTGTGCCAGAGCGTGAAGGCCAGCAGGCGGCGCACCAGAGAGTCCAGGGGGGAGGCCTGGTGCTGGTGCTGCTGCTGGTGCGAGCCACGGCCGCCCCCCCCGCCGCCGTAGGCTTGGCTGCGGGCCGCCGCCGCAGGGAGGTCGGTCGGCAGCGCCAGCTGCAGCTGCTGCAACGTGTCAGCAGGTGAGGCCCCCAGCGCATGCGGCCACGACACAAAGCCGTGCTTGGCTCCCTCCCCGTCGCTGGTTTCCAGGGGGTATGAGCCCACGCTGTGGCTGTAGATCGTCTTCTCCCCACCGAGAACCATCGTCCGCAGGTTGGGTGCTGCCTTGCCGAACCCCGGCTGGTAGTGAAAGTTGTTAGCCGTGCGCATTTCCAGCTTTGCGAGGCTTTTGAGGCTTGGCAGTGGGTCGATCGTCACCAGCCGGTGCCCAAGGGTGGCGTCGTAAGCTGCGCTAATGCGCGCCGTGCAGTGTTTATCGGCGTATGCAGGCATGAGCGCCATAAGGCAGGTGAGGTGCTTCAGCTGTGCCAGAGCGGGCGGCCAGGTCAGGGTGTAGCAGGGGCTCACCGCTGCAGCCTTCTTAGGCTGCGGCTCTGCTGCTCCCCAAGAATCACGCGACGCAGTCTTTGTCGCTGCTGTCGCTGGTGGATCACCACGACTTGGCTCCGTCGTGCATACAACCAAGTCTTGCACGTCCAGAGCAAGGGTGGAAAGCGATGGCAGCGAAGCCAGTTGAGCGATGAACTCATCCAGCCTTGCGTGCGCAGCAAATGGATGCGTCGGCAGGCATGTTAGGTCAACGGACGCCACACACGGAAAGCGCTCCGCACTGAACAGCCTGGTCCGTCGCACAAAGCTTTGCGGCACCAAGTGCTTGAGCGTGAGGGCTGCGATGCAGGTATCCGTAAGACGGCGCCAGTCGGTGCATGTGCGACGCAGCGCTGCGAGCCTGGCCAGGTGTGGGGTGAGCGCGTTGTGCATACGGAACTGCGACAGCTCTGCTGCCTGCTCAGCTGATGGCACCTCCCCACTCTCTTCCCCTGGAGCAGCAGCCTCCGGTGAGCTAGTGCAGCACGCATCCAGCAGTGCCGAAAAAAAGGCGTGTGGCAAATCGGTCCACGGAACCTCCAAAGTCTTAGAGCTGGACCTGCAGAAGGTGTAAAACATCCATACATAGTTCATTAACAGCTTCAAGGCACACAGCCAGGCACACGTACACACCATAGGAGACATGCTGCCTTGGGCAACACTGTGCAGCCGCAAGGCAGGGCCACCCACGTACATGGTTCCAGGGCGCCTCAGCTTGCGCCCAGCAGGCCGCAAGGAAAGCTGAGCAACGTTACAGCGGTGTTTGGTCCCAATGAGCGGAGATAGGTGGGGTTCGTGGGTGCCGAGGGCCCGGCAGTTGACAACCAGCCGTGACCGAGGTTATGCAGCAGCAGCAACAGTTAGAAGTGGTTGTGGTTAACATTCCCTGTATGGTCAGACCCAGGGCCTCAGAGTGACACCCACACACACCTGCTTGGGCTGGGCTTACTATCCAACAATGCAATGCGCAGGCAGGTGGCAATCAGGTGGAAGCCATTCAGATGGCTATTCACATAGCCACACGCGTGATCCCTGTAGAGCGGCTGCATGGGCTGCATGAAATGCAGTGCCCTGCTACGAAAGGTGGGGGGGCCAGGGAATTAATCACGCAGCGGCCTTGCAGGTGGGCAGCCAAGGCAAGATGTTGGGTGGCCGCACCAGCAGCCGCCTGGGTAGCGTGCGAGAGACCGCACACCAGGCAGGTCTGGGGAAGGGGCGGCGGAAGCGGCGTGCAGCGCACGAAGCACAGTGTCGGGCAAGGAGGGGGCAGGGCACGACGGCGGGAGGAGGCCCGGGGGCAGGGGGGTCAATGCACAGGGCAGATGGGGGGGAGGGGCAGAGCCGCTCCGGCCCGTCAGCATGACTGACTGGCACATATGACATATCACAAATTCACAAGGCAAGCCAAGCGGACCAAGCCCTGCAACAGCAACACACAAGAACAGGCATGACAGGCAGTGATGAAACCAGAGCGGTGCCGGCAGTCTGCCACCGGATGGTGAGGCGGGCCCAGCGGACCACACAACCAGCACCGAGGCGCCAAGGACGAGGGCAGGGGTTCTAACCAACTGCAACACATCCATTAAGCAAGCAGCGCGCTGCATGGGCGGTTGCACGGCGCTGCAGCGCGTGATTCGCTAACCACAGGCAGCCAGCCAGCAACGTACCGGCCTGCTGAGGTGCAAGCCTGCATTTTCAACACGCGTAATGCTGTGGTATGGTCAACATGCGTAAGCAGCAAACTGTAAAATCACGCCACAGCACTGCCTCAACCCGCAAACGCCGCTGTCGCCAACTGTGCAGGCGGCCAATGGCACCCTGCATTGTGGCGCACGCTGCTTGGCACTGTTGTTCGCACGACACTTCACCTAGCGAAATGGTCCTCGCTTACTCAGACATCATGGGCATGATAGCAGTCAGGTTGTAACCCCGGCGATGTTACAACACGCCCCGGTGCATCGTGTCGGGGGGGCATCCTCTCGCTGGAAAGTAAGGGGGCTGGTGTCCAATCAAGAACCACATGTGCGCAATGGCCGCTTGGGCACACATGGCAGCATCTACGGTATCCGCCACCCTTTGGCCAATGCCGGCTTACTCGCTTGCAGCCCATTGGTGTCGCACTCAAAATGCACTTACAAGCAACAACATACAGCTTTCAGGCCGCGGCAGTGCAGCGACATACAGGTTCTACACCATTGTCACAAGGAACGCAAACACCGTACGCCAGACATGGCCTGTGCGGCCACTACAAGATTGCACCTGCATGGAAAGGGCATCCCAATTTTACGCTGGCAAGACCCCATTGACACAGCAATCCTGCGATAACTCTGGCTCACGAGCGTGGCCCATAATGAATTCACTGCATACCGTAATGCAAGCTAGGTTTGTACACTATGGTAACCCACTCTGCTCACGGCCTCTCAACTCTCAATTCCTGTCACGCTCACGCTCACGCAAGCGCCACACACACTCGGTGTACGCACAAACAACACCGCGGGAAGCTCCCTCGCCCCTCGTATCACGGCTCACCGCACACACAATCACTGTACAGTCCCAAGACATGAAAACGGAAGCACGTAGTAGATAGATCATCACGTCAGGTTAGGTTTGGGATAAGGTTCACGCTGGGCCGCACAGGGCCTAGCAGGCATGATAAGACCCCATGCAATCCTTCATTCCGATCGGCCGCCACTGCCCTTCCTGGCAGACGCGGGCGCTGCGGCGAACTTGCGCAGCCCCTCCTTCCACAGCGCGTCCGTCATACCTGCAGTGGCACACGCGTGTGCACACATTATCACACATCATCACACGTGTGCACACACGCGTGTATGCTTGCACCTGGCTGGCTGTGGATTGTGTCCCCAGCGCATCAACTTCACTGATCCACACGTATGCACGGCTACGTGGTTGTACTCGTTTCCCCACCGCCACCACAGCAGCACTGCAGCCGGCACATCACTGCCTACCGTGTGCTGGCATGCGATATTAGAGAGTGCGCATGGCGGCATACTGGCTGGCGCTTGCTGACAACGCACAGTGGCCTTTTACATGCCTTCGTGCCAGCAGTGCATCTGATGTGCCACGCGACGCGCAGCAGCAGCAATGCGTGATGGTGGATGAATACAGAACCGGTACCGGCCTGAGGGGGGTGCACGCACGCGCCTGAACGCCCTAACCCTGCCGAGCGCATGCACTCACCATCGGGCGTGTAGACGCACGTAATGCCCAAAGGCGCGCAGTCTGTACAGTTCCATCGCTCGTTATCGTAAAACACCTGCCAGAAGTGTGCACACCATGCACACCTCGCAAACCTTGGCCTGGCTGCATGGATTGGGCGGCGACAAGCCCCGTAGGCAGGGCGTTGGCATATGCGGATATGCCTGCGTCCACCACCTCACCCTAGCCCGCAAGGCAGCCTCGCGCACTCTCGTCACTGTTGCAGTGTTCAGACTTGTGGATGCAGGAATGTGACATCCTACCAGCACACAACATGTTGCGGATTGCGGCCAGGTCTGCAAACTGTTTGCGTCTCGTGGGGTGCTGTTCTGGTGGGTGGGGATGTGTAATGGGCATCGCTACCTGCAGGTCATGTCGCAACATGCGTTCGTATGCATCAACGGGCATGCCTGCTGCACACCCACACAGACTGATGTGCTTGTCAGAGCTGAGAGTGGCAGCCACTGAGACATGGCGAGCGGCAGAAAGCCTCCTCCCCCCCCAGCACCCCTGTGGAGGGGAAAGGCGCGCCATCACTGCAGCACCTGACGCGCAGTAACAAGCGTGCTTACCATGTCTTCGTAGGCGACTCCTGACCGCTCGTGTATCTTTTTGAAGTGTTGGCGCTTGCTGCCAGGGTATATTTCGTGGTGCGTCCCCAGGTCGTACATGCTCACGCCATCAGCAACGGTGAAGGCCTTCATACAAGGCACTGCCCACTCCGGATACTCTGTGCGGCTGACATAGGCCTAAAAAAAATAGGGAGAATACCAGTTCTAGCACAGTTGGAATTTCAGTTGGTGGTTTCACATTCGTGGCGTTTTGAAAATAAAATTGAAACCCCCAACCCCGAAATGTATGTGTACATCATACCCTCATCAGCACCAGTTTGAGCAAGCCACATGGCAGGGACACAGCGTGACTGCTTGGGCGTGCAAGCGTGGTGAAACCCTCGCTCACAACGGTGCGGTGTTAGGCACAGCGCAAGGGCAGGATACGCAGATACGCACAGCACCCAGAAAACAAGCCCTCCTCACCACTTGAACGTCCTTCCACTTTGGGTCAGTGGCAAGTTCGTGCAGGATGGCACGACTTGCTCCAATCAGGCGGACCTCCTCGCCTCTTCGGTCATAAACCCGCCCATCCTTGTCCTTCTTAAAGGGAGCCCCACCATCAAGCATGTACATCTCTGGCCTGCTTGCGCACACAACAAATGCAAACGAGTGAACAATACGTGGGGATGAATGGACAGCATCAGCGAACAGAGGCGTTGGGTTCAGCGGTGTGGCAGCACTGCAAGGCTACCCACCACCAAAGAGTGCCGTCCAAGTCAAAAGCCACCACTGTGGGTATCCGTGTTGCTTGCGTCATCCCAGCTGCCTCTGGCCTCCCGCGGCCCGCGCGTGTCACTCCTGCTGCACGACCACGTGTGACTGCCGCTGTCAACCGGCTGCGGGGTGTCCAGTGCATATCAGGGCAACAACCTGGTCATGAAGCACAGCTCTGATTGCACGTCGTTGTGCATCGTGCTATGCCATAATGACACAGGCAGTCTTGGATGTTGTGGCAGTGAGTTGGATGCATTTTCCGCTGCCGACTTTCGTACTCGAGATCAGCATCCGGTGATGCAGCAGCTTGCTTGGCTGAAATGTACCCACACTCCCACACTTTGCTGAGCAGAACAGACGGGACCACAATCCTGGAGCCATGCCATGTGCAGCACGCCATGTCTGCAAGCATGCAGATGCGGTCATGGTGTGCTGCCTGCAAACAGGGACCACTCACATCGTAGGAGTGGAGGTGTATGCGGCCGCTGAGCACATATGCACGTGTCTTACTGGGCGATGCACCAGCTCCGTCAAATGAACACACCCAAGTGCGTGGGTTTTTTGCAGCTGTACGTACTCAAACCAAAAAGTGATCATTAAATTATTTGCCGTATCCCCATTTTGATTGCCTGCCTGTCAGTGTGGATGAGTGTGGGGTGGACGTTGTCATGCTTGGGCAATGGCTGACACTGAGGCTGCATGCGGAAGCCAGTGCCCCTGCACTATCATTGGCTGAGCATGTCCACGGCCGAAACGTGTGGGACTGTGACCATGCTTGTTGGCATGCCGCCTGTTCCCAGTCAGACGCGCCCCCATCTGCCGCTGCGTTGCACATAGCCTAGCACCTCTTCCTCCCACCCACACGCCATGCCCGATACTTGTAACCGTCACAGCACTTCAGCACCTCAGTAGGTCAGCAGTGTGGGGCACAGGCACGTGCACCATGCGTATTGGCATCTGTAGGCTTACAGGGACAGCAAGGACTGCTGCCAAGGAGCAAAGCCGTTGTGCAGCGGGATTGAATGCCAGGAACCTAGACGCATGCATGCATGAGTGGGGGGCTGTGGGGTGCAGCCGTGCAGGGTGACTGGAGGGCTGGTGTGCGGTGCGCTTGCGGGGTGGGGACATAGGCCACGCTCGCAGGCAAGCAGGTAGGTGCATGTGTGTGGCGCATGTTGCAGCGTTGTGTAACTGCCAGTGCGGGTACTGCATATTGCGCTCGTGTTGGCGCGACGACATGGATTGACCTAGCGTCGCTGCTGGCGCGACCTGCGCTGCCGCTGCTTCTGCTGCTCCAGTGCAGGCGTGTACTCAGCAAGGCTGCGCTGCGCCTGTTGCTGCAGCGCGTTTTGCTGGACGCCGCACTCCAGCGCCTTGGCCTTGGCGATGCGCATGGGGCGCTGCGGGCCTGATGCAGGTGCCGCGCGGAGCGTGCACAGCGCGCGGGCTGCCGACACCTCCTCCGCCTCCTCCGCCTCCTCCTCCTTCGTCGCTGTCTGCACGGGGGCTTGCGGGGGTGGCGCCAGCGCATGTGCATCGCGTGGCCTGCGGCGGCTGCATGGCGGAACGTGGTGGTGGCGGTGGTGGGCGGGCTGCTGACTGAGCGTGACCGTGACGGTGAGGTCGCCCAGCAGGGTGCTGCCGTGCACATCGTCATGCTGAGTGCATAGCGCCTGTGGGAAAAGGCAATACGCACACGCATACGTGTTTGAGCGTCAAATACAAGGCCGACGGACAGGCACGCCGTATCGAAGGTCATGCATTAGTCATGTTGATGTGAACAGGCCGCTGCCCTTCAAGCAGTGCGTGCAGCAGGCCAAGTGCCAGGCTCAGCAGCAATCAGGGGCCTCACCAGGAGGGCGCTCTGGAGGGCGCTTGCATCATGTCTTGCTGGCCTTGTGGCGCCACAGTCTGAGGACGCAGCCGATCGAGGGGCGGCAGGCGCAGGGGCGGCGGCCGCAGTACCGCGGCGTTTGATGACTCCAAAGGGCCTTGCAGTGGTTGAGACATCTGCTCCGCTGCTGGCGGTGAAAGCCTGCGCATCTTATGAGCGCGGCATGGTGCCGATACAATGTAGGTGTAGGGCACCGACAGCTGAGGTCTTAGCGCCGCAGCCTCCTCGTCAGCTGGGCGGCTCGTGACCTTGCGCTTGCGGGAGACGCGCCCTAGCCTGCGCGCCGGGTGAGCTGGAGTTTGCTCCGTCTGTGAGAAAACCAATTTGTCACACAAGAGTGTCACTTGATCTTCTTGATGAAGGTCGTGCACCAGGTTGCGCTTTTCAGCACTGCTGGCTGTCCGACCGGGGATTCATGCGATGTGGCATCATGGTTAGTGCGCTGTGCACCTGCTGATTTAGCTGCACTCATGACCATAGCTCTTACATGCGATCCAAATGGTTTGACGAGGATGTGCACTTCACTTGAAGGCAAGGCCAGCGTGCTCACGCAGCAGCAGGGCAGGCAGGTGCAGTCAGGCCACGCACGCCCGTGCCCGTGCGCAGGTACGAACGAAAGCAGCTCAGGTTGAACCCATAGACTGAGCCAAGGCTGCTGAAGTTGCTGAGACGTGAAAGACACCATACAGGTCGCTTTGGTCCAGGACCAGACTGCAGTTCTCACCTTGAGCGCGGGCTGGCCCGCAGTGAACATTGCCACTGGCCCAAGACCTGAACCTTCACCGAGGTCCCTCTTGACGGCCTACGCGATGCAAATAGAGCGACAGGTTGGTATCTGAGCGCGCAGCTGCGGTCACACGGCCAAAAGCGGACGTCGTCGTCACCCTGTTGCGCACTCCCCACCCACAAAACAGTGCTGCTGGGGTTGCTCAGACCATGCCGCACGCTGCACGAATCAAACGACCAGCACCGTTCAGCAGTCGGGCTTGGACCCGTCATATGCTTACCGGGAACAGCGGAGCTTCCTGGCTCCTTGTGGCTCCGTTTGCTTCCATGGCAGGCATTCCAAGGTCTGAGCTGAAGCTGGTGAATGCAAGCCTTCAGAACAGTCCTACTGGGCAGCAGCCTGGAACAGGTTGAAGCGGCGGGTAACAGAAGCCTCGATCAGGTGGTTTCAGGGTTCTTACAAAGAGCAGGAGTGTACGTGTGCGTGTGTGCACCAATTGGGTGTTGACTGTCAGGCGTGCTTGGTAGCAAGCAGGGTGCGGACAGGTTGAAATAGGGAAAGTTAAACAGAATGAGTCTATCATAAGCATACGAGCTATTGTGTGCACTTGACATACCCATCAAAGCTGAGATGCTGGTGGGGCGCCGTTGGATTTTGGGTGTGCCCAGCAAGCCGGGTGTCGTTTTGTGAATTTGTATGGAACCTCAGCTGGGCCTGGGATAGAGCAGCGGCAAGCACGCTGCAGATGCTCTGGCACACTTACATTGGGGTTAGCTCCCACGTGGGCTCCTCAGTGCTGACAGGTCTGGACGATGCGCAGTAGTGTGCGTCAGTGTGCGCGAGGCGACGGAGAATACGTTTGTTGCTCAACGCCTCTCCCACAATGGCATAAGCACAGGCCTGTAGGAGGAACTGTGCAGCCATCATGTAGTGATAGGGCGCCTTCCGAGGACATGCCCTCGTGGGTTTGTGTTCCATCATGCCAGCTCGCATGCCGAGACTGTAAGAAGAGTACCGCTTGCTCAGTGTAGTAGTATACTCGACTTGTGAAAGCCTGCAACTCGGACTAAAGTGTTGTGAGCTTGATGCATTCCTGCCCTGGTGTTTGTTTTTCGCCCCACTCCACCACTCTCGCCTCGGGCCCAGGTAAACAACGCTAAGAGAGGCCAGCAAACTTGGCTGGAAAACCACTTTATTCTGCTGATGTTTCTCAGTGGCGGGCGGGCTATCAACTTAACACCGAATATGCAAGCTAAGAGGTTAAGCAACTGGCGTTCCAGCGTTGATTGCACGAGAGGCGTCGCAGCACAACTGCAGCACAGACTGGACTGGTGCAGGTTGCCTCTGCCAGTAATGTGTGATAGAGATTGCAGGTCACCACCTAGCAACCATGTCGTGCTAGGGCTCAAGCAGTGTTTCTCTGTTCCGTGCACCATCTCTGGTTCCGGAGCTGGGCTTGTTGTGTCGTTATCGAGGCCAGGCTACAGGCGTGAGCGCCAAGCGCCCTTGTGCTGCTGTAAACGTGTTTTTGTGCCTCTTTGCCTGGCTTGAACTGTGCAGGTGCTATATACACGCACACCAGCAGAAGCCTCTAGACAGCTGGCTGTGGCGCGTTGGGCAGTGGGTGGAGGGTCTCTCTGGCTGCCGTCGGTTTACGTGTGACACATGCCAGGTGATATGTCCTTGCGTGCAGACGTATGCAACCAGCCTGGCAGGTGCACGAGCAGGGAGGCAGCCATGAAGGGGAAGAAACAATGAAGAAAGGACGAACCTCTGAGGAGGTCAGCATGTGCCTGAGCGCAACTTAAGCTGCCATCAGCTCGACGGCGTGAACCTCGAGGCCGCACCGAAACCAGGTTTCGGGGCCCACATCTTGCGGGTGATGCAGGCCAGGTGCTGCAGACAGCGCTGCCGCAGCAGCTGGTGCTTGTTGTTGCGTTAGCGCATGCAGGATGCGTGACGGGACAGTGCGGTTGGGTCAGGCTGTGTGGTGTGCTTGCGCATACGCCTGCATATACGCGCACTGAGTCAGAATGGCAGGCATGGTTAGGTTCAATGAGGACTGCCATGTGCGGAACGGAATGGTAGAATGTGCATGGCTTGCGTGTCCCAAGATACACATGAGTACACCTTAGCACAGTATACAAACTCTGCATCGCCCAGTCCCACATGGGTGCGGCTTCTGATCAACGCGGGCAGGAGCTGCATTCCGCACATGCCCTGGAGCCTGATGACCTCCCTTACGCACGGTCAGGTCCCCAATCCCCATGCAGTGGCACTACAGTGTCGCAGGGCCTTGATGGAGGTAGAGCTCCGCAGGCCATTGTTCGTACCCGCCATACTTTAATGATGCGAATGGAAACTGCTGAGTTTGGCAGCCATGTGCATGCAGTAGGCTACCCGTAAATCAGCACCCACCTGCAGCAGCGGCGGCAGCGGCAGCACTGCCTCCCTGAGGCGAGTGGTGCGATACCGCCCATTGGAGGCAGGATATGCTGGGGCGGCACCTTCACTGAACTGGCAAGGCAGGAGGAACTGAAAATCCACCCCCGTTTTTGCATGCTGCTCCATCAGTCCACAATCATTCTCAATAGAAGACCTTGGGCTGCAGAGAGCCTGTGCATCCATATATCCTCTCCTCGTCTACTACGCGGCACGCACACGCGTGCGTGCACACACGTCATACGCGTCACACGCCTAAACTTTCTGCGACCCGGAGTGGCAACATGCGCAGATGACGGCCTGGCTCTGGGATTCATGGTTAGAATTGCTCTGCAAGCACTCCTGTCGTGTTGTGTCACTTAAGCACGCAAGTGCAGGGGTGCACCATGATGCCACCCCAGGTGCTGATACTGTATCTCAGTGTCTGGAAATCGCATATCACACTTGGTGACACGTCCACACGTATGTGCTCCAGGTTTGGGAAGTGCAAGACGACGCCAGCCGCATGTCGTGAGGGACGACAGCCAGTCATACATTGCACAGCGGTACAGGCGTGGCCGATGCTGCACCTGCACTGCTGTCGAGGACATGAAGGATGTGAAGAATGTCAGACGCAGTCATGCAGGTGTGCTGAACTACCACTTCAAGGTCATATGCAGTGTGTTAGCTGCCTTTGCGCAAAGCTGCATTTCTTCGAAGGACTTGCCTGACACCGGTTGCCGTCCACTGGTGACCTTCGGGTTCCTCGTGTTGCTTTTGGTTCTCCTTGCACGGTCCTGCGCTTCGCGGCTAGCTTCCCAAGTGCGTCATGTAGAACACAGCACACCTTAGTGATGCGGACTTTGTATCCACGCAATGTCGACACAACCGGCCCCTCCGCACCATATGGCGATGCCTGCCACGCAAGTGACGGAACCAGGCAGCTTCAAAACAGGACTCTGTGGATGCATGAGTGACAAGGGCATCTGCTGCCTTGGCCTCTGGTGCCCGTGCTGCCTGTGAGTCCCTGCAAGCAGCGCTTTGACCGCAGTAGACTGTTGACTGCCTTTCCAGTCTGGCCCTGCTGTCGCTCACTTCGTGTATGTTGTGGCCTGGACAGGTATGGTGACAACTACAACCGTCTTGTTGGCGAGGGCTACTGTTATCGTTGTTGGTTGTACGCTTTCTTCGGGTCTTGCGCCTGCTTCTTTGCGCACAAAACGCGCCGTACGCTCAGGTGAAGCCAGCAGCTAACTTTATTTGCGCCTGCCTGTTACAAGGTTTTTGACCATGCATTTTACACGATATGAACTTGTTGCTCTCCCAAGGGGCTGTTGGTTCCAAAGCGTGAACGAGTACATTGCGCACGTTGCTCTGCAGACACAAATACGCCCTGAGCGAGGAGCCCTGCTCCGATTGCTGTACACACACATGGTGCTCGCCACTTGCGGTAAGTCGAAGCTGCTGTGTGACTCTGTTGATTGTCTTCGAACCTGCGGACATGTGTTGCATGGCGCTGCTGCAAGTGGGCGGCGACTCCTGCACGTGCCTGCAGACAGCTTGGTGCAAAGCTTCAGCAGGCAAGCTTGTTGCGCATGTCCATCTGTGTATGCATGCGTTCACGCGTCTGCCCCTGCATACATGCAGGTGTGTCAAGAATCACGTGAGATGCGGCTGCGGGGCTTCACAGGGTGATGGTAATTAGGTGAAGGCATGAGGATTTTCCGGACTCAAGTTCACTCCGAGCTGCTCGCCAGCTGGCCCAAGTACACCGCTAGCGTTCTACCAGGCAGCAGCAGAGCCTAGCACCGATGCCATGTGTCTGTCTGAAGCTTGGGGACGGGCCGCCTCAACCTGTGTGGACTGTTGCGAGACCACAAGTCCGACCATGGTGTGGGCCTTGCGTCTCAGGACTCACAATACGCACACGTATGCACACCTACCCTGATGCACGCCTGCCTCACCCTATTATTGCGGCCACTGGCCACTGGTATGTTTCCTTGCATGCGCTGTGCATGCAGCTGTGCATGCGGTCCATGCATGCTGTTGTGTTTCTGTTTACTCTCCGATCACCCGCAATGCTTTGCGCACCGCCGCTGCCCTGGCTGGGACACACCCTTGGGGGTAGCCAACACTGGATGCACAAGGGTCACCATCAGCTGGTGTGCGGCCACACGCGTGCGCCGCACACCCGCATGCAGCACGCAAGCCCCCCCCTCCCCCCCGTCCTTTCCACACACACACACATGCGCACCACAGTGGGTGCTGGTCTGCAGCACCTGATTGACTGTGCGATGGGTATATCATTAGCGTCACTCTGCTGCCATGCTATGCACGCCACACGCGAGCCTCACACGCTTGCCTGCACTGCGCCGCACCACCCTCCCACTTTCATCAGTATCGCTTAGCCGTGTGTAACAGGGGCAGTTCGCGTCGCACCAGCGGTGCGTGATGCAGTTTGCAAGTGTGTGAAGGCAGACGCTTATCAGCTGCGCTTTGGACTCGGTCTTGCAAAGTGCACGATATACATGGGCTCACCAGAGTGTATTCGCACGTTGCATGGCAGCATGATCTGTGTCCAGCTCACCATTGCTGCACACAACCACGGGCCAATGACAAAATACGCTGTGGCCTGTAATCCAGGACATGCCTGAGCAGAATGTAAAACACGAGCGTTTCTGACCATATCGGCGACTGCTGCACATGCACAGCGCACTGCCTGCATGCTAACAGCGTGCACAAGCTCCTGAGTGTCGGTCTGCGTGCGCCACGGGAACCGTGGCGCACCGCCCAGATTACTGCCAGCCACCAGGTGTGGAACCGAGGATGCAGCACAATTTGGTCACGATCATTCTGCCAGAACGAGAAGTGTCCACACGTTTAGCGGTGCTCTGCATGCGTGCCTCCCCTGCCCAGTCTGGAGGGCGGTGGTGCATGCACAGCTTTGCGCCGCTAGAGGTGGTTTGCACTGAAGAGTCAACAGCAAACGGTACACGAGCGCAGTTGATTGGCTGAGGATTTCCTCAGAAGCCGGGCAGCTGGCTGAGGTCCATGACTCCGCGCGTGAGGCCTGCCAGGTCCCTCAAGAACGCCAAGCGGTTGCGGCGCACGCCCTCATCATCACACATCACAAACACCTGCGCACGAGGCACACCAGCGTGCATTGTGTTGGGTCTAGCTGGGTCCGCATGCGCAGCGGAGAAGCAAGGTCATGGCGGTGACATCACCACCGCAAGCCATGAGCCTTAAGGTAGTGTACGCCCAGCAGGCAAACGCTAACAAGCACAGGCGAGTGTCAGGCTGCCAGGTTGGTTCCATTGCGTGCCATCCGCCACCGCCACAAAAGGAAGTTGCACTACCTACCGTATGTCACAAAGCTCAACCTTCACACAAGTCAAGCTGCCACTTAAAGAGCACTGCCAGCGTATACCACCACACCAGTCCTGCAGGCTATAGGGATGGCACGCTGCGTCACCATATTCATACGAGGTGTTTGATGCTGCTTCCTCCCTCACCTTCTCAAAGTAAGCATCAATGGGCGCCACCAGCTGCTCCGCAGACTCCAGGAACGCCGCGATGGGCATGCCGGGCTGCACAACGCTCGAGACCTGCCGGGTGAGGGGCAAGTGGGCGATGGGCAGTGGGAGGGGGTCAGGCGGCGCAAGGACAGCACACATTTCAAAAAGCTGCGAGGTGGTTGCTGACGTGATGAATCCGTTCACATTCGAGGTGCGAGTGTGCCAAGGACACCGCGCACAGCCCTCCGATACCATAGGCGGCATGCCCATCCATCACACAATCCATTTCACTAGTGAAGGATTCCAAAACCCAGATAGTTCCTGGTTTCCTGTCGCCAGGAACCAACACGAATCCATGGTGCAAACCGCAAGGACGACCATTCCTGCCTTGTCCTATCTGCTATCCGGTCCTATCCTGGCAGCCGCACCTGCTGGAAGGCTGCGTGGAGGTTGCGCTCCTCGTCGCACTCAAACTTGGCAGGGTCGACGCTCCACGCGGGGTCGACGGCCTTGCCGCGCACAATGCGCGTGGGCCGGCTGAACGCCGCCATCACGCGCCTCAGCCGCCCAGCCTCACCGGCCTCCCACTCAGCCTGCAGGGGAAAGGGGATGGGGAGAGGGAGAGGGGAGCGGAGGGGGCATTTGGTGGTGTTGCAGGCTTGCGTTGCAGGGCATGGCAGTGTCTGAGGATGGACGGCACACAGCTGGTCGAGAGCTTGCGAGCCGCTCAACACACAATGCCAGGCAGTGCCATTGCAGGCGACTATGCTTTGGTGGCTTGTTGGCTTGTCGCTGTGCGTGTGGGCTTGACACCAGGGCATAGCACCGGCCTCCCCAGCGCATCACTACTGTGTACCGGTTGGCTGCACACCACGCGCAGGTGTGGCACACACACACAGGCATTGGGACCCGAGGTGCATTCAGTCACTTTGAGGGCACCTCACTACCTCACTTGCCAGCACATTTCGGCAGGCGATGTTGCTAACCATGGGTTGGCTGTATGCTTTTGCAGGCGTGCAGGCGCGTGTGGGCGGTCAGGCCAGTGCGGATTCAGGCCAGGCCACGCTGGCTGTGCGCGTGTGCGCATGCATGCACGCGGCTGCGGCCGCACCTTGAGTGCCTCTGTGGCCTGTGCCGCCAGCGAGGGGTCGTCCGCGCGCTCCGCCAGCACCGCACGCACCACCTCGGCGGGAGCCCTGAGGCACAGCGCCAACAAGAACGTACACATCAAACCACGATGAAAAAGGCAGGATGGCCAGCTGCTGGACACGCTTAATGAAAGGCAGCACTGCGTCAACAGCCAGCAGGTGTTCAAGGTGTTTGTTTGAGCACTTATCGAGCAGGACACCATGTCTTGTACACGCACGGGCTAGGCAACACAAGCGCAAGGCTAGGCTACGCTCAGCCACGCGTATGCCGGTGGGCCTCGTGCGCTCGTGCGCTCACCCTGCGTCCACCAGCAGCTGCTCCAGGCGGCCAGTGACGTAGGTTACCACCGCCTCCTGCACCTCGGCGGGGGCGCTGATGGGCTGCTGCGCGGCGGCCAGCGCCACCGCGCCCCTCAGGCTCAGGTTCACGCGGTTGGCCACCAGCGTCTGCACGCAACAACAATCGCGCACATCACCCGGTCTATTACTTACGCAACAACACGGTTTCAGCCTCACCATCCTATCCACCGCTGTGGCGAGATGCGGTCTTGAAGCATAACCAGGCAACATACGCTTTACAACAGGCCCCTAACCTGTAAAGACACACACATTTGCACACCGCCCTGCATTTACCCCTCGATGTGTCAGCCGCCACGAGATGCCCTGGCCGTTGCACTGGCTCCTCTGCAGTATGCACTGTATCACTGGTTCACTGTACGCTCACCTGCAGCATGCCGTACGCCGCCCTGCGCAGGCCGTACTGGTCAGCGCTGGCGGTGGGCGCGCAGCCCGCCGCAAACAGCCCCACCAGCGAGTCCAGCCGGTCCGCAACGCACACCAGCACGCCCGCCGGCGTCGCCGGCAGCCGGTCGCCCGCCTGGCGCGGCAGAGCCGCCTCAAAGATGGCCTCCGCCACCTCCTCCGGCAGGCCCTGCTTGAGCGCGTAGTGCCGCCCCATGGTGCCGGCCAGCGCCGTCATCTCCATCACGGTCGAGGTCGCAAGGTCTGCCTTGGCGAGGTGCGCGGCCTGCTGCGCGACCTCCACCACACCCGGCGTGGCGGCGAGGCCGGCGGCGGCGGCCAGCGGCTGCACCAGCGCGTAGGTGCGGTTGGACTTGTCCAGCAGGGAGCCCAGGTCCTTCTGGAACATGGTGCCGCTCAGCTTGGGCCTACACACCCACAGCAGGCACACCGCCGAGCACGCCACGATATGCAACACAGCATGTGTCAGTGGAGACGCGTCACTAGCGGCGCAGGGCGACTCAACCGCACGCCACAAGCAGAACTCAACTGAGAGTTCTGTCCAGGAGTTCCATCGTGAGCTGCATTGCCTGGCAGCCACAGCATCCATGCAGGGCAAATAGCCCCCGAAGAGTTCCCCAGCAGCAACCGCAGGGGGGCACAGACGAATCACACAACAAATCCGGCTTTGCTGCAACGCTCTGGAGATGTTGAATCATAAACGTGTCACAGCCAGTGTGCAGCTGTGCGCTGTCGTAAGCTTATCGCAGATCCTCGCAGACCAACGCCCGCATACTTGTGTGCCGTACGTGCAGGAAGTGCGCAAAGACATATCGATTCATTACCTGAAGTCGCCGAGGGGCTGCTTGAGGTCCTCGGTGTAGAAGAACGTGGCGTCCTCAAAGCGCGCGCGCAGCACCGCCTCGTTGCCGGCAGCCACCAGCGCCGGGTCCACCGCGCCGTTGGCCACCGTGATGAAGTGCGGCAGCAGGCGGCCCGGGGAAGAGGCGTCGTACACCGGGAAGTAGCGCTGGTGCTTGCGCATCACCATCACAAGCACCTCCCTGCGCACGCGAGCCGGCGGCCGCAGGAAAGGCCCGCACAGCGATGAATAAAGGCACGACAGACATCAGGCACCATTGCGAACAGTGCGGGCCATGCCATCATCCTGCTAATGCTTGGGGGACCGGAGGGGGGCCCGGCTGTCGCAAGCCAGCATGCAAGATTCACATGGTGATGGTTGCTGCAGGCGCTGCGCTTGCTGCCCAAGGTCTCAGGCTTCAAGTTCAACTCCTGCATGCAAAATACGCCTGCTGATCAGGCAAACAGCACGGGCGACGCTACGAGCAACCACTCAGGGGATCCGACCCTCGCCCCTGCCCGACACTCCACGCCTCACACGGTACACCCCTCACACGCGCGCTCCCGCCCGCCACTCACGCCGGCAGGTTGAGGAAGGACGGCGCGAAGCCGCCGCGCACCACAAAGGGGCTCTCCACCAGGTTGGTCACCTCCGCCAGCAGGTCCTCCCGCGTAGCCTCAGGCACCACGCCGCCCACCTGCACACGCAAGTGCACACATTACACACGACGCGAGTGCATAAGTATTTGACACACAATGGATGACGGGTCATCGTCAACAATACATAGATGGTGCAGCTACCGGTAAGTCAATTGGACACCACGACGTGACCTGCGACTGCTTGCACGTCAGCTGCAGCCCGCACTACGGAGCGCAAAAGCAATGCAGATATTCACGCGGCCTACTGTCGCGGCATAATTTGTCAAGTTATTGCACACGCATGCGCGCGCGGTGCGCACCTCCGATGCCATCTTGACGACGTCGCGCCAGATGGCGTCCGCGCGCTGCTGCACGCCCAGCGTGATGCGCTGGCTGGCGAGCGCCTCGCTGTACTGCTCAGCGCTGCCCACGTGGACCTCCGGGGAAGCCGCGTTGCGCAGCACACGCGTCACGTTGCCGCCCTGCGCGATACAACCACCCAACCACCCATGTTTGCGGTTTGCGCGATTTCCAGCAAACAACGCATAATGCTGTACGATTGCACGGCAGATTTCTCAGTTGCCTCAGGTAAATCTGATGCAATGCCTAAGGCTGCGAGGCAAAGTGCATCATATGATAGGGCCCGCAGCACGACCCACCTGCAGGTTTGCCCACTTGAAGGGCAGAACCGTATCCCCATGCAATGCCAAAAGCCACCTGCGGGCAGGCAACGTACAAGCAGGAGGCGAGTTGCTCATGGCTGAAAGTAGACACCACGCCCTGATCGCCCCACAGCACACCAGCGAGTAGGAACAAAGTCACATGACAGTGGGGGTCAGCGAATGTCTGCCCCCATGGCATTTGCGCTTCACAGGTGGTAGGGACCGCATTGATGCGCCCGATGCTCATCTGTCTACACACACACATACATACACGCACACAGCCATATGGCCCGCACGTATTGCCACCCATTTGCGTATCTCCGATGCCGTAGCCCTTGCACGTACCTGACGGGTCTGCTGAACGCCACATCGCCCTGCCAGCGCATGCTCTTCTTGAACGACAGCCCCGCCACCACTGCAGGCAGCTCCTCACACAGGGCCTGCGCAACAGCAGTGGCAGCCACACACACGCACCCGTCGTGAGGCATCCATGAAGTCCACAGTGTGTCAACATGACCATTACACATCAGTCAAGCAGCCACAGCTGATGTATGTAGCTACCGTAGCAGTCACGCTCAGGCCGGCACCAATCAGATGCCAGAGCCTTGATATGTATGTCAGTATGTGAGTGCACGAGCAGCTGGGGTACATGTAGGAGCAACTGGAGCACCTGGCTGCGCCCTCGCTCACCTCGGCCGCCGCCTTGCCGGCGTCCCGCACCAGCGCGTAGCAGTACTCGACACCCTTGGCGTCCGCCTCGCGCGTGATGGACTCCAGGGGCACGCCGTTCTTGCGCGCAAACCCCTCCAGCGCCTTGGTGGGCTGGCCGTCCGCACCGTACGCCGCCTTGGCGGGCGGGCCGCGCACCTTGGCCTCCTCGGCCGCCTGCCGCGCCGCCAGGCCCTCCACGATGACCGCCAGGCGTCGCGGCGTGCCCTCCACCGTCACCGCGCCATGCGGCAGGCGCAGCTTGGCCAGCAAGGCCGGCACACGCTCCCTGCACACCACACCACACACCACACACAACGCAATCTGCGCATCGCCCCACGGGAATGTTACCTCAACACAGCCCGCGCCGAAAGCAAAACACGCCTGAACACTTGACAAGTCAGGTTTCATGTGGAACCCTCCGCTATCAGGCACAGGTGCAGCGGGGTCAGGGCAGGAGGCGTGGCGTGTGTGTGCAGGGGGGGGGGGAGCGGACGCTGCTGCTGTATCAAGATGACAGTCCGTCACCACCACGATGTCCAACACGGGCAATGATCCTGACGTGGCGTGTGTGCTGAGGCACTCAGCTCGCACCTGAGCTGCGCCAGGCCTGACACAACGTCATCCGGCGGCAGCTCCTCAGTGCCCACCTCCAGCACAAACGTGCGGGGGGCAGTGGACTCGGGCACCTGCGGGCGGAAGGGAGTGTGCGTGAGAGATCCATTGGTTATCAATTTATCATGCACACAGCGTCTACGCCAAATGCCTGCAACGGACACGCAGGGCAGGTTGCATCCCTTCCTCCACGCACCTACGTCCAGATCCCCTCGCCACAGATATGGACAGGGAATCAGTGACACAGGTACACAGGGATTTGCCGTTGCCCCCGGTGTCCACGATGTACTGGCAAATTGGCAATGTACGAAGGTAGCACGCTACGCTCAGTGACAGAACCTGGCCTCGTTCACTGCCTAACCCCCACACCTGGGGCTTAGCGGGTGGTGGTGCGGTGACGGATGGGATGAGGCCCAGCGGATGCCCCAGCTCCTCACGCCTGGACAGCCACAGCCCTGACAACACACGCACGCAAGCAAAGCACAACCCGCACAGCAGCAACATAAGTACACCACGCCCTGTGTCGACTTGCTGCGTGCTGCCGCATGGAGACCCCCAACAGCGTGCCACATCCAGGCAGCCGCCAGGCTGGCAGCGTGTCAGGACGCGGGGGAGTTAGCAAGGATGCTGTATTATGCGGCAGCACAGTGCCGACGCAGTGCAGGCGTGTGTGCGGAGGGAGGTGCAGGACTGCTTGCACTGCACAGAGCTCACCCGTCACCTCGCGAGCGAGGCCACGCAGCACCGCAAAGCAGTTGGCGCGCTCCGTCACGCCCACCGCCCCACGCGCATCCATGATGTTGAACGCGTGGCTGAGCTTGAGCAGGTGGTCGTAGGCGGGGATGGGTAGGCGCTTGGCCAGGAGGCGCCGCGCCTCCGCCTCAAACAGCTCGAAGCGCGCGCGCTGGCCCGCGACGTCGGCCTCATCCATGTTGAAGCACGACATCTCGTACTCGTTCTGGTAGAACATCTCGCCATACGACACCGTGTCGTTGTACCTGCCAGCGTGGCGGGTTGATGCACGTCGCGATGTGATGATGGCCAGGGGGGATGAAAGTGATGGGAGGGACGGGAGCATGGGAGGGAGGGAGGATTGGAGGGAGGGAGGATGGAAGGGAGGAATGCGAGGCGTCAGGTGTGCTACCCATGTCGTCAAAACACCCGCGCGCACCTTGCGGTGCAGGCAGGTCCTGGACCATGCGCCGCGCGACATGCAAGCTGTTGGTTGCAACAGCTGGCCAACCAACAGCTGGCCAGGGGAATGCATGACGACATGCATGCGAGTCAAGGATTCGGCAGTGCTTCCTTCTGTATTTGCACCATCATGTGAACACAACGCGTATGAACGTTCCCTGCTTGGGGCATGTGCACGTGCATGCGTGCATGCAAACCAGCAGTGCGTGAGGACTGAGGAGCATGTGACCACGCACAATGCGCAGCCACGCTGCATAGCCGGCGTGCCAGTAACCGACCGCTTGCTGCAGCAAGCGCGCCAGACCCTGCTGGCATCCAGCCTCACATCCGCATGCGCGGTGCCAGTCGCTCACGCGACCCTGTATCCCCTTTCCCCACCCACTTGATATCCTTGAAGTTGTTGACGCCCTGCAGCGCCATGAGGATGCGCTCCATGCCGTACGTGATCTCCACCGCCGGCGCGTCCAGCGTCTTGCCACCCGCCTGCTGGAAGTAGGTGAACTGGGTCACCTCCATGCCATCCAGCCACACCTGCACACACGACAACCCAGCAAGCACGTGAGGAGGCCAAGGGTGGACGGTGGGATTACCTGGGGTGTGGGGGTGGTGGCCGCAGCGTAAGAGGTGCATGTGCATCGGTGCTTGCTCGCTAGGAGCGTTGCCGTGCAATTGCTTGCCCCCGTGTGTCGACGTGCCCGACCCATCACTTGCACCTGGGTCGCCCGTTCATTAGTGAGACTTGATGCAATTATTCAGCATTGCGGCGCTATATGCAATCAGGTGACCAGCGCAAATGCGAGCAACCCGTAGGCGGCTAAGAGCGCTGCATGTCAGAGTCACGTGCTGCCGTGCTCACCTCCCAGCCCAGTCCCCAGGCGCCCAGCACGGGGCTCTCCCAGTTGTCCTCCACAAAGCGCACGTCGTGGCCGCGCGTGTCAATGCCCAGCGCCTCCAGGGAGCCCAGGTACAGCTCCTGAGCGTTGCCAGGGTCGGGCTTCAGGATGACCTGCGTGCCGTGCGCGCATGCCATCACCAGGGCACACAGCATGCATACGAAGGGTGAGTCACAGGCGTGACATGTGGCGTGCGTCCATCGCAGATGCTGCCACGTAGTGCAAGCCAGGTGAACAAGTGTATGGGGCGAATGGGTGCTGTGTATCGTATTGTGATGTTGATGCGTATCCCCACCTGGAACTGGGTGTGGCGCTGCAGGCGGTTGGGGTTGTCGCCATAGCGGCTGTCGTCAGGCCTGACGGATGGCTCCGCGTAGCACACGTTCCAGGGCTCAGGGCCCAGGACGCGCAGGAACGTGGCAGGGTTCATGGTGCCCGCGCCAACCTCAGTGTTGTGTGGCAGCCAAATTGCGCAGCCCTGTGCAGCCCAGTACTCCTGCAGCTTGGTGATAGCGTCCTGAAAAGTAGGCGCCTTGCCCCTGGTCACAAAGCCTGGCTTCAAGCCGTTTTCAGGCGCTGTGGCAGGTGGTGCGGGCGCTGCAGCAGGCGCGGTCACCGCCGCTGCCGACACAACTGTTCGTAGGCAGCGCCTCGCCACACCCAGTTGCTGGAAGGCATGGGCAGGTGCAGGGTTGGCTAAGCTGCTGCCGCTTGAGCACGCGAAGCGCACGCGTTGAGGCAGCACGCGCAGCTTGCTGATTGCATTGTGCGGCCTGAAGGGCGCATACCCACGAGCAGGAGCATCCAGAGCGTGCATGCTGGCGGGAGGAAGGAGATTGATACTCCTAACACCTTCAACCTGGGCAGAGGCAAGCAGAGCAGTGGCGGAACTGGGCAAAACGCTGGCGACCAGCAAGATGTGCGCAGTGCGGTCAGGAGCGTGAAGACATTTGCACCAGCAGACCAGGTAAGCACAAGCATAAAGATGCAGAAAATGCAGCCCGCTCACCTACACCCCCGTGTGCAAAGTGACAGCTTGTTGCCTGGTTGTCCGCTTTGCTCCGTGTGCTGCCACAAACGATGCAGGCAAGCCACAAGGCCTAACGTAAGCTGACCAAAATACCACGAGCACAGCAATATGCCGCCACGCAGCTGGTAATGTGACAAAGCATACGATGTTGCTGAAATTCTCCAGACCATGGCCAAGTCGCTTGTCCTCCACATGCAAGCGTACCGCAGTGTTCGCGGGTTGCTTTCACTTAAGCCTGTCGCATGTTGGGATGTGCGCAACACCAACATCCTGTGTCACATGTCATAGGTTTAGCTGCGTGTGATAGCCCAGAGAATTTCCATTCTGCTCAAAACTAGCTACTGTAAACACGTCTTTGCGTCGCACGTTGCAAGGACTGCTTGATACAAGCCGAAAGGGCTCTCTGTGGACTATGTGGCTGCAACGAGAGTCTTAAGCTAGCAAGCTGGAGTATGGACTTAGGTGGCCCGTTGCAGCTCGATGGGTATGCGATTGGCAAGCGGGCAGGCACAGCTCTTCCATGGTAGGGGCCGAGTGCTGAGGGTTACAGGGAGCAAGCTGCTCCATACAGCCTCAGATGCATGTGTACATACAGCACCCAAGCAGGCCACCCAAGCAGACCCCTTGGCCGAGTACAAGGCGGCATACAGAACCTCAGCCGTATCGGTACCTGTGAAGCACTCGTCAAGTAAAATATCAGTTGCACGATGTTCATAGCCTCGCTGCAGGAATGTCGGTAGGCCTTGGTCATCTGCGATTGCATCAGCGACTCGACATCGAGCCCGTATGGCTAAGTGTAGTGCATACTGCGCAACGTGAGCATAACAAACCTGTGAGCATCAAACACAGTTGTTTTGATACAGGACTGGCAATCTGTTTCCTTCACTCTATCCTGCTGGCAACCGGTCAGCGTCGTGGTTAACGCAGTACGCTTTTCAAATAGCAGCACAAAAAAGGAAGGGGCTCAGCGGGCGTGCTATAGCTTGACGTTTACAGATACATGTCACAATCACGTGTAATTGTTCGCTTGCCTACTCCAGAGGACTTGAGCTCCACATCTTCATTGTGCCATACATTTTGACGACAGCTGCTCAAGCGACCCCGAGTATGCATGGCAAACGCTGAACAACAGACAACACCATCACGCCTTGTTGCAGCCCTTGCTGGACCAAAAACCTCTCTCCTTGCTCAATCTAACCCCGCTCCAGCACACAGCACCGTGCAGCAGAGCGAGCGGCAACAACACATTCGGATTTCTCTGGTGTTTCATTCGCCAGCAAAGGAGGAAACACCTGAGAGAGACGTCCTGCTGTTCAGCTCCCCTGAACAATTACGAAGCCTCACGGAGCTCAACAACACGATGGAGGACTACGACCTTGCACCCTTGCAGACCGCTAGTGATACTCTGCCGTTCAGCGACAAACAACGGGTGTCGAACGTACACGACCGGGTCAAGAACAACGAAAAACTGTATGATGCATACAACGAGCTGCACACGCTTGCCCAAGCGTTTGAAAAGCCGTTTGACGCACCTGCGGTGCTAGTCGTGGGGCATCAGACAGACGGCAAATCAGGTGAGAAGAGACCAGGGAACCCTCTTGAGGCCTGTCCTGAACCTATTAATTACACAAGTATTTGCAGGTGTGGGTTTGGCGTTGACTGTCATCCTAGACGTGCATATTGCGCCCCAGGCAACAAACAAATCCTTTGCGCACTGACCGCAACCCTCTCTGTTTGCAGCGCTGGTGGAGGCTCTTATGGGGTTCCAGTTCAACAGCGTGGGAGGCGGCACCAAGACCCGTCGCCCCATCACGCTTCACATGAAGTACAACAAGGCATGCCACGCGCCCGTGTGTTATCTCATCAAAGACGACCTTAGTGAGCGCGACATGGCCCTGGAGCAGCTGCAGGTGAACCCAAGTGGTGGGGACAGCAGTGACTCACTTGCCAAACGCCTGGGAGCGCCTGTGGGTTGCAGGCAGCTCAGATGTTTGGGCAGCGGCTTGCATCAGAAGACAGTGCCGCAGGCGGTCAGCTGCTTGACGGCTCCCTTCAAATTTGCGCCTGACCGGCATAAGCAAGCGAGGTTGTTTGGTGACGTGCACTCCCCAACCGCCCAGCTGTGTGTGGCTGCCATGCACTCAACTGCAGGACTACATCGATGCCGAGAATGCACGTTTGGATGCTGAGCAGCGATTTGAGTCGCGCGAGATTGTGGTGCGCATGGAGTACAAGTGAGTCAGCAGATGAGCTGATGGTGTACGCCTGGCTTGTTGGCATGCTCCGTGTCGTGCACCTGACAGATGGTCAACAAGAGTTTCAAGTGTTGTTCCCGCCATACACACACCTGGTGGAAGGGCCATAATGGCAGCACACACCCAACGCTGCTTGGCGACGCAGCCTGTAGCCCGAAATGGCCTCATGTTACGCTGTGCCCTGCGTGCATGCCTGTTTGGGCTGCAGGTTCTGCCCCAACCTCACCATCATCGACACGCCAGGTAATGCCAGAGGCCTTTCGCTGCAGACAGTGCATGGATCGCACAGGTGGCGTGATCAGGGTGCTGACTTGCTGAGAGTTCGTGCATTGACAGGCCGGCTTAGTCAGCATGCAACGCATAGCTGCGGTGTACTGTGCTGTGGTTATGAGGACGGCCCTCCCGCCGTATGCATGGTATGCGAAGCCGGCAAGAGGCCGCCCGGCAGCGCAGCTGTATTGGTGTGTTGTCGCGCTGCTGACACACTGCGCGCCGCTGCTGCACTGCAGGCCTCATCAGCGCCGCCCCTGGCCCCGGCAAGAACAGCAGCAAGCTGCAGGGCTTCTCGCAGCAGGTGCGTGCGCTGCGGTGCTTGGTGGCAGCGGTCCTGGACTGGCGCATGCAAACCCATATTGCAGATGATCATCATGCGTTCCATCAAGTACCTGCACAAGCTGACCTCAGCATACCTGAGGCATGCTCCAGGCAAGGGGGTTGAACTAGGAGCGGCTGCATGCTCCACATTCAATCAACAGCCGTCATCCCTGCTCATCCCTTTATCCTTTCAACCCCCTGCCCCCGGTTCAAGGATCAACGCACGCTGTTGCCGCTCTCGCCCCTCCCTGGCCTGCTGCATCACCAATTCACCATCATGTGCGCCACACACAGGTGGAGGCGATGGTGCGTGGCAAGATGGAGCAGCGCGAGTACGTCATCCTGTGCCTGGAGGACAGCAGCGACTGGAACAACGCCACCACGCGGCGCCTGGTGCAGCAGGTCGACCCCACGCTCGCGCGCACAGTGCTGGTCAGCACCAAGCTCGACACACGCATCCCGCAGTTTGCACGGCCCAGCGACGTGGAGATGTTCCTCAAGCCCTCCCTGGAGGGGGCCATGCTGGGTGACTCGCCCTTCTTCACGTGAGAGTATGTGCATGACGATAGCAAGCACATGCTGCATGCGATAGCAAGCACATGCGATAGCAAGCACATGCTGCATGCGGCCCCCAACTTCAGTTTCAGCACACGGGTTGTGCGGCGCGCGCCGTAAAGGGTGTTGTGAGGCCTTATGCATGTATGGCCACATCACCAAAACAGCCAGGTTAGGCCAGCCGGGCCCTTCATCACGCCAGCCATGTGGAGCTAGATACCTTTGTGCTCGGACTGTGGTACAGCTTCCCTTTTCGCCGTACTGCCTTGCCGAGGCAGCACTCCTGCGCATCCATTGCTAGGAGTAACGCTTAGCCACATGATTCATGTAAGCCGACTTTAAAACTTAAAAAGCAATACAGCTATAAAAACATGAATAGGGATGTTCGACTGTGTGTACACTGCTGCTTTCAACGCGCTGCTCAAGTACATGCATGTGTTGGCTCCCGGCGCGTGCAGGTCTGTCCCCTCAGGCCGTGTGGGCAACGACGCTGACAGCGTGTTCCCCAGCAACGCGCAGTTCCGTGACGCTGTGGCGGAGCGTGAGGGCCAGGACGTGTCAGAGCTGGAGAACAAGATGGGAAGGCAGTGAGTGCTGCGCGCTCCCTCTGTCCCTCTGGTGTGCCCCGCCTCGCATCCATTCATTAATTCTGCATCCGCCTTGCGTTGCCTACCTGCCTTTGCGCATTTGGGTGCACGCTGCACATGCATCTGTACACTCACCTGGCCTGACTCCTGGAAACCTGTGCGCGCAAGAAGGCAGTCGCAGGAAGTCGCAGGCCTTGTTCAGCCCCTGGCAGGCGACCAGACCGAGCCAACCAACCTGCGTGTCATACTACCATGCCATTCTGCATGCCTTTCACTTTCTGGCATGGTGCATTCCAGCACCATGCTGTTTTTGCGCGTGCCATAGGTGCAGCACGTGGTGATATATTCTGACATGTACTTGCGTCTGCCCGGCCATGTGCATGCATGTCTGTGCGCAGGCTGACGCGCGAGGAGCGCTCCCACATCGGCGTGGGCTCGCTGCGCCGCTTCCTGGAGTCCATGCTGCAGGCGCGCTACCTGGCCAGCGTGCCGGCCATCGTGCCGCTGCTGGAGAAGGAGCTGAGGTGCGCGGGGGAGCGGCTGGCGGCCACGCAGCGCGACCTGGCGGGCCTGCGCGGCGACCAGCTCAAGGTGAGGCAGCGCGTGCGTGCATGCGTGCGTGTGCAGCTGAGGGAGGTGACATGCACCACAGCTCCGTGGTGGCTGCGTGCCCTTTTGGTGTGGTGAAGCTCGCTGGCCTTGCTACAGGCCTAGGGTTGCCCTTCCAAGGGGGATCAGGGAAGGAATACGTGCATGGAAGCGGCAATAGCGGTGGCTGCATGCCCTGATGGCGGCTGCACATAATCCACATTGGTGCTGGTGCCGGTTCAGCATGGCATCATGTTGTGATTGCAATGCCACGCATGAGGGCGTTCGCCATGTCAATCTGCCTCAGCCGCCTAAGCAGACCTTCCCAGACCCTGTGCGTACCCTGACCCTGTGCTATCGGCACTGCCCGAGCAACACAGGAGGTCTATACCTGGTGGTGTTGCTGATGCTGATGCTGGTGCATTGCTGCCTGCCACTTTCAATGCATCACGCGCATGTGGTGTTGCAGGACAAGGGTCGTGTGTTCACGGATGCGTTCCTGGCCAAGCTGGCGGTCATCCTCAAGGGCACGGTGGCAGTGCCGATAGACAGGTTCGGGGAGACCCTGCAGGAGGAGCACAGCAAGGGAGGTGAGCGCTGCACAGTACATTGATCGATCAGCAACATGCATTGCCGAATCAGGGTGGCGTGGGTTGTGTGGCTACTGTGGTGTGGGGCACTGGCGCGTCAGAGTAGGACCCGTGCTGCCTGCCACTAATCAGGCGGTGTAAATGCGGTCCACTTCGCTGCGGTTGCAGACTTCGATGTATGCCTCACACCAAATCTGAGGTGTAGGAAGTAGGGGGTCGTGTGATGGCAGACACTAGACAGTCTCGGGTTCTGCGGGCTTGTAGAGTGTCAATCACGACGCTGCACTGGGGTTCAGGCTAGGCAGCGCTTCAGTGCTCAGACAAACTTCTGATGCGACTGCATCAGTTTTGAAAGCTGGTGTACCTTGACCGCACGCTGCACACGGCCGCTCACTGCTGCACGCATCTTTGCCAGCCTGATGCAGGAAGAGTGCACCTCAGTGTCACAACAGCGTGGACCGCAGCGACGAGGCTGTGCGTCCCACACGCAATCGTGCAGCACAGGCATGCGCGTGGTTGAGGCAGTGCAGAACAGACATGCAGGCACACACTGCAATGCTGTCAGCAATTGTATTTTCCAGCAGAACGTGACTCGTTGGTGTGGCCCGTACATTGTGCTGGTGCTGCTGGAGCAGGCGCGTTTGTGGGCAAGGGCAGCAAGGCGCTGCCAGTGCCGGACACGCTGCACAACGCCAACATGCGCCTCTACGGCGGCGCGCAGTTCCACCGCGCCATGACGGAGTTCAGGTGAGCGGCGCCTCCTGATGGTGGCGCTGCTGGTGGGGATGATAGCAGTGCACAACAGTGCTGCACTGCTCTGTGTGTGGGGCGTGGTGCATACTCCACGTGCCACAATGTCTTATTGTAACAGCACTGTACAACAGCATTGTGGTATCCTGGTAGCATCCTCAGCTGAGCTGCTGCTGCCTGGCATGTATGTGTGCGCCGCACTGGCAGGCTTACGGTGGGCGAGCTGACGTGCCCCGAGGTGAGCCGCGAGGAGGTGGCCAACGCATGCGGGCTGGAGGACGCACACGACGGCGTCAACTACATGCGCACCGCGTGTGTGATCGCCATGGCCAAGGCGCACGAGCTGCTGGAGCCCTTCATACACCAGGTGGGTGGGGGCTGTGGGGGGCATGCCGGCTGCACGCCCCTGCTGAGTGCCTACTACACCTTCGTTTGCATGCACGGGCTTCACTGTGCTTGCGTATAGACAGCATACAATAGAGGTGTTTGTCTCTCGGCTGTTTTTTTGCTGTCACGAGCTGAACTGTGTGTTTGAGCGTGGCATGGAGTTGTCGCAGTTGTGATTGAGTTTGTTGCTGCCATGGGAGGCAGATTGGGGTGAGTCAAGTTGGTGGTTCGAACGAGTGCAGCGTGAGGGGCAAAGACATGTTCCAAGATTATGTTCCATACACCTGAGTCTCTTGCCGCTTTCTGCCCTGTGTGGCGCTGCGTACGTGTGTGCCGTGTGCAGCTGGGCCACCGGCTGACGCATGTGCTGAGGCGCCTGCTCAACATCGCGCTATACATCCTGCAGAAGGACGGCCAGGTGCCTGCAGGTCAGTCAGGCACTCACACGGCCAGGTGGTAGTGATACAGGGAGGGGCGACCTGCAGGCCCGGAGGAAGATAACCATTGTGAGCTTCCTGCGTCTGAAGCTGACTTATGTCACCTTGCAGCCCTGTCACACCACCGCTGTTTAGCAGCAGTGCAAGCGGGCGCTAGTTCGGCACCCGGTTCAGCATTGCGACAGTGCCACAACCAAAAGGCTTTGCCAGTCTCCGTGCCTGTGAGCCGGTCGCCATTGACGCTATGCAACGCCTGAATCATGCTGTCATCACCCCAGCATCCGGCCGTGTGCATGTGTGCACTGCCTGCAGGGCACGACGCGCTGCTGCGCCGCATCACCGCCACCTTCCATGGCTTCATTGACTCGGTGGAGAAGGCCTGCAAGGACAGGTAGGCGCAGGAGCTGTGGAGGGGCCCGCTGATGTGCCCGCCCTGGACTGGCCGGCATGGCCTGTCATTGGCCAGGCGCCTTTCAGGTGCAAGGTCTGGGCGTTGGTGCCGTTGCAGCGCTGCTGTGTGGGCATGTGCGTTCAGCGCTAGGTGCAATTACATGCGCATGTGCTCAATGATTGCCTTGTGCTTTGGGCGTCGCTTCCATGTGCTACAACGAACGTGTTGCACAGGTGCCTTGAGGACTTGGCCAGCACAACGCGCTTTGTCAGCTGGAGCCTCCACACCAAGGCAAACGTGAGTGGTAGGCGACTCCCTTCAATTCTGTATTGACATGAGACCACTTTTGTGGCATCCACTGTTTCCGCCTGATAACATCCAATGACTTGGCTGCAGGCCGTAACGCCATTTAGGTGCAACTCCAGGTGAAAATCTTGGCGTACCGAACCGGGCCGAGCTGTGCTGTGCTGTGCCTGCCTGTGTGCTGTGGGAACTGTACAGCGCGGCATGCACTCGATGCTCTCCCGCATCAAGCCCGGGGACCCCGCCCCCACCACCTCCACCACATCCGGCGGCGCCGCCATCGCCCCTGGCAGCGCCGCGTCACGCGCAGCCAGCTTCAGCAGCGGCGTGGCCGTGGCCTCCCCTGCGCCTGCAGCAGGCAGCAGCGGCAGTGGAGGGGCGGGTGCTATTGGCATGGTGGAGCTGTTGGAGGCGACGCTGTGGAACAGGTGGGCTGCCGGGGCCCCGTGTGTAATGCAGAAACAGCAAGCCAGCAAGCGAGGATGGGAGGCGTGCCTTGGTAAGGTGTTGGTTGTGGGCCTTGTGTGCGCTTGGTGTGGCTGCTGGGCTGAGGAGGGGATGGGGTGAGGGTGAGGGGGTGGGTGGGTGGGGATGCGCCGGTAAACGCTGCCCCTGATGATGCCTCTTGTCATGCGAGGGGGGAAAGAGGAGGGGGGCAGGGGAACTGGTTGAATGCTGCATCGCCAGGATGACGCATCACCACACCCACGCCTGCCGCATGCTAGACAGCATTCAGGCACCAAGGTCGCACCGCCAGGACTAGGGATGCAGACCCCCCTGGTTTCTGCCTGGCAACCTTTTGTGTTGCATGCGACACTTCCCTGCGTCATTGTGTTTCGGCCTTTCAGGGCATCGCCAGATTTTGCAGGAAGGATCCCTTATATTGGCGCTTCTGTGCTGGATTCATTGACTTTATGTCACTTCTGTGTATGTGTGTGCCGCACTACCACAGGCAGCTGAACGGCACGGCCGAGGAGGTGGTCAACGTGCTGGTGGGTCAGATGTTTGAGGGCATCCGCGACCACCTGGTGCAGGCCAGCGAGCTCAAGTTCAACTGCTTCTTCCTCATGCCGCTGGTGGACGCATTCCCCGCCGCGCTGCGCCGCGCCATGGAGGCCGCGTACGAGGGAGAGCTGGACGCTGTGTTTGACGTCACCTCCATGCGCGCGGCACTGGAGCACCGGCGCACGTCGCTGGAGGCGGAGCTGCGGCAGGTGAGGCTGGGGGTGAGGCCGGGCAGGCAGGCGGGTGGGCAGCAGGCTGCGGCACAGGCTGCGGCACAGGCTGCTGACGTGTGCTGCGCAATTAAGCACAATCCGAGTAGAACCCGGCCACCAGAGGACAGCAGGAGGTCGGATATGTGGAGCGCCAGAAGGGGCCGGGGGGGTCGCGCTGCACTGCTGCTTGCTCCCATCCCTACCTTGCTTCTTGCTTTTTGACATGTTCCCTGACAGTGTTGCTCATGCCTGGCTGCTCGCGCGCGTGTGTGTGTGTGTGTGCACGAGCAGGTTGAGCGCCTGCACACCAAGTTCCACGACATCCATACCACGCTGGTCAGGGGAGCATCCATGAGCCATGCGGTGGAGGTGAGCAGGCAGGACAGCGGCAAATCCCCCTGGCATTGCAATGCTCTCGCGTGTGCTGCATCACACATATGACATATCCTGCCCACACCTTGTGTTGCCAGTCACTGTGCGGCTCCATCTTCCATTTTTAGAGGTCTAGGATGGCCAAACCCAGGGTACATTGAGTCAGTCCGCATAACTGACCGCGTCCTGCATCATGTATTGTGCATCACATCACGCGTGCAGGACCTGGAGCTGAGCGTGATGAGCCTCAACGAGGCGGGCCTCATGGCCACGCCCTCGCACCACCACCACCACCACACCGGGCAGCAGCACCACAACCCTGTGTACAGCGCCATGAGCAGCGCCATGAACACGCCCACCAACATGAACGCAAACAACTTCAGCGGCGCGGGAGCGCAGGGCAGCGGCGTCGCATTCGCACCCACCGCGGCGGCGACACCCACCAGCTCCGTGCCGGTGTCTGCACCCACCGCCAAGGGCAGCATAAGGCCTACGGTGGTGAGTGGTAGGGGTACCGGTAGCGGTAGCAGCTTAATCGACTACTGTTGTATATGAAACCCGCACTTGGGTGCAGGCTGCCACATGCCATGGTGCTGCGATGCCCTACATACAGAGGCAGTCAGGCACATGCATGCTTGATGGCACAAGTGGTCCTCTACTTGCCTGTCCTGTTCGATCTAAACACACCGCCCTGATGCATCCTTGCTGAACAAGACCACAAGCCCAACGAACCCAATTCAGAGAAGCCACCCGCTGACACATCCCTTTATCCTGCCTATGCGCATCTCTCATTGCAGCAAGTGAACCCCACCATGCGCAAGGCGCTTGGCCTGGCTGCCGGCGCGGGGGCTGCACCGGCGGGCGGCGGCGCGCTGATGGCCCAGGCGCGCGCCCAGCAGCAGCAGATGGCGCTGCACTCTGACCGGGACAGGGAGCGCGACACCAACCGGGACAGACCGCTGCTACAGGTGTGGAGGCATGCTTAACCTTGTCTCACCTCGTAAACAAGTACATGATAACATGCAGCTTCTGGTGCATGATTGGAGTGTGTTGGATAACAAGGTTGGACCGCCAACGTCACCAGAGGGTGTTGCGGACAATCGCACAAACTGGTAGCCACCGGCAAGGAAATGCAAGAGCTGGGTGCATGGATCAGCTGCTCTTTCACGCATCATTCTCCTGCAAATGTGCACTCAACGCCGCCTCATCCCTGCAGGTGCCGGCTGAGAAATCATCGGGCACTGGCGTGACCTCCCCCGTAGGCTCGACAGCCGCAGCCAAGTGAATAAGTGATGCACGTCACACCGGCGCGCACCGAAGCGACAAAGCAACACCGGGACAGCCCCAGTAGCAGCAAGTGTTTCCGCACGACGGGGCTGAGCCAGGAGGTGCCTAAGGGGAGCCTTGGGCCTCTGTGGATTACAACACCGTGCAGTGGGGCCATGGGGAAGCGCTCGGCTCGGGATGCACTGGACAGCCCAGCGTCATGTACAGGGTGCGGCGCATCGAGGCCAGGCGGTGGTGAGCTTCAGCCAAGCAGTCACGCGTGTGGCCAGGAGCTGATTGTAGTTGTGCGCCCATTGTATGTCATGCCCATTTTGTAAACCGTGCAGTACTCGGAATTCGCATGTACTGCTCCGCAAATACAGCATGCGGTGCACACAGTGATTGATTCAGATGTAATGCGTCAACATTGTTGCAATTATGATAACTGTTACATTGGCTCAGGCATCGCTTGGCTTGTTTCAGAGGCAGACCATGTGGCGAATGCATAGGGCCCGATCGCTAGCCGTGCTGCAGTGCACAATCATATTCCTTGCACTACAGCGCTCAGGCCGCTGATTTATCTTTGACAATTTTGCCTGGCGAAGAATACGCTTTTACTTTTCACCGTATTCAAATTGCAGACCGGCAAACCATTACACATAACATGCAAGAGAAACACGGTGAGAGAGGACAACAATTGAGAGTTCAACGTGCAAGAACATGAAGCCGCAACCATTACGCAATCCATTCGTCTGAATCGCGCAGCTGTAACCCACAATTCGGAACCCTTCTGTGCGACCAACACCCCACGCGATTGAGTGGCGACCCCGTCAGACATGATCCCCCGCACCCGTCATCTACTCATCTGTGCTGGTATCGCTCAACGACCTGCCCTCATCGCCACCGCCAGGCGGCGCAGCTGAGGGCGCTGTCGGGGGACCCCTGGCGGGCTGCGGTACGTCCTCATCCGAGCGCTGCGTGCGTGGCACCACCTCAGCGGGTCCTTCATCCGGGGATATGGGCGCGTATTCTGGCAGGGGCGCCTGCGTCCTGACCTCCGGCAGTGATGTGCCGGTGTAGGTTTCGGGTGGCTGGTACTCTGGGGTGGCATCAGGTCCAGGGAGGACGACGTGAGCCTCTTCCTCACGCAAGGGGCGAACCTCTGGAGTGGTCCATGGGACATCCGGCCCTGAACCCAGATCAGCCACAGCGGCAACCGAAACTCAACAGGTTGACTGACACAAAGCAGAGGAGTGGTCTATGCAGATTGAGTGGAAAGGCACTGGCTGTTGGAGATACGACAGGGGCAAGCAGGTGGAACGGTGCGTCAGTACTGAACCATGCGTGTGTGCGCGTTTGGAGCACCACAAACAGGGCGAGGTCGGCCCTTACCCTCAGAGAGAGGGTCGTGTGTGGGTGGCACCCATACATGCAGGAGTACCTGCCCACGTCTTGCAGCTGTGTGACGAGCTCGTGTTGCCCAGGCAGCAGGTTGCGCACTGGGCCCGCTCAAGGCTGGCTGAACGCGCCTGGCTCGCGCAGCTGCCAGCAGCCTTGGTTGTCGCAGCATGCTGTTTTTGGTCTGCTAGTGTTGGGAGTTCACAAGCTGCAGGGGTGATCTGGTGTGCGGCTGATGATAGGTGTGTGCTTCACGAGCGCTGCTGCACGCAGCCGCATGCACTTTGTGGCACGCAAGTGTGCAGGTAAAGCATGGACATCGCTTCATGCCTTGCTGTCATGAAGGGATCACAGTGATTCCAGTTCCAGTTTTCCCCTTGCGTGTGTAACCTGGCCACTGCTGCTGCTGCCCTACAACACACACCTGCGCTCGGTTTGTGCCACCAGCGCCCATCGCGAGTTGCGTGGTGAACCTGCAACTCCTTGGCGCGTGCAGCTTGCACGCAGCGAGGCTCTGTCATCATGGCAGCTGCACAGATGATGAGGAGAGGGCCTACTGAGGGACTGCCCAGGATACTGGCAGACAAGGTGAGAGAGGCGGTTGGGGGTGTCCCAGCAGGTTCTTGCCGCAAAGCGCTTTTTCACGCGCCCCAGCAGTCAGCAGCATGAGTCATGCGCGCTCAGGGGCCCTGGCAGGCCTCCCACACACTGACCGGTGTGTCTGGCCTCAGCGTTGAGGGGTAGCTTGGTGTGGTGTGCGAGCGAGCACCTCAGCAAAGGTGTGTCCCGCCAGGCTCGTCAGCGCGCACAGTGCTATGCCAACTGCACCCACATCGAAGCAGCCACGCCTTCCTCCAGCCCAACCTCGTGGCTAAATGGTGCGTGTTCCTTGCATCCTGCACACTGCCACCTGGATTGTGCTGCTTGCGCTCTGCACTGGTATGTGCCAACCGCTGCTGCGTTGACACCAGTATCAGCTGGAGAGGCGCGTTGGAGAAGGTGAGGGAGGAGGAGGAGGTCGCGCCTGCGCCTCATCCAGCAGCAGCAGCAGCTCTGTGCTTTGATCGGCAGGGCACTCACGGAACCCGCTGGCACTATGGCTTGCGTGGTAGTGTGTGTGTTGCCGTGTGTCTGTGAAGCGGTATGGCGCGCGCTGGCGCTGCGTGCAGCTCGCGCTTGCAGCTCAGTTTGGGGTCGCATGCGGCACAGGGCATACGGCCCCTTGTCTGGCTTCAAGCATCAAACCATGGGGTTGGCACAACCCAAACACACAGGGCTTCATACACCAGGGGCTTTCCGTGCCTTACATCTACTGCCGTTGCCTCCTCTAGCGCCTACCAAAGTACCGTGTAAAAGCCCTGACAAGCTTCCTGTTGCTGCCCTTGTGTCTGTGGCTGCGGCTGTGGCTGCCGCCCTGCACCTGTCGCGCGCCAGGCACGTACGGCGTGGTGTACCGCGCCACTGACCTGGTGACGCACGAGGTGGTGGCGGTCAAGGAGATGCGTGTTGACGAGAACAACGTGGAGGAGGAGGGCTTCCCCAGCAGCGCGCTGCGCGAGATCGCCATCCTCATGGAGCTACGCCACAAGTAGGCGGCTACGCACAGCGGACGCAGTGACTGTACAATTGAATGTGCTAATGTGCATGTTCAATTGTTCACAGTAGCTGAGCAGGGTGGGGCAGCTCTCAAGCAGTGCTGCTGCCATGCATGCACCTCTTGGGATGAAGATGCACCGTACATGCAGTCACTGACCCACTCACACCTCAACGCACGGCTATCTGCGGGCGCACCTGTCACTGCCTTGGACTTGGTGCACGAGGCAGTGCAGCGCTACCTGACAGTGATATCCTGTCCTTGTCTATTGCACACCATAGTCAAACACACACGGCTGCCTTCCTAGTGCTGTGCTGGTGCTGGTGCTCTTCTGCCTGCAGCAACGTGGTGCGTCTGCGCCAGGTGGTGCGTGACGGCTCCAACAGCGCGGTGCTCAACCTGGTGTTCGACTACCTGGACTTTGACATGCACAAGCTCATGCAGACGTGCCCGCAGCTCAGTCAGAGCGCTGAGGTGGTCAAGGTGAGCATGAGGGGCGCGGTGGGTGCGTCCAGCGATGACTGGGCAGCACGGTACTGCAGTTGGTGGGCCAGAAGCGCATGAAATTGACAGCTACCCCATAAGGCCTGATTAGCTGGTTCACGTTGCACTGTAACTTGCTGACGACAGGTATGAGGCTACCTGGCAGGGCGTACAGGCCGGATGGTTGGCACGTCCAGGTGCATTATTGGCACGTCCAGCTGCATGCAGAAGTACTGATCTGTTACTCCTGTGGGTTGACGTCTGTATTGCCAGCCCGCGATGGTTTGATGAACTGCAGCCACAACCTACCTGAGTGAACTGCACTGCTGCCTCCCCCCTCCCCCCTGCAGTACTACGCCTACCAGCTGCTGTGCGGTCTGGACTACCTGCACCGCCGCCGCATCCTCCACAGAGACCTCAAGCCGCAGAACCTGCTGGTGGACAAGTAGGCTGAGTGGGCTGGCCAGTGGGCGTAGGGAGGGCGCAACAAATAGCAGCATTTGAAAGCTCGTTACAACAGCATCAGGGAGACCAAACAATGGCCACGCGTCAATGCGGTACTTGTTTGCCTGTGGTGCTGTGGATTGTGGACGCCCTGCCACACGCCCCACACACGCACCCACGCCTGCCTGCCTGCTTGGTGTCCGTGTGAATGGTGTATGCAGGGAGCGCAACATCATCAAGCTCGCTGACTTCGGCCTGTCGCGCGCCATTGGTGTTCCGCTGCGTATCCTTAGCCCGGAGGTGCGTGCGCGCGCGTGTCCGGGGTAGACAGGATTGTTTGTGTGGGGCAGCACCACACCGCAAAGACTCAAACCATGGCTGGGTGATCCGTCATGTGTGCTTGGGTTAGATGTCCACGTGGGACATGCATGCATGTGTCTGTTGGGGGCGTGTGCACGCTGGTTAGATACGCGGAACCAACCATTCCATCAGACCTTTCACTCCATTGTTTATTTGTTTGCCTTGCGCGTGCTTGGCGGCGGTCCCCTGCTGTGGCTTAGCTGGCATGCCCTGGCCCACATTTGTTCCAATCACAATGCATATTGCACCGCGTGCATGGTTGATGTTGTGTCAGGTGGTTACGCTGTGGTACCGTGCGCCGGAGCTTCTGCTGGGCAGCCGCCTGTACACCACCGCCGTAGACATATGGTGGGTGCAAGACGCAGCCATGCTTGACTTTCAGGCATGACCGAGGATAGACTGGGGGGTTAGGGATGGACCGGGGACAGAGGGCTCTGTATGCAGCTCAACACTTCTCTGTCCATGGCACACATTATCACCTTGTACTGGATTGGGTGTATGGTGGGTGTGGCCTGGCGTACATGCATGTACCACACCCCATCCAAGGCGCTGGCCGGCCGGCGACTGCGGCAGCGTGCGTGCTCGTACCCACAATTAAGACATACAACACGCCTTCCTCAACGAGCGCCCTGCCAAGGCAGCAATCTATGGGCCAAGCGCGAAGCGTATCGGTAGTGTGCTTGCGTGCCCCCCCCCCCCCCCCCCCCCCCCCCCCCA